>JBBGZY010000644.1:0-120000 GCA_037952925.1 Lithobates clamitans
AGTGCACAGTGTTCAGCTAAAGCTACAAGTTAGTGTAGTGCATCCTCCTCACAGTGTTCAGCTAAAGCTACAAGTTAGTGTAGTGCGACCTCTGGACAGTGTTAAGCTAAAGCTACAAGTTAGTGTACTGCGTCCTCCTCACAGTATTCAGCTAAAGCTACAAGTTAGTGTAGTGCGTCCTCCTCACAGTGTTCAGCTAAAGCTACAAGTTAGTGTAGTGCAACCTCTGCACAGTGTTCAGCTAAAGCTACAATTTAGTGTAGTGCGTCCTCCTCACAGTGTTCAGCTAAAGCTACAAGTTAGTGTAATGCCTCCTCTGAACAGTGTTCATCTAAAGCTACAAGTTAGTGTAGTGCACAGTGTTCAGCTAAAGCTACAAGTTAGTGTAGTGTGTCCTCCTCACAGTGTTCAGCTAAAGGTACAAGTTAGTGTAGTGTGATCTCTGCACAGTGTTCAGCTAAAGCTACAAGTTAGTGTAGTGCATCCTCCTCACAGTGTTCAGCTAAAGCTACAAGTTAGTGTAGTGCAACCTCTGCACAGTGTTCAGCTAAAGCTACAAGTTAGTGTAGTGCATCCTCTGAACAGTGTTCAGCTAAAGCTACAAGTTAGTGTAGTGCACAGTGTTCAGCTAAAGCTACAAGTTAGTGTAGTGTGTCCTTTAGCTAGATCCATTCCTGTTATTATCTTCCTACTGACAGGCAGGCTTGTGTTGACACAGTATTTACAGCTACCTGAAGAAAATTGCTGGTGTTCTTCTGATCCTATTAGTACCACAGTCAGGCAGCTAGACTAATTTACAGTTAGTATAGTGCGTCCTCCTCACAGTGTTCCGCTAAAGCTACAAGTTAGTTTAGTGTGACCTCTGCACAGTGTTCAGCTAAATCTACCAGTTAGTGTACTGCATCCTCTGAACAGTGTTCATCTAAAGCTACAAGTTAGTGTAGTGCACAGTGTTCAGCTAAAGCTACAAGTTAGTGTAGTGCATCCTCCTCACAGTGTTCAGCTAAAGCTACAAGTTAGTGTAGTGCGACCTCTGGACAGTGTTAAGCTAAAGCTACAAGTTAGTGTAGTGCGTCCTCCTCACAGTATTCAGCTAAAGCTACAAGTTAGTGTAGTGCGTCCTCCTCACAGTGTTCAGCTAAAGCTACAAGTTAGTGTAGTGCAACCTCTGCACAGTGTTCAGCTAAAGCTACAAGTTAGTGTAGTGCGTCCTCCTCACAGTGTTCAGCTAAAGCTACAAGTTAGTGTAATGCCTCCTCTGAACAGTGTTCATCTAAAGCTACAAGTTAGTGTAGTGCACAGTGTTCAGCTAAAGCTACAAGTTAGTGTAGTGTGTCCTCCTCACAGTGTTCAGCTAAAGGTACAAGTTAGTGTAGTGTGATCTCTGCACAGTGTTCAGCTAAAGCTACAAGTTAGTGTAGTGCATCCTCCTCACAGTGTTCAGCTAAAGCTACAAGTTAGTGTAGTGCAACCTCTGCACAGTGTTCAGCTAAAGCTACAAGTTAGTGTAGTGCATCCTCTGAACAGTGTTCAGCTAAAGCTACAAGTTAGTGTAGTGCACAGTGTTCAGCTAAAACTACAAGTTAGTGTAGTGTGTCCTCCTCACCAGTGTTCAGCTAAAGCTACAAGTTAGTGTAATGTGACCTCTGCACAGTGTTCAGCTAAGCTACAAGTTAGTGTAGAGCATCCTCCTCACAGTGTTCAGCTAAAGCTACAAGTTAGTGTAGTGCCTCCTCCTCACAGTGTTCAGCTAAAGCTACAAGCTAGTGTAGTGCGACCTCTGCACAGTGTTCAGCTAAATCTACAAGTAAGTGTAGTGCGTCCTCCTCACAGTGTTCAGCTAAAGCTACAAGTTAGTGTAGTGCGTCCTCCTCACAGTGTTCAGCTAAAGCTACAAGTTAGTGTAGTGTGACCTCTGCACAGTGTTCAGCTAAAGCTACAAGTTAGTGTAGTGCGTCCTCTAAACAGTGTTCAGCTAAAGCTACAAGTTAGTGTAGTGCGACCTCTGCACAGTGTTCAGCTAAAGCTATCTGTAGAAGGTAGGTGGTGTTTTCCTGATCCTATCACTACCATAGGCAGCTACATTATTTTAAGGTTAGTGTAGTGCGTCCTCTTCACAGTGTTCAGCTAAAGCTATCTATAGAACGCTGGTGGTGTTTTCCTGATCCTATCACTACCGCAGGCAGCTACATTATTTTAACGTTGGTGTAGTGCGTCCTCTGCACAGTGTTCAGCTAAAGCTACAAGTTAGTGTAATGCAACCTCTGCACAGTGTTCACCTAAAGCTACCTGTAGAAGATTGGTGGTGTTCTCATACTACAGGCAGGCAGTTGATTCTGTTAGCTGCAGTATCAGTATATATATATATATATATATATATATATATATATATATATATATATATATATATACAGTATATATATATATCCCAGCTTAGTGCAGCTAAGTGGCCTGTTTTTTGGCAGCTGGCTGTGTTGAGCCACAAAATGCGGAAGACTTGGTCAAGTGGATGACCAAGCCATCCTCGTCCTCATCCTCCTCATCCTCTCTCACCCATGCTCAGGGTACTTTGTCTGGCAAAGCAGCTGTCAACGCGGCCTCTTCCCTCGGCTTAATGGCATCAGTGACTCCTTCCCTAGCCCCACCATGTCCTCCTGAGGAGTCCCTCGAAATGTTTGACCATAGTGTTGGATACATGCTCCAGGAAGATGCCCAGCGTTTAGAAGGCTCTGATGATGATAATGAGCTAGATGAAGGCAGTAACGTGAGCACAGACAGAGGGGGTGCCCAAGAGGGACAGCAATCTGGCAGTCATGCTCCCCCTGCTGCAGCAAACTGCCAGGTTTGCTCCAGTGATGAGGAGGGAGGGGATGATGAGGTCACTGACTCAACGTGGGTGCCTGATAGGAGAGAGGAGGAGGAGGAGGGGGATTCACATCACCAACAAGGCAAGATGCCCTCCAGGGGCCAGCCTAAGGGCAGCACACTGACTGCATCACACCGCAAAGCTCCACATGTGCAGGGCGCTGCTGTCTCTGCGCATTATTCCAAAAGTTCTTTGGTGTAGGCCTTTTTTGAGATGAGTGCATCAGATTGCACTGCTGCTATTTGCAACATATGTCTCAAGCGTATCTTGCGTGGCCAAAACATCTCCCTCTTGGGAACCACATGCTTGACCAGACATATGTTGACCTGCATTACAGTTCATTGGCAAGCGTATCTAAAAGACCCACACCAAAGAACAAAGAGGACCTCTCCTTGCTCCTCATCAGCTGAGATCTCCAACCCCACTATACCTTCAGTCCTCTCTGGGACCTGCACTGAGAGGAATGAAGGTGTAGAATTAGGTGTGTCACAGCCAAGTACTTGTGGGCAATCTGCTTTCAGTACACCGACGTCAGATTGTACCAGGCAAATTTCCCTGCCCCAGCTGCTGCACCGCCGAAAGAAGTTCGCTGCGATCCATCCACATGCCCAGCAGTTGAATGCTAGCTTGGCAAAATTGCTAGCACTTCAACTGCTACCTTTTCAGTTGGTAGACTCTGCCCCCTTCCGTGAGTTTGGCTCTCTACCGGCATGTGGAAGGCAATGTCCATGCCTCGCTGGACAGGGCGTTCAGCGGTAAGGTGCATATTACCGCTGACTCATGGTCCAGCAGGCATGGACAGGGACGTTACCTAAGTTTCACGGTGCATTGGGTGACTCTGCTGGCAGCTGGGAAGGATGCAGGACAAGGTGCAGTAGTGTTGGAGGTTGTTCTGCCACCATGCCTCCAAAATGCCACTACTAATGATTCTGACACACCTCTCTCCTCCACCCCCTCCTCTTCTTCTTCCTCCATGGCCTCTTCCTGTGCTTTGTCCTCGGAACCAGCGGTGCTCCGTAGGTGTTCAAGGGGCTATGCAAGTATGCAGGCCAAAAGATGCTATGCGGTGCTTGAGCTGGTGTGCTTGGGGGACAGGAGCCACACTGGGGCAGAGGTTTTGTCAGCTCTGCAGGGACAGGTTCAGAGGTGATTGATGCCACGCCAACTTAAGGCAGGAATGCTGGTTTGCGACAATGGCACCAACCTCCTCTCCCCCCTCCGACAGGGACAACTGACCCATGTGCCCTGTTTGGCTCACGTCCTTAACTTGGTGGTGCAGCGGTTCTTGGGCAGGTACCCGGGCTTACAGGATATCCTGAGGCAGGCCAGGAAAGTCTGTGTGCATTTCCGCCGGTCATATAATGCCAGTGCTCAGCTGGCAGACCTCCAAAAGGAATTTAACCTGCCCAAGAACTGCCTAATCTGTGACATGCCCACCAGGTGGAACTCAACGTTGGCCATGCTGCAGCTGCTGCACACGCAGCAGAGGGCCATCAATGAGTACCTTTGCAACTATGGCACCAGGACAGGGTCAAGGGAGCTTGTTTTTTTTCCCCACGCCAGTGGGCCATGATCAGGGATGCATGCACTGTCCTGTCACCATTTGAGGAGGCCATGAGGATGGTGAGCAGTGACAGTGCATGCATCAGTGACACTGTCCCCCTTGTCCACCTGTTGGAGCACACGCTGCATGGAATAATGGACAGGGCACTTGAGGCAGAACAGAGGCAGGAAGAGGAGGACTTCCTTAGCTCTCAAGGCCCCCTTTATCCAGACAGTGTTCCTGTGTGCCCGCCGATCACACAGGAAGAGGACGAGGAGGAGAAGGATTGTGTCAGTATGGAGGTGGAGCCTGGCACTCAGCATCAGCAGCAGTCTTTAAGGGATCATTTACAGTCCCAAGAAACACATGGACTTGTACATGGCTGGGAGGAGGTGGCTGCGGATCATGTCGTCCTTAGTGACCCAGAGGATTCCGGTCCGAATGCCTCAGCAAACCTACGCTGCATGGCCTCCCTGATCCTGCAAAGCCTGTGGAAGGATCCTCGTATTCGTGGTATCAAGGAGAAGGAACAATACTGGCTGGCAACCCTCCTTGATCCATGTTACAAGGGTAAGGTTGCGGACCCCTGGAGTTACTTTTGGGCAGCCCAAATCCAGTTTATAAGAGGCAGTAATCTGGTGGAAGAAAGAGTAGGAAGAAATAGTGTATGGTTGTACAATATCAGTCATGATACAGAGGTGGAGGCAGTGGAGGCTGAACTTTTTGGATATAGCTGCCCAACAACTCAGCTAATGATCAAATGCTGGAAGACGGTAAAGGCTGTATTGGGATATACAGGGTACTCCGAGTTTTCCCCGATATGGAATAATAAAAATCTGAATGAGCTTAGTATGATGGGGAAAATAGAAGAATGGGACAGGAGGGGTATTCACTGCCTGGCGCAACTGTATAAGGCAGGGAGGCTGAAAACATTTCAAGAGATAAAAGAGGAGTTTGCATTTCCCAATAGATTTATTTTTCAGCTACTTGCAAGTAAGGCATGCCCTGGAGGTACAATTTAGAGGCAAGGCGATAGAGTGGAGTGAAATGCCCTTGTTAAGGAAACTGGTAAACACCAAGGGGTCTAAAGGGCTGATTTCACAAATGTACAGGAGTATAAGTAAGGTGGGGCAAGAAGGGGAGGTGGAGTCCAGGAAGAAAACTAAATGGGAGGAAGAGGTTGGTACAATAACGGAGGAACAATGGAAGTTTATTCTGGCATTAGGGTCAAGGATATCTCTATCCCCGTCACAGGGGGTCTCTTATCTATATTTGATTTATAGACTTTACTACACACCAGAGAAATTATTTAGGTATGGTAAGAGGCAGGATGCGAAGTGTCAGCGGTGCGGAGATAGGAGAGGAGACCTAGTGCATATGTTTTGGCGATGCCCCAAGTTATACAGGTATTGGGAAAAATTAGTGGAGGAGATTAATGCAATATTTGGGTCTTCCCTGGAAATGGAGGCCAGAACTTGCCTGTTGAGTTTGCTGGGGGAAAATGATATGTTGAAAGACACCCAGACCGCTATTATAAGATGCCTGTTTCAGGGAAGGAAAATTATAGCACGGAAGTGGCAGGAGAAAGAACCCCCAACAGTAGGAGAATGGAAAAAAGAGGTTAAAGATATGATCACGAAAGAGGAATTCTGGTACAGAAAGAGAGGTAGTTTAAAGAAATATAAGAATATATGGAAGTTATGGCTAGAGAATGAACGGGTTGGATAGGTGTAAGAATATTAGGGGGAATGGGTGGTGTGCGAATGGGATGAGAGGATGGTGAAGGGGAATAGAGGGATGGGGGGGGGTATGAGGGGAAAATGGAGGGTTTTAAGGGTTTGTGAATATTACTGAAGATTGTAAAATTGTGTTCCCTGTATGATCTGCTCGCTTAGAGGAAATCTGTGTTTTACTTTTAATCATAAAGTCTAGGATTAATAAAAACAGAACATTAGCCACAATGATGTGAAAAAAAAGAGAGACGGGACAAATTTTGATTTTCAAAGTTGATACGACTTCTCTTAAGATAAGTTTCGCTGAAGTGGCAAAAAAAAAAAAAAAAAAAAAAAGGTTGCGGACCTTATCTTGCCGTCGCAGAAGGAGCAGAAGATGAAACATCTTCGGGAGGCCTTGCAGAAAGGTCTGTGCAATGCGTTCCCAGAGACTGGGAGGTTACAAACTCCTGTTTCTGGACAACGTGTTGCTGAGGCTTCGGTCAGTCAAAGAAGGAGCGGTGGAGAAGGGACCAATGCGTTCAGACAATTTTTTAGTCCGCAGCCCCAAGGTATGATCGGTTCCAGCAACCATTGCCAGCATCTATTTTACATGGTGCAGGAATACCTAGGGGCAAGATCTGACTTGGACACCTTTCCCACCGAAAATCCTCAGGGTTACTGGGTCTTGAGGATGGATCACTGACCAGAGCTTGCACAGTATGCAATTGAGCTACTGGCCTGTCCTGCATCCAGCATTCTTTCGGAACGCACATTCAGTGCTACTGGACGCTTTGTAACCGATCACAGGGTGCGTCTGTCCACAGACTCGGTCGATCGACTGACCTTCATAAAAATGAATTAGTCTTGGATCACCACTAGCTACCAAGCACCTGATGCTGATGTAACGGAATAAATTTTTTTGAAATGTCAGATCCCTTCAAAGACTGCCTATGCTGATGCTGAGTGACTATCCTGTTATACTGAGTAATTATCCTCTTCCTCCTCAATGATCATGATGATAGCTTGTAAGAACATTTTTGGTTCTGGGCACCGCCAGTCCCGCCACCAGTGCCTAAGGCCCAATTTTTCAGCCCCTGTTTAACAGGGGCATGTAATTACAATTTTTTATGCAATTCTTTGCAGCAGGGCTAGTTCCTGCGCTCCAACTAGAATATCTGTGAGGGGTTGCAGTGTTGTGGCACCAGCACCAGTTCCTAAGGCCCAATTTTTCAGCCCCTGTTTAACAGGGGCGTGTAATTACAATTTTTGCTGCAATTCTTTGCAGCAGGGCTAGTTCCTGCCCTCCAACTAGAGCATCTGTGAGGGGTTCCAGTGTTGTGGCACCACCACCACCACCAAAGGCCCAATTTTTCTGCCCGTGTTCAACAGGGGCATGTAATTACAATTCTTGATCTAATATTTCACAGCAGGGCCCGTTTCTGCACCCACCAAGAGTATCTGTGAGGACTTACAGTGTTGTGGCACCAGCACCACCACCACCACCAAAGGTCCAATTTTTCTGCCCCTGATCAGAAGGGGCATGTAATTACAATTCTTGATCTAATATTTCACAGTAGGGCCCTGTGAGGGCTTACAGTGTTGTGGCCACAACACCTAAGGCCCAAATTTCTGCTGAGTATATAGGGCAGGCCCCTACTTTCAAACATCCAACTTACAAACGACTCCTACTTGCAAACGGAAGGAGACAACAGGAAGTGTAATGAAATCTACCCCTAGGAAGGGAAATTCTCTCCTGTAAGAGTTAATATGGTAAAAACTTTTCTCCTTTCCACTGATGCTTTATCACCAATCCTTGTTTTACAAAAAAACCCACATTTTCAAAAAACATTTGTCATTGGGGCAAAAAGTGAGATGAAATCTTCTGAAGATGAGCACAGACAGCAAAACAAATGTCACAGGGGTGATAACCCTTCCCTAGGTTTTCCAAAAAGCTTAAAATAGATTTTTTGGCTGGAGCTAAACACGTTAAAAATGTACCAGTTCAAAATTACAAACAGATTCTACTTAACAACAAACCTACAGTCCCTGTCTTGTTTGCACCGCCTGTATACTGTTGTTCAGAGTATATAGGGCCTGGGGGCCCCACACCTTTCCTTTTTTAATTTGAGTGCGGGGTTCCCCTTAATATCCATACAAGACCCAAAGGGCCTGGTAATGGACTTGGGGGTACCCATGCCGTTTGTCTCACTGATTTTCGTCCATATTGCCAGGACCCGACATTACATTAAAGCCACAAGCAGTTTTAAATGACTTTCTTCCTTTAAAAATGACATTTTGTGCAGGGACTGTTCTAAGCACGGGAAACACGTGCCACTTTACAGGCATACTATAGACACCCCCCAGGTATGATATTTAAAGGAATATTTCACTTTTTTTTTTACTTTAAGCATCATTAAAATCACTGCTCCCGAAAAAACGTCCGTTTTTAAAAGCTTTTTTTGCATTTATACATGTCCCCTGGGGCAGGACCCGGGTCCCCAAACCCTTTTTAAGACAATACCATGCAAATTAGCCTTTAAAATGAGCACTTTTGGTTTTGAACGTTCAAGTCCCATAGACGTCAATGGGGTTCTAACCTTCGTGCAAATTTTCGGTCCGTTCGCAGGTTCTGGTGCGAACCGAACTGGGGGGTGTTCGGCTCATCCGTATTCCTCACACAGACACTTCACATAAGGAAAGGACTGCCGATAATCGACACGTCTGTTTACATGAGATCATCTGTGATTGGACACTGCTACACTTCCATGCTATCACAGAGGGCCGCTGTGATTGGACCTTTACCCCGATCTGTATTCAGCCATGTCCAAAGGACACAGAGGGCGCACAAGGGATGGGGTTCTGGGAGGACATCTATAGGTGACCTCCCATAACTTTAGTACCGGGCGTTAGTCTTTTGACTATAGCTCGATACTGAAGTGGTTAAACCATTTTTTTAAGAATGGAATATTGTAATTTTCAATTCTTTTTCTGGTCAAATGTTGAGGCCTCTGACATTGTTCAATGCGTACTCAGCTAAAATATAAATCTATTTATTTTTTTATATAAAAGCATCTTTTCAAGTTCTCTTTGATGGGTTATAAAATTACTTGGGTTACTTGGGTTTTAGGTAGGGAGAGAGGATATACCTAGAAATAGATAAATAAAGTGCCTGGCAGCACAATCGGGTTTTAAGACATTGGAGAGCCCTCAGTATTTCTAAGAAAGTATGTAAATGGGCAGCTGTGTATTGCAGTCAGGGTGGTCCGAAAATAATGCAATTATCCAACTTGCAAATTACTAGGAAAGCAATAAATTCCTCCTGGAAAAGTGCCATAATTTGTGGAGCAGAAACGTATCTGTTCCTCGTGAATTATCAAAGTGGTTCCTCCAAGGCAATGTCAATATTTCAATGGTAAATAAAAAAAACTACTCTATGAAATGTGTGACAGTGCCAGTATTCAGGAATGGCTCTATATATGTACCATTTCCTTGGAAAATAATGGAATTTAAATGATTTACCCTCATGGAGAGGAAAAGGTGAGGTCTGGAGGGTTTATTTTTGCTGGGAATTATTGATAAATATTTTCCCATAGCATTCCAGCAGGCCTTGTCAGTTGATAAATCATACCTATTCCTACTAATTTTCAAATCCACTGTGCACCTTAAACTATTCCACAGAAATGGAGCATTTAGGCAATCTCTACACGAAGGTTGACAAATTGCAAACATAAGGGTTGATAGTTTTCCTTAAGACCTAGGCAGAAGTCCTTGTGCACAGCAGAGGAATGATTTGTTGCCTCGCAACTGTGGGAAGGAAAGTAACATGTTTTTATGATCACAGTTGAAGCATGGCGATTATGCAATTCCAAATGCAGGAAAGATACAACACCAGCAAGCCCTCTAGGCAAGGAAAATGTAGAAGCCCTCAATGAAATTTGGAACTGATCATGACAGATGGAAAGGCTTTGAAGTATCTGCATGACATGTTCCTGGTACGATTCAGAATGAATGCTGTAACATGTTAGGAAGGGGCATATCATAAGGGTCCATGGCCTAAACACACTGTTACAGGCAAATATGGATTTTCTATGTCCCCAGAGATATGATGAATTCCCCTAAGGTGAAGTCACTAAAGAATGTCAGCAGAGACCTCATCAATTTTGTCTTCTACAGTGTGACACTCATAGCAAAACTACTTTACCAGCACTTCATTGGCCATAAACACACTAAAGTCAAGGTAGGAGGCAGTTAGGCGGGTGGTAGTTCATGATAGGCAGAAGTTTGAAGCAAGTGGCAAAGAGACAAACTTTGGAAGCCAGAGGAAAGGCTACAGCCATTCCTAAAGTAGCAGTCACAATTTGCAAGAAAAGATACGAAACCTTATAAGCTACAAAAGAACACACAGGAGGGCACAGACACCTAGTGCACTACCAGAGATTTATTCAAAAACAGAAGTGTAGACAAAATGGATACTAACAAAAATAAAAGGTTTAAAAATGTGAATTATCACAAGACACATCCAATCCAGGAATCGCATAACCTGATGACTATGCTGGTGATCTGATGTGTTTCATGAACGCACCCCCTTCCTCAGAGCTAAGCTAGCCAGCATACATAAATGATAAAGTTTATATATTCCTCATAAGCCTCAGTACCACCCACAGGGTGGGAGGCAGGGACCGGGCCACAAGCAGGGTCAAAGGTCAGCATCAACTATACAGTGCGCACTAACTATTGGTGACATGATACAAATGCTCTGCTAATTAATGCTCCACTAAATAATTGAAGTACCAGAGGAGAAAATGTGATGGACAGTACCCATGGGAGAGTGTTGACTCTAAATCAATTAATGGAAAAGATGCCTGTATGTGCCCGTATGGAGTGGGCAATGGCCGCTGGTATGTAAGCCTAAGCATAGCTCGAGTGGTGGACCAGAAGTGCGTCATGACGCCAACTTCCAATCGTCAGCAGAAAATGACACCCTGGAAGCGCATCATTGCTAGACCTGCACACAGGGACCAGAAGGGAAATCAGGACAGAAAGCACACAACAAAGTTGCCTTGGCAACCATGTATGTGTATGTGTAGAGCAATACAATGCAATCCAATGAAAGACAAAGGCATGGAGTAGGCAGGCAAACAAATAGATTGCTAATAAATAGATGAAAAGGATAAAATAAATGAATAAAATAAAGCCTTTGTCCCGGTCTGTGGCTCTGGTCAGAGGACAAAAAAATATAAATATAAACAATGCAATAGTGAAATCACTAATCAAGCAAATATAAATGTAAGTGTAAAAAGAATTAAATAGAATTAAAATCTTCTTAGCAAAACACTTACCTTAAAAATAGTATATATAATATATGTGAAAGCAGAACGTATATTGTAATATAATTTATACAGTAATTTTAAGAGGATGTACACATGGTAGATGATGAAAATAAATGACTAAACAAAACTTACTGTATACTCCAGGTGCACAACTACTAAAAAATAGAAATAAAGAAAATAAAAATAAAAAATAATAAAAGTAGATAAAGAATTATATAGATCTATATATCTCTAATACATATAAAAAATATATAAATAATCAGTTATAGGTAATGTATAGTTACTACGCTAAAGTAAAAACAGGTGCATTTAGAATGGTATCATGAAAAAACACACAAAGCAAATGCACAAAAAAAGCCCGACTCAAAGACTCAACAGTAGACATGTTTCTGGGCCTATTGTACTACAGCCAGAACATCCAATCCTTCGTTCAGGCCTTTAGGAGACAAAGTGTCTAGGCGGTATATCCAAAATGTTTCTCTTTTGCTGAGCTTACAGTAGCATCGCCCTGTATCTACAGTGATCGTCCCAATCCAAATACTTTTAGCCCTGTTGGATCCTTATTATATTTTTTGAGAAACGGGTAAGGAACAAACCCCTTGATGATATTCCATTTATGTTCCCAAGTGTGTGCGTAAAGTCCGGGAAGTTCTACTGAGCAAGCCAAAGGGCAAATTAAACAGTAGATAACATGATGTTATTCACAATTGATATACAGCCGGATGGGAAAACTTCACTATTGCTGCTTGTGCTGCCTTTTTCCTGTGCCACATGAATTGACAAGTCCCACAGTTGGGAACGCCACACCTAGAACTGCCTTTCTGGTCGAATAGACCACTCCAGTTGGAACAGACAATGCTCTTTAGGGAGAAAATTCTGCTGGGGACTACATAGCTCCTATGGTCCTTGGTTTCCAAAAAATGATCTTAGGATGTTTGGCGATAGTATTGCTGGAGTCTTGCTGGAGAATTTCCAGGTTTGTACAAAAAATGCCACTCCTTGCCTACTCAACACACCATCCCCAAGAGCTTGATTCAGCAAAGACTTAAGAGACTCCTGGTATGGCCCAATAGGGTCACCTCTCAGCTGTTCATAAATCTATACATCTCCAATAGTCGCATGGCCTCAGCAAGGTAATCATCCCTATTTTGGATGACAAGGCTACCCCCCTTATCCACCTGCCTGATGATAATGGCGGAGTTGTTTATAAGTTTTTCTAAGGTTTCCCTTTCATTCAATGACATGGAGGAAGTGTGATCCTACCTAACTTGGTTGCATAGATGAACAAAATCAGAGTATACAGCCTCTTAAAAGGTGGGGATGAAATTGCCTTTCGCCTAATGAGGGACTATGCTGACAAGACTGTGGGGAATTTCAGAGGTGTACCCATCCAAATCTGATGCACCTTCTAGCCATAAATCCTCCATTGCGTGAAGAATTTTCTGGTCTTTGGTTTCCTCTATGACATCATTGATGTTGGAATTATCAAGTTTGACAACCTGAACACTTTCTTTCATGGAATAGTAGCATTTAAGGGTAAGATTACGGGGGGAATTTGTTGAGATCTCCAAAAAGCTCAAATAAGTCTGGAGGGTTGGGTGAAGCAAAGTTTAACCCTATGCGCAGTAGAATGAGCTCTGTATCGCTGAACACTGTATATGAAAGGTTGTATATCTTAATGGCATCACAACTCTCCTGTTTTTTCTGGCCTTTTTCTTATAAGGCCTGACATACTATCCAAGTGAACTGAGAAGAATCTGTATCTTCCACCAGGTGATGTCTCAGGAATATCACAGCATGCCTGCGATGTAATGCATTATGTAAATTATTCTATCATTTGGGTGTAGCAAATATAGTAGGAATAATTCCATCAAAGGAGCTGTCTGAAGAAAAGGAACAGCAGCTGCCCTCAAGGTTAGCTAAGCTGTTGGTTGTATACAGTATGAGAGAAATACTTGAAAAATAATTCTTACCCACAACAAAGGCAGGGATTATTTTTCAAGTAGTTAATTTATTCTTAACTAAATATCAAGAGTGTGGTGAACTGGTGTAACTGACAGGATGTTCTCAAAGAGACTGGTCCCTCTTAAAAGGCAAAACATATATTCCTAAGCAACATAGGACATCACAGACATCACATGCAAGGTGATTTGAAGTTTATCTACTCAAAAGGTAACAACCCTCTCCAATCTATAATCACCTTAATATCCTGATTGCAGTTGAGGAAAGGGATCATGTAGGAACATAATTATTTTTTTTTAGCACCCTAATTTTCAGGGCAAAAATAAATAACCTGGAAAATCCTCTAAGAAAATAACTAAAAATAAAATAGTCTGAAAACACAGTAATTAAGTGTGTCTAAACCTAAAACGAATGCAGCCCATCATATTTATGTTAATCTATTATTCAAATTCCAGGTCACTTGTCTTTATTGGAATGTCTCCTGATTTTACACTTTTTGTTGCTGTACAGGTATGTTGCTATATGTATGGGAATACTACCTATTACTTTTGTGGCACTACCCTGATACCCTTTTGAAATATTTGAAAAAACAGATTACAATTTTGCAGCCTATGAGTCTTGGTGGCTGCATTTGTTTCCTTTTTTTAAGCTATTTTCCCTTTATTTTGATCTGGTGATCTGGCCAGTAACACACTTCCCATACAAAAGTGACAATGCCCAATTTTATCTACCCTTGGCTGCTTGCTCCTCATTTGGACTACAAACATCTCCTCCCCCCTGCATCTCCATTACATTAAGGCTACTTTCACACTGGGGCCACCGAGTGTTAGCGTCAAAGCGTCACTCGTTTTAGCGGCGTTTTTCGGCCGCTAGCAGGGAGCTTTTAACCCCCGCTAGCAGCCGAAGAAGGGGTTAAAAGTACCCATGTTGCGGTGCTTCCGAATCACTTTTAACTGCTTTGGAAGCTCTGCCCATTCATTTCAATGGGCAGCCCCAAAGATGCTGCTTGCAGGACTTTTCCTAACGTTATGCAAGCGTACAGCCCCAGTGTGAAAAGTCACACTGAAATGAATGGGAGATGTTTTTCAGGCATTATTTATAGGCTATTTCTAGCGCTAAAATGCCTGAAAAACACTTCAGTGTGAAGCCAGCCTAAGAGATGCAACATTGTAGTTCATAGAAGATAGCTGAGAAAGTTGCTAAGATTGTTAGAACTTTGCCTGAAAACTAAGAATATCTAAGAGCATCTAATGACTGTTAGACTGCAAAATATAGGTTCTTTTTATGTTCATGTTTAGATATCTTTTCATCTATGAAGAATGCTTCATGAAGAACGTGCTCCTAAGGAAAATACTAGTATTGCAAATGTCATCCACTGAACCTCCAGATGTCATTCTAGGGCATAGTTTAAAGAATAAAGATGATCACAATCCTACCATTTTTTATTTCAATATTAGTAAGCTTCTGAATAATTGTGCAAGGAAAGGCCACCAAAGACCACTTTAATCCAAAAAGGGGGTTGTTCGTTTATAACAAATGTAAACAACAACTGTGTACATCCCTGTCCCCAATCTCTTATCCATAAGCCTTCCGCTCCTCCTGTCCGTTTCCACCAAGTTTATGCATCACAACCTTGTTGTCCTTTCACTAGAATCCTGTAGTGTTAAGATCCCAGCCACAATGACAAATCATTGTGTTTAAGCATTTATTTTAGTTGTTTATGTTGTTATGTTGTTGTACTCTCACACTTTTTATGTGTCAGATGTGTATAAGGAAACATTTGAAAGGGTTAACATATCAGTCTCTGATTAGCTGAGAACTACCCTTCATGCTGCCAAAACAGGCAAGCTACATTTTCTAAAAGGGCATCTTGCCATTTATATTTAATGAATCCGTATTCCACTGACACAGCTCAGCTTCAACACCCAGCAGGGATTCAATATTAATGAAAGATTTCCCTGCAGGTAACTCGGGAAAAGTCTCGGCACTCCAGGCATCAAACCTTTGGGGGAAATTACTGTATTAAAAAAGAAGAAGAAAAATGTTTTGTTTTATGGTGTATTTAAATAAAGAAGTAAAGTTATTTTGCTTTTATTTTTCTGTAATATTTTATATAGTGAAATTCATGGTCTCCCTACTAAAAACATCTTTTTTTTCACAGCAAACATCTATTACATTGTGGCTATGTGTTACCAAAAGTTCATATCAGTAAATAAAAGCCTTACAAGGGTTTTAAAGTAAATTGATTGAATCTGTGATGTGGTCATGTAGAATGTATAAATAATGCTAAAAAATAATAACTCGTGTACATATGCTACTGCAGCACAGTAGTTAGGGATCATTAACACTTCATGCAGACACAGTTCGCTGCTCTGCATTTTGCATTTAATATGCAGCTAGACAGGATTTACTGCATGGATGACAAGCTCCATTCATCTTTACGGTTGAATGAAAGTGTTATACAGAGATAGAGCGGATGAGCACAGTTATGGACTTTGGAGGTCAGAAATGCAAAGACATACTACTCTTTGCACACAAATCTCCACTCCTGCATTCACCCACACTGTGTTTGAACGGCAGCTACATTTATCCAGTAGAATGGATCAAATCTGTCACTCATGTGAGAAAACCTATTCAGATGTTAAGGAAGTGCAGAGTAAGGGTACTAACTATTTTTCAACTACTTCCACTATCTTTCCTAAAATAAATGAACAAATGATTGCAACAAACCAACAACAATTTATATTGGCACCAAAGCATCGACTGACCAAGTATTGGTGGTTGGTCCCTTGATCTTTTTAGGTGTTTCGGGATTCAAAAGCTGGTTTAGAGTGAAGTTGCCTAAAAATCATAGTGGCCGTTGATAAAATTAGGGAAGGCCTATGTGAATGCTTTACATACAGTATGTGCATGCATTCTATTGGAACAAGGTTCTGTCCGTCTTAGATAACTTGGGGCTTTATCTTCACTGATTACTGTCAGAGAGGTTACCTGGTTGTATTCCTGAAGTTTGACCCGTTGTGACCCGGCTTGCCTTTGGACCTCCCTTGATTGCTGCCTGAACCCGACCCCGGCTTGTTTGACCTTGTTACTGCCTGCTCCACTTGTACCGTTGCTGCCAGCTTGCTGCCGACCTCTGCCTGTGTGTGACCAGCCTGATAAGCTCCTGCTCAGCATCAGTTCCAGCCTTCCTAAAGCTCTACCTGCTGCCTGTAAAACCACCCTGCTCCAGGACTCCACATCAGGCCCTCATACCACTCCGCATTCGTGGGCTTCCTGTTTACTCTATCAGGGGTCCCGAATCGGATACGTAAGGGAGTCTACCCTCTGCCCAAGCGGACTCACCTGTCTGGTAAGTGTGGGACCTGACAGTATCAGGCAGCCATGACTGAGTCCGGGCAGGGGGCCTCCCCCATGGATGAACTTTGCAGGCACCTAGCGGGCCTCACCCAAGCCATCAAAAGTCTACAGGAGGGCTATACCAGACTGGAGGGACAGATCCAGGCCCTCTCAGTCTCCCCTTCGGGAACAGCACCTGCTAATCCTGCCTCAGCTCCCTCTGTAGTAATGCTCCCACCAGAGCCCAGGGTACCTACACCCGAAAAATTCTCCGGAGATCGTTGCAAGTTCCGGGCGTTCCGCAACGCATGCGAACTTTATTTTGCTCTACAACCCCGTACGTTTTCCCTGGAAGCCACCAAAGTGGGGTTCGTCATATCTCTGCTGTCCGGTGAGCCTCAGACCTGGGCCCACCACCTGCTTGAGCAAAAGGCCAGATCTTTGGATTCCATTAATGACTTTTTCATAGCAATGTCCCAGTTGTACGAGGATCCCCAGTTAACAGCCACAGCAGAAGCCGCCTTGCACTCCCTTCAACATGGCCGCAGAGCGGCCGAAGATTACGCTGTAGAGTTTAGGCGTTGGAGCTCTGATACAGAGTGGAATGACGCGGCTTTGTGTCACCAATACCGGCTGGGGTTGTCGGACCCTCTTAAGGACGAATTGGCACGGGTAGGGATACCTCAAACACTAAAGGAGCTTATCAACTTGTCAATCCAAATTGACCGCCGCCTCAGAGAAAGACGTTCTGAGAGGTCCGTTGGCCACCCACGCCTCACTTGGATGTTACCCAGGGCTCCCAGTGCCCCGAACCAAGCTCCACCTGTCTCGTCTGTTCCAACCCAGGAGGCTCCTGAGCCCATGCAGCTGGGACTGCTCCATCCCTCTCTGACCCCAGAAGAGAAGACACGCAGACGCACTCTCAACCTGTGCCTGTACTGCGGAGAGTCTGGACACTTTGCAAGAGCATGTCCCAATAAGAGACGTAAGTGTCTACCGTCCTCTTCGTTGTGTGCACCTGTTTTACCTAGATCCGGTAACCACTTAACACTTTCCGTTGTATTACATTTACCTGGAACGAACATCCCAGCACCGGTCATCATTGATTCGGGAGCATGTAGCGGATTCATTGACCGGACCTTCATTAACCACTTGACCACTGGGCACTTAAACCCCCTTCCTAACCAGACCAATTTTCAGCTTTCGGTGCTCTCACACTTTGAATGACAATAACTCAGTCATACAACACTTTACCCATATGAAATTTTTATCCTTTTTTTCACACAAATAGAGCTTTCTTTTGGTGGTATTTAATCACCGTTGGGTTTTTTATTTTTTGCGCTATAAAAGAAAAAAGACTGAAAATTTGGTAAAAAAAAATGAATTTTTCTTTGTTTCTGTTATAAAATTTAGCAAATTAGTAATTTTTCTTCGTAAATTTTGGCCAAAATGAATGTTTCTTGAGACCCTAACATGCCAGAAAAGTACAAATACCCCTCAAATGACCCCTTTTTGGAAAGAAGACATTCCAAGGTATTTAGAAAGATGCATGGTGAGTTTTTTTGAAATTGTCATCTTTTCCCACAATTCTTTGCAAAATCAAGATTTTTTTTTTCTTTTTTTTTTTTTCACAAAATTGTCATATTAGAAGGTTATTTCTCACACACAGCATATGCATACCACAAATTACACCCCAAAACACATTCTGCTATTACTCCCGAGTATGGCGATACCACATATGTGAGACTTTTACACAGCATGGCCACATACAGAGGCCCAACATGCAGGGGAGCACCTCCAGGCGTTCTGGAGCGCCCAGGCCAATTTTGACATTTCTCTCCTACATGTAAAAATCGTAATTTATTTGCTAGAAAATTACATAGAACCCCAAAACATTATATATATTTTTTTAGCAAAGACCCTAGAGAATACAATGGCGGTTGTTGCAACTTTTTATCTCGCACGGTATTTGTGCAGCAATTTTTCGAACACGTTTTTTTGGGGAAAGAAACAGTTTTGTGCTTTAAAAAAAAAAAACAGTAAAGTTAGCCCAATGTTTTTGCATAATGTGAAAGATGAAGTTACGCCGAGTAAATAGATACCTAACATGTCACCCTTCAAAATTGCACACTCTCGTGGAATGGTGCCAAACGTCGCTACTTAAAAATCTCCATAGGTGACACTTTAAAATTTTTTCCTGGTTACATGTTTTGAGTTACAGAGGAGGTCTAAGGCCAAAATTATTGCTCTCGCTCTACCGATCGCAGCGATATCTCACATGTGTGGTTTGAACACCGTTTTCATATGTGGGCGGGACTTATGTATGTGTTCGCTTCTGCATGCGAGCACACGGACATGGGCGCTTTAAATTTTTTTTTTTTTTTTTTTATTGTTTATTTTACTTTATTTATTTTAGTTTGACACTTTTTCCCCCCAAAAAAATTTTTTGATCACTTTTATTTCTATTACAAGGAATGTAAACATCCTTGTAATAGGAATATGGCATGACAGGTCCTCTTTACAGTGAGATATGGGGTCAATAAGACCCCACATCTCACCTCTAGGCTGGGAAGCCTGAAATAATAATAAAAAAAAAGATCTTGGCTTCGATCGTAGCGGTGAGTCGGTAGAAGCACCGGAGGGTGGCGGGAAGGGGGGGGCGTCCCCTCTCACCTCCCATAAGAATGATCAAGCAGTGGAACAGCAGCTATGATCATTCCTATGGTGTAGGAAATCGCCGGCTGAAAAAGCTGATATCTGAATGATGCCTGTAGCTGCACCCATCATTCAGATATACCCGCTCAAAGTCAAGGACGTCATATGACTGTGGGCGGGAACTGGTTAAAAATTGCGGAGTATTGCGGGCTATTGCAGAGTATTGCGGGGTATATTGCAAAGTATTGTGGGGTATATTGCAGAGTATTGCGGGGTATATTGCAGAGTATTGCGGGGTATATTGCAGAGTATTGCGGGGTATATTGCAGAGTATTGCGGGGTATATTGCAGAGTATTGCCGGGTATATTGCAGAGTAGTGCCGGGTATATTGCAGAGTAGTGCCGGGTATATTGCAGAGTAGTGCCCGGGTATATTGCAGAGTAGTGCCCGGGTATATTGCAGAGTAGTGCCGGGTATAATGCAGAGTAGTGCCGGGTATAATGCAGAGTATTGCAGGGTATTATGCAGAGTATTGCAGGGTGTTATGCAGAGTATTGCAGGGTGGTATGCAGAGTATTGCAGGGTGTTATGCAGAGTATTGCAGGGTGGTATGCAGAGTATTGCAGGGTGTTATGCAGAGTATTGCAGGGTGTTATGCAGAGTATTGCAGGGTATAGTGCAGAGTATTGCAGGGTGTTATGCAGAGTATTGCAGGGTGGTATGCAGAGTATTGCAGGGTGTTATGCAGAGTATTGCAGGGTATAGTGCAGAGTATTGCAGGGTGTTATGCAGAGTATTGCAGGGTGTTATGCAGAGTATTGCAGGGTGTTATGCCGAGTATTGCAGGGTATAGTGCAGAGTATTGCAGGGTGTTATGCAGAGTATTGCAGGGTGTTATGCAGAGTATTGCAGGGTGTTATGCAGAGTATTGCAGGGTGTTATGCAGAGTATTAAAGGGTTGGCTGAGCATTGAGGGATGGATGGATGTGACTGCAAATGTCACTGAGCACCGCTGTGGGCACTACACATGCAGCCCACAGCGGTGCTGCCATCCAATCCCTCCCCCTCTCCCCTCGCACTGTACCGATCGGTACAGAGAGGGGAGGAACCGGCGTCATCAGATGACGCCGGTCTGTTGACATGTGATCGCTCCGTCATTTGACGGAGCGATCACATGGTAAACGGCCGCGATCAGCGGCCGTTTACCGTGATCCGTGATGCGCCGGGTCCTCTGGACCCGGCGGTCACGGAAGTTCTCGGGTGCGCGCCCCAGGGGGCGCGCGAGAGCAGTATTCTGGGAGGACGTCCATGGACGTCCACCCAGAACTAGCCGACCGCGTTGCAGCCGTCTTTCGGCTATGGCCCGGTCGGCAAGTGGTTAAAGACCATCATATTCCTACTCAAACCAAAAGTCGGGGATTAGCAGTTTTCTTAGCGGATGGCTCCACTCTCAGCTCCGGCCCTGTTACCCAGGAAACTGTTCCTCTACTGGCCACCATTGGCCTGGAACACCAGGAACTTTTACGCTTGGATGTCATCTCCTCTCCCCTCTTCCCAATTATCTTAGGAATGCCTTAGCTACAGGCTCACAATCCTAGTATCAACTGGTCCACGGGCAAAATCCAGTTTTCATCTGAATATTGCAAGCAACACTGTTTACAAGGAACCCCTATGGCATCCTCTCAATGCCTGTACCTAGATTCAGAAACCAAGTCTTACCAAAATCTCCCCGAACCTTACCGGGATTTCCTGGATGTGTTCGGCAAAAAGGGGGGCAGAAACTCTTCCAGTACACAGACCCTATGATTGCCCGATAGAACTCTTACCGGGAACTGAAGTTCCTTTCGGGAGGATTTTTCCCTTAACTGAGCAGGAGCTGGGCACTTTGAAAGTCTATATAGACGAAAACCTGAAGAAAGGATTCATTCATCCCTCCACTTCTCCAGTAGGTGCAGGCATCTTTTTCGTAGAGAAAAAGGAACACTCCTTACGTCCATGCATCGATTACCGGGAGCTCAATAAAATTACTGTAAAAAACAGATGCCCACTACCTCTGGTTCCCGAATTGTTTCAGAGATTAGGATCTGCTACCGTCTTCACCAAGCTGGACCTCCGTGGAGCCTACAATTTGATCCGCATAAGAGAGGGGGACGAATGGAAGACGGCCTTTCGTACTCGATTTGGGCACGACGAGTACCTCGTCATGCCCTTTGGTCTGTGTAACGCGCCAGCCACATTCCAGCACTTCGTCAACGATGTCTTTCGGGACTTTCTGGACCTATATGTCATCATTTATCTAGACGATATCCTGGTTTTCTCTGCTTCCCTGACTGACCACCGCAAATACGTACGAAATGTACTTACCCGGCTTAGACAATATGGGCTTTATGCCAAACTCGAAAAATGCGAGTTCGAGCGCCAATCCATCCAGTTCCTAGGCTTGGTCATTTCCCCTGACGGTATCAAAATGGATCCGCAAAAAATATCCGCTATCTTGGATTGGCCTGCACCTATAGACAAGAAAGGAGTACAGCGTTTTATTGGCTTTGCTAATTTCTATAAGAAATTCATTAAAGGATTCTCTTCAATTATAACTCCCATTACAGAACTTATCAAACAAGGAACCCGGTTCTGCTGGACCCCCAAGGCGCAAGTGGCCTTTGAAAGACTCAAAGCTCTGTTTACGTCAGCCACTATCCTCAAACATCCCAACCCTGCCTTACCTTTCGTCTTGGAAGTGAATGCTTCTGAAGTTGCGGTTGGAGCCGTACTCTCACAAAGACAAGGTGCCAAAGCACTCCTGTACCCTGTGGGATTTTTCTCACGTAAACTCTCCCCTTCCGAGAGAAATTATGACGTGGGAGATCGGGAACTTCTAGCCATTAAAGCAGCTCTGGAGGAATGGCGCTATCTCCTGGAAGGTGCAGCTCACCCCATTTTGGTCTACACGGACCATAAAAACTTAGAATACCTAAGGACAGCCAAGAGACTGAAACCCCGGCAGGCCAGATGGGCACTTTTTTTTTCCCGATTTATTTTTCATATTACCTACAGACCCGGATCCAAGAATGTCAAATCCGACGCCCTTTCCCGAATGTTTCTTGATTCAGAGAAGACCCTGTCTCCAAACACCATTCTCCCCTCTGGGAATTTCCTGATCTTACAGGAGGATCTAATCCTCCTCGTCTAATCCTACCGTTGCTGCCAGCTTGCTGCCGACCTCTACCTGTGTGTGACCAGCCTGATAAGCTCCTGCTCAGCATCAGTTCCAGCCTTCCTAAAGCTCTACCTGCTGCCTGTAAAACCACCCTGCTCCAGGACTCCACATCAGGCCCTCATACCACTCCGCATTCGTGGGCTTCCTGTTTACTCTATCAGGGGTCCCGAATCGGATACGTAAGGGAGCCTACCCTCTGCCCAAGCGGACTCACCTGTCTGGTAAGTGTGGGACCTGACAATTACTGAGTTCATTGAGCAATTTGAAGAATACATCTGCTAGTGTAGAAGAGCAGAGTTGCAGCTGAAAAAGAGGTGACACAACGTGTCCCATTTTGTTTAGTGAAGACCTAAATGCAGACACTAATGTACTATGGTTTGCATGGTTTCCTTATATTTGTGGCAACATGAATGAGTAAAGAATATAAGGTACTACAAAGTAAATAAACACACAGACACTATAGAAAAAGTTTTTCATAGAAAAAAAAAGCTCCATAACAGCAAACCAACATCTATCATGCCATTCAGCAATGTAGGTCCATCATCAATTACAATGAATGACATCCAAATGACCCACCATCACAAACAGGACAGCCTGCTCCAATTATATCATGTCTCTATGGATTCTCTCCACAAATGATAGTTCCCTGGCCGGCAGCTGAATGTCAATAAACTGGCCAGGAAACGCCAGCTGATGCCGTCGATCAAATATGGTTATGACCTGTGGAAAATTTGCATACAATCGCACATGTGAATTTCTAAAGAAGCTGCTCACACACTACGAGATGACCACTATAGTCTAAATGAAAAGTATAACAAAGTGCAGAGCTAACTTAAAAAAAATATGCAAGACATACACTGATAAAATAATCTAAAACAGTACACTCAGTGTCAATGATATGCAACCATTATTAAATATGCAAATACATAAATATATAGTGCAAACATAAACGGTATATCAAAAATGACCCTATATAAACACAAAGTCAATTAAATAAATAAAAAAGTAGTCCAAACAAGAATCCTCATGTAAATTTCATTCCCAAAGGACCTCCACCAACAACCACGCTCCACCCAAAAAGGCTTACTGGAAAGATATGACTCTCCAACAATATGGAGATTATATAACGCATGAACCAAGAATTGCCTCTGATCAGCAGTGGTAGTCTGCACAACATTATTCACTAAAATTTTGAAGTTTTTTTCTTAGTTTCTTCATAAATTTAGGTCAAAATGTATTCTGCTACATTTTATGTTTCAATAGTTTTTTATAATAAAATGAACAAAAATCTCGACTTACTAACATACTAAATGATTTAGCTAACTTAGCTAACTTAGATATATAAGTCAACTCCTAAACCTTAATGCATGATTCACTCACTAGGGAGAACCAGCTCCCCATCTGACTATCGGGGGAGCCTGGCTCTTCCGGTCGTGTGGGCATCTCCTTAAATGGCCAAGTTGGCAATGTATTGTGGAGTATAAATGAAGCAAACAACATAATAACTGAAACAAAAATGGAAACCCCTTAATCAAATGTTATTAAAAGAGGGGGGAGGATTAGAACAGAGTAGTGAAAAGGTACAGAAATGAGAGCAAAGAAGGGAAGGTTAAGGGGGGAGGGGGGGGACTGCTGCTCCATGCCCTGGGACCCATCTCTTGTGAGAAGGTCTAATTTGTAAGCGTCCTGGGGTCATTCATCAAGTATCTAGTCCACGGATCCCAAACTTTATGGAACAACTTCATCTTATCTTGTGCTATGGCTGTGAACCTTTCATTCAACATAAGCCACGACATTTTGTGTTTAAGTTGATCTAATGGCAGGGCAGCGGATCTCCAACTTCTAGCTATAGTTATTTTAGCTGAAAAAACTATAAATGTAAGGAGTCATCTTTGAAATCTGGAGACTTCCACTATCCTGCCCCCCAGGAGAGCTTGTTTTACTGATTTCGTCAGGTTGATCCGGGTAAGAGTATATATAAAATCTCCTGACCTTGGGGCATGTCCACCATATGTGGTAGGTGGAACCCTCTTGGCCACATCCCCTAAAGCACTTAGAAGTGGCTCCGGGTACAAAGGTGGCCAATCTAGCTGGTACCATGTACCATCTTAATAAGACCTTATAGTTTGCCTCAAAAATAGAGGTATTGATAAGCAAACAGGATGCTGTTTCTGATATTGTGTACCATTCCTCAAGGTCAAGGGTTTCCTGGAAATCTTGTTCACATTGGATCATGTAGTTCAGTTTCCTCAAAACATATATCAATATTGTATATATAGCAGATATGTGACCTCTGATGTTATCATATTGTCTACATAAATGTTCCATGAGGGTCAATGTTGTTAAATCGGCCTTGCGGGCTATAGTTTGTCCATAATGGTGCAATTGCGTATATCTATAGCGTTCAGTGGATGGCATTTGATATTTATCTATAATGCCCCGTACACACAGTCGGATTTTACGACGGAAAATGTGTGATAGGACCTTGTTGTCGGAAATTCCGACCGTGTGTAGGCTCCATCACACATTTTCCATCGGATTTTCCGACACACAAAAGTTGAGAGCAGGATATAAAATTTTCCGACAACAAAATCCGTTGTCGGAAATTCCGATCGTGTGTACACAAATCTGACGGACAAAGTGCCACGCATGCTCAGAATAAATAAAGAGATGAAAGCTATTGGCCACTGCCCCATTTATAGTCCCAACGTACGTGTTTTACGTCACCACGTTCAGAACGATCGGATTTTCCGTCAACTTTGTGTGACCGTGTGTATGCAAGACAAGTTTGAGCCAACATCCATCGGATAAAATCCTAGGATTTTGTTGTCAGAATGTCCGAACAAAGTCCGACCGTGTGTACGGGGCATCAGAGTGCGTTCAGATAGCATACCTTTTTGGTTGCAAAGGTCAGCTATTTGTATTAGACCGTTGTTGGTCCACCATTCAAATATTTGGGGTGTGAGGCCCGGGGTGAACTCTCTATTTTTCAATAAAGGTGCTAGTGGATTGTGGGGCTATTTAAATTTCTGAGTCCTTAAGAGTCAATCCCATATTTCTAACGAGAAGGAAAGAGTAGGACATAATATAAGCGGTCTTTCTTTCATTGGGAGCCACATAATATGAGAGACTGGTTCAGGGCGACAGGAATAAAATTCCATAGTCATCCAAATTGCATGGGGTTGATGGGAGTGAAACCTTGTGAACTGGGCCAATTGGGCTGCGAGAAAGTATTTCCAGAGATCAGGCAGGCCCAGTCCCCCTTTGTTTTGGAGTGTACAGTGTACCTTTGTTCACCCTAGGCCTCTTATCTCCCCAGATAAACTGGAGTATTTTGTTTTGAAATGTTTGGAGGTCCTTTCGGACCAATGTAACAGGTATAGTGCAAAATAAATATAATATCCATCTAACATCCCGGCATGTTCAAATCCTTATAGCCAGGGGCTCTACAGCTAGAGCAAATAGCAGCAGGGATAACGGGCACTCTTGCCTAGTACCTCTCCTAATAGTAAGGGGTTGGGAAAA
Source organism: Lithobates clamitans (assembly GCA_037952925.1). Lineage (NCBI taxonomy): Eukaryota > Metazoa > Chordata > Amphibia > Anura > Ranidae > Lithobates > Lithobates clamitans. The sequence continues at coordinate 26,154 of JBBGZY010000644.1, forward strand.
GTACCCCCTCAGCATTACTGTTGCCGATGGTGTGTCATACAGCATCCAAAGGAGGGACAGAAAGCGTTTGCCAAATCCATAGCAACGTAATACATTGAACAAGTAATCTCAGGAGAGGGAATTGAATGCTTTCCAATGAAAGCAGCATTCCCTTACTCTAAGTCCCTTACCGTCCCAATCGGACTGGACAGCTGAAATTAAATCGATTATGGTGCGGGTTTGATCTGATGCCTGTCGGTTCGGGACAAAACCTGCCTGGTCTGGGTGAATATAATTTGGGAGAAAAGTATTTAATCTAAGGGCCAGTACTTTAGTTAATATTTTTGGTCCGTATTTATTAAAGAAATCGGACGGTAATTAGCACAATCCCCGTTATCCTTTCCTAGTTTTGGTATGACATGCAGGTAAGCTGCATTTTCGTGATTGGGTATTTTATGTCCTTTCTTAAGGTCATTAAAGTAAGCGCACAAGTGGGGAGCAAGTATTTCTTGGTATTTTCTATAGTAGTGACCGGAAAAGCCATCCGGTCCTGGGGCCTTAGAGGGATGGATGGTTTTGACAGCCATCTTAATCTCTGATTCTGTAATATCTTTGTCCATTAGTTCCTTGTGGGCTTGTGTCAGTTCAGGCAGTTGAATTTTGCGAAATAATTTTTCAGCTTTGGGTGGCTCAAATTTAGTCGGTGGACTATACAGTCTGGCGTAGAATTTATGGAATTCTTTGAGAATGAGTTCGGGATTTTGAGTAGGGTGTCCAGGGAGTAGTCGCAATTTAGGTAAAGTCGGTGTGTATGGTTGGGGCACAAGCTTTCTGGCTAACATTGTTGTCGGTTAGTTTCCCATCGTGTAATACTTAAGCTTGGACCAGCTAATATGTCTATCTGCTTGGGTAGTCAGACTCAGGTTGAGAGCCAGTCTTGCTTCGTATTGCTTCGTCTTGCTTCGTCTATTTTGTGCCTAATATCAATCTGTGGGAGCTTATGTTGTTTCTCCATTAACGAGTCTAGGTTGGCTTCTAATTGTTTACTTGTTTGTTCTCAAGACCATTTTGTTGAATCAATTTACCCTGAACAGTTACTTTGTTTGCCGCCCAATTGATTGCGGGAGATGTGTCTGATGACTCATTGGTTCTAAAGTATCCCTGAATTTCTTTCTCTATTTCGGTATATAATATAGGGTCATTCAATAAGCTTGCGTTAAGACGCCATGGTGAGGGGCTAGATTTTGTCCAAAGTCCAGTTACTGAAAGTATAATTGGAGAATGGTCAGACCAGGGGGTGGACAGTATTTTAACTGACGTGAGGTATTCTGCTACATTTTAACCGCTTGACCTCCAGAAGGTTTTACCCCCTTCATGAGCAGACCATTTTTTGCTATTCAGCATTGTGCTACTTTAATTGGCAATGGTGCGGTCATGCAACACTGTACGCAAATGAAATTTATATCATTTGAATCTGACAATGAGGGCTCCCCTCTACTCTTATCTGTCATGCTCAGAATTAGAAAGACCTCCTCGCTTGTTAATCTTTTTTTTGGACATGCTGTTCAGGTTCTGGTGATGCTGTACTGGTGTGACACTGATTAGAACACTGTTAATGGCTTGAATGGCTCTGATGACTAGTGATCAGAACAGTATTGCTGGTTTCACTGACTCTGTTGACAATGACATTGGTGTGATTAGGACACTGGTGCTGGCATATATTGGCCTGATGTCACTGCAATCAAGGACACTGGTTCTGGTGACGCTAGCACTGGTGTGGCAGTGATCAAAACACTTGATGCTGGCTTAAATGGCTCTGCTGACACTGGCATGACTAGGAATCAGAACAATATTGTTGGCTTCACTGACTCTATTGACAGTGGCACTCATGTGATGATGATTAGACACTGGTGCTGACATATACAGGTCTGGCATCACTGCAGTCAGAGACACTGGCTCTGTTGACATTGACACTGGTGTGACAGGGATCAAGACACTGGTGCTAGTGTATACTGTGTATACAATTAGGTACACTGGCTCTGTTGACATTGGTATGGTGTCACTACAAACAGGGACACTGGCCGATGGCAATGGTCTATTGACACTGACTAGCTAGTGATAAGGTACAATGCTACTGGCAGTACTGGTGACACTGAGACAGGTGTAACAGGTGGAAGGTGGCTGGATACACTGTTTATTCACACTACACAGGGGGCTAGTGATCAGGGATACTGTAAGCTAGCTGGCACTGGTGTTTTGTGTGCAAAAATGCTGTGTGACAGGATGATAACACTCACGGTACTGTTGTAATGCTTCTCTCTCGTCTTACAGAAGTTCTCTGTGGGAGGAGAGGGAACCAATGTTTACTATTGGACACAGAGATCATATAGTACAGCACCAATTTCCAGGGGACACAGTAATACCCGGGGTTCCAGGTGCTCTCTCTAGGAGCCACGCACAAGCCATTGCCGAGGATATAAAGATACGTCCACTTGCATTGACAAAGCCCTCGCTCAGCCATACATGTGCATTGGCCAGACAGGAAGCAGTTAAACCATGTAAAAATACCTGCTTAAAAAAAATCTTCATTGGAACATATCCTATCTGGCAATGTGCCAATCACCCATGCCATTTTACCAAAAGCTTGCAAACCTTAATAGACAAGAATTACAAGATTGAGCTTCCATATACTTCATTGCAGTTTGGGCACTATGTTCTGGGTTTGCAAATTTTTTCAAGTGTTCAGCGAACATCCAGTAAACCGAACTTTGCTTGGTCTGCTCATCGCTACTGGCTATGAACAATTATTGATGGCAATGCATTTAGCAGTTGCAGATGGACAGGTACACAATGTACAAAAAAAAAAGGTAAAAATTAGGGTTAAATGGAGTTTGGAATCACATGAATGCATTTGTGTACATGATGTATATTTCTAAATTGGAATATAATCAGTTTACAAATCATTCACCATTTTTATTATCACCAAACCCAACCAAAACATTTTGTTCATTAATTAAACTCATTCAAAACGTTGAATGATTGATTTTCCTGCACATGCAAGATCATGATCCTTTTATCCTTCCATTGGATTCAATGGGAATTCAAGATTTAGGCAACATTCGCTATATTTATGACCAATGTTAGAGCCAAGGGCATTCGTCTGCATATCATTCATTTTTACAACTGATGCCCTTGATTCTCTTGGTCTACACAGAAACAACTTTCTGCATAAGGTCAGCATGAAATTGATTTCTGAAAGATTATTATGTAATTTCTTCCATTATTAATAAATTAATAAATAAATTAACATAGACTGTTAATTCTCATTATTGTAGGGCAGGACTTACACACATTCTAAAGGCATAAGGAAATATAATATTGTTTAATGAAATCTAATTTTTCATCAAGAGAGAAATACAGTATGCTCACACTTTTACTCCACTGCATTGACATTGTCAATATGTTAATGTATACCTGCATTTCATGATTATTTCATAACGTGTGAAGGTTATTGTGCTGGATTGTGTTCAACAAACACCTTTCAGTAATTCTGTTTATTTATGTTAATAAGTGATTGCATTTCCGCACAATAAAATGTAATATTTGAAAATAACAAACATTTGTGTTCAAATAATCAACAAGACTTTAAAGATCTTGCTTTTTCCTAAAAACATTCCAAAACCTCTAAAAACACCAAAACTTGATTTTCCAAATCCCTACATATTATAAATGCAAGCAAAACAAGGGGTGTTTATCCAGTACTTTTGAAGCAAGTTGTAACATCTGTTTGCCTAGGTGCACTTTTGACATGTAGCCTGACACTTCCTATTTTATGCAGGCACTGGATTAGCATTTGGATGCAGCAATGGTTTGCACAAAACCTTGCAGATTAACAGTGTCCAGCAAATTATATATGGTCAGGGCTTTTTTTCAGCGGGAACGCGGGGGAATGCAGTTCTAGCACCTCCAGCACTGAATGTATCTAATGGCAAGGGGTGCTGGAGGGTCTACTGATGCTGGCTGCTGGAAGATCTATTGTTGCTGGAGGGGATCTGTTTTTGTGTGGTGGCCTATTGTTTCTGGGGAGGTCTATTGTTGCTCGTGGGGGATCTATTGTTGCTGGGGGGTTATGTTGCTGGGGGGTCAACTGTTGCTGGATGGGATCTACTGTTAAAGGAGGGGTCTATGGTTTCTGGCTGCTGGAGAGTTTGTTGATGCAGGCCGCTGGGAGATCTGGTCTTGCTGCCGGGGGTCTATTGTTGCTGGGATGATATTTTGTTGCAGGGGTCCTATGTTGCTGGAGGGTCTATTGTTGCTGGGGGGGTATATTGCTGCTGGTTGCAGGAGATCTATTGTACTGCTTTTCTTGTTTCCAGTACCAATTTCCATACAAATGACTTTAGCATAGCATGACATAATCATACTTGGCTCCGTCTTCTCTGAATGAGAGGGTGCTAGGAGGTGGGTAAGGGGTGGAACCAAGAGATGTTGCTCTGAGGTGGGTAGGGGCAGAGACAAGAAGTGACTCAGTAGGTGGGAGTTCCAGCACCTATTCTCTAAGAAAAAAAGCCCTGTAAATGGTGATCCAACAATATATTCAAAAGGAGGTCTATATTTTACTAAATGTCTGATCAGAGGTCTTTACTTATGGAAACTGCATCCTACAGCCTACTCTGAGAATCCATATTTCTTTTAACAAAGCCCTTTAGTGCTGTCTATGTGTATTCCATTTGAAACCTCAGACAACTTACTTACTACCATGTTCCAAAAACTAAGACACTTGCAGACAAATCAACTTACTTTAAATTTAACAAAGCCTATACTGCAATGGTTGGGTACTGGTACTATAAAAACTATACATTTTATGAGCCACTTGAGCTCCCACAACTCTGTAGTATTTCTATATACTGTATTTTAAGGTAAAACAAGTAAAAAATACATTTTTTAGTTTAAACAGTGGTGGTTGAATAACTGATTACTGTAGACAAACAACACATTTCATCTGCCATTAGGCCTATTTATAACAAAGGGGAAATGTATTTACAAATGAAATAAAGGCTTTTTACATTCTGTGTGTTTGTAATACAATGCTACTATCAAATGAACACAATAAAATTGAGTTTCTATTTGAATCGAACAGTAAAATAAAAAATACAGATCTTTATGGTCCACTCTACCCCTTTTCCCAAAGCTGAAACCCATATAATGACGTAATAATGACTTCATGGCAAAATCTGTCAGATCAATCCTATAGTCTAATGAATAAAATAGTAGTGTAAAGTGTCCTAACCCTCAACCCCTTTTTTTTTAAAGAGGAACCTGGTTCATCCCTGTCATTATCAATATTGTATGAAATCCTTTGTTACTATTTTTTTCGATGACTAATGCTAGACAAATAAATAAATACATTAAACAATTGCAAAGTATTGAATATTAGAATTGGGGAGGCGCATGCGCGAGGGACTCCAAGATGGCCGCGTAAGCCGGGAGCTCCTCACTACCTCAGCCAGCCAGCCGCCCTAGCGCCGTCTCTAAGCCAGCCGCGACCCCGTACATAGCGGGATCTGTTCGGGGAACTCGGCGGTATCCCACCCATGCCAGGCACATCAGTGGAAAGGGATCTGGGACCCCGATTTGAGGCCGGAGGAGTGCAGGCCGAATCCAAGATGGCGGCCGCACCTCAGACACGAGACACAGCCTCAGGGGGAATACAGGACAACAGGCAAGTGATCGCCCCTGCTACACTGTCATTTCCTCCTCCAGCGATCCCTTCAGCCCTCCTCACTGCAGCCCCCTCAAATCATAGCACAGACATTCTGGATGATCACTCCCTGGCCACCCTCATGCTATCTCCTATGGGACATAACTCAAACCTCCAGCACACTAGCAACAATATGGGAGGCCCAGACACCAACATGCCCCAGAATGCAGGGGATCTCTTTATCAAGTTATCTGAGCTTTTGGAGAGGGGATTAGCTAACACGGCCCACAAAATTACAAATGACATTCGCTCTGATTTTCAGAACCTGGGCACCAGAATAGAAGCGATCGAACAGAAACTCGATTTTACAGTCGCAAGGGCCAATCAAAACACTGATCACATTCAGGTCATACAGGAACAGTTGGATGTGGCCTTAAATAGGATCGATAATTTGGAAAACCGATCGAGAAGGGAGAATTTTACGGTCAGAGGCATTCCAGAATCTTGCACAGATGTCCCTACAGCGGTTCAAGATTTGATCAAAACCCTCATTCCTGATATTTCTACACACAAGCTGGAGTTAGACAGAGCCCACAGATCGCTGGGACCCCCCAGGAAGGATGGGTCCCCCAGGGATGTAGTGGTAAAGCCACACTACTATGGAATGAAAGAGGACATTATGAAGCTTTCTCGTCAGCAACCGCACATCTCCTTCCAAGGCCACAAAGTTCAAATATTTGCGGACATTTCGCCTAGGACGATACAAAAGCGCAGAGCCCTCAAACCACTATTACTAATCCTGACGCAGAAGGAAATTAGATACTGGTGGGCTTTCCCCTTTGCTTTAAAATTCAACTACAAAGGTAAAACCCACTCATTCACCAATCTGCATGAAGGAGAACGGGTCCTCCTTTCCCTGAAGCTCATATCTCAGGACTCGTCAGATATGGACACGTCAAATATACAATCCGGATCCTACAAGAGACCCACTCCTACCAGTCCAGTTTCACCATTATGGAAAACTACCAAAAGCAGACGCTTGAGGGAACCGCTGCCCACCTGATTCTGACAAGTATTACTATGTTTTCATACTACATACTCATCAGGGACAAATCCAGGATGCTATTAACCCTAATAACACTACTTTCTGATATGGGGGCCCCCCCAGACTCCCCAACATGTTTTGGAAGTCCGTTCTATGGATCCATCAGGGATAATAGAATCCCCCCACCTCCAGTCCATCTATTGATTCTGAGACCTCGGACCTGAAAGGTTCCACCGATCCACAAGAATGACACTCCACGCAAAGCTAGCACTTCTGCTGGCTCTTTGGACCCTACTCAAGCGGGTCGGACTACCATTGCCCCTCCCCCTTCTTCAAGAGGATTACCCTGTTCTCTATCTCTCAACTTGACAACAAGCAACAGAAAACTGGTTCTTCCACCCTCCTCCCCTCCTGGATTTCTTCAACACAGGCTAGTAGAATGGGAGACCGGGAGATGGACATGATAGAACCCTGCGAAGAATTCTCCAAAGACTCTAGGGGGACATACAGAGGACACTCTAGAGGACTTCTAACTCGTACCCCTAACAACCAAGGGCTAGGAATATCTATCCCCTAGTAGATTGGGATGCTTCACTTCTCACAATCCTCCCCCTCATCCATCCCGCTCATCCCCCATTCCCCTCCTTTTACCTCCCCACCTTTACCTTCACCCCTCCTTCCCCCATACTTCTCCATGGCTTCTTAGGCATACTGTTAGAATAATTCAGCCGGCTGGCTTTGACTCACGCATTTTACAATGTTATAGTTCTTAATTGGTTTTCATCACAAGGTTGTGGAAAGTATTTTATCCAGGTTGACCAATTGGGTTGGCACTGACTGGGGTAGCAGTCATGCACCTCCATCCATCCCACGATAATGGAATCCCCATTATCGGGAGATGGACAGTTAGCCCCTTTAGAGGGCTACTATTGTTTATTGTTTGGCGTCATTGGGAGGCACTTTTCGCCCTCCCGATGCCGCAGGTCCTCTTTGGGCCACTTTGCACTACATCATCCGCACTCTCTTTCTTTCTGTTTTTCCTTTATTCTGTTCTTCTCTTCTAACCTTGTCTTCTTTTGTGCCAGTCCACAGGTAATGCTGCTACGCTCCTCTCCTTCAGGTTCCAGGTCCAGCTTCATACCTCGGAAAACAACTCTCCACAACAACCCAGAGGAGGTACTGATTCTCACATGCTTCCCCTACTCAGCCAATATGTCAATTAACACCGTACCCCTAACATCCATTAAATTAACATCACACAATGCCCAAGGTCTGAACTCAGCGGTAAAGAGACGTAAATTATTCCAGTCTTATCATGCCCAAAAAATGGCAGTAGTTATGATTCAAGAAACCCATTTCTCTTCAAGATATAACCCGACATTTTTACATGCTCAATATCCCCTATTCTTCCTAGCTAACGCGGAAGATAAAACCAAAGGTGTGGCAATACTATTTGCGAAAAATTGTAAATTCAAGTCCAGTCTGGTGCACATGGACCCAGAGGGTAGATTCCTTATGGTAAAGGGTAGAATAGATGAGTGCTTATACTCATTCATATCATATTACTCCCCCAACAAGGGCCAGACAAAATTTTTTCAAGCAATGTTTCAAACTCTAAGCCCTCTGTTAGAAGGAACGGTAATATTCGGAGGTGACTCTAATGTCGCTTTCAACCCAGGTCTAGATAAATCTAAACCTCTAGCCCACAAAAACAAGTTCCAAGATCGCGAAACTTATTTATCAACAAGGCTTAGCCGATATTTGGAGAGAACATAATCCCACAAAGGGATGTGATTACAAATGTAAAAGGGGGTTCAGCTCCCGGCCCCGATGGCTTCTCCAATCAATATTAAAAAACCTTTGCAGACACCTTAGCACCCCATATTACTAAATTTTTCAACTCCAAAAGAGAAGGGGCACCTTTAGAATCACAACTAAATACGGCTTTCATCTCAGTCATTCCCAAACCCGATAAGGATCCATCTTTAGTTGAGAACTACAGACCAATATCGCTTATTAATAATGATTTGAAAATACTTACTAAAATCCTAGCTAACAGAATTAACTCCTTCATCAACCAATATATATCCAAAGACCAAATGGGTTTTATCCCAGGAAGACAGGGCCCGGATCAAGTTAGAAGGGCGGTCGATATTGTCTCATTACTACAATCGGGTTGGGATGGAGGCCCACGACAGGAAGCCTTATTACTGTCCTTGGACCTTCAAAAGGGATTTGACTCCCTTTCATGGTCATACCTATTCACAGACCTGGGACACTGGGGTTTCAGGGAAAAGTTCATAGGAACCCTGAAAGCTCTGTACTCCACTCCCATTGCCAAGGTCAAATTACACGGGTACTATTCGGATCCCATTCAAATAGCCAGGAGTACCAGACAGGGGTGCCCCCTATCCCCTCTGATATTTGCATTGGCTATAGAGGTTCTTGCCATTGCAATCAGGTCTAACCAAAACATCAAAGGTGTGAAATGTGGTCTGCACACCCACAAGTGTGCTCTTTTTGCGGATGACATCCTTTTTTTTGTCACATCCCCAACTATCTCTCTACCCAATATATGCAAACTCTTAAAAACCTTTGGATCCTTGTCGTGTCTACGGGTCAACATGGACAAATCCCAGGCCTTAAACATTTCACTTCAATCGGCAGAAGTAGACAGGCTCAAGCCTTCATTCAAATTTAAGTGGAGCGACTCATCGATCCGATATCTGGGGATAAACCTTACCCCCAAGTTTGAGCAGCTTTATCAGGCCAATTTCCCTCCCATGTTCCGCAAATTAGAATCTGACATCCTATCTTGGTCCCATTACAATATATCCTGGCTAGGTAGAATACATTCTATTAAAATTACCTTATTGCCCAAGCTCCTCTATTTATTTAGGTCACTCCCAATAGACATTAGAAAACACCCTCTCAAATCGCTCCAAGGGAAGATCATAAAATTCATATGGGGTAAAAAAGGATACAGGCTAGCCCGCAATATTCTTTATAGTCCCAAAACCAGGGGGGGGACTAGGTTTGCCAGACCTATATAGCTATTACCAAGCAGCCAGACTAGCCCAACTCTCACTGGTATACTTCAGAGTTGAGAAACCCGATGGAATAAATATTGAGAGACAAGCTATCCCGACACAAACAATAGACTACCTCCTCTGGAGCCCCATGAAATCGAGGCCCTCGATACTATCTCCGGCATTATCCCAATCCTTTAAATTATGGGACACCATGAAACATTTACCTGCACTGACCTCATTTATCCACCCTCTAGAACACATTTTCCATAATCCACGATTTGGACCGGGCATGGACATCAAGTCCTTCCACTGGTGGCTGGACAAGGGGTTGTACCGTATTGCCCATTTTTTTACTCTCTCTGGCCCGATTACGTTGAAACACTGTATTTACAAACTGGAACTCCCAGGCTCAGAGAGATTCAGATTCATCCAGATCTCTCACTTCCTCTCCTCACTAACGAAGGGACAGGCGCACCCCCTGGAATTTACACAATTTGAGCGCTGGTGCGGTCGATCCTTAGACATAAAGGGAGGCATATCTCTCATATATGCATCTCTTATGGAACCCACCACCAAATTTTCTTACATGGAAGCGTGGGAGAGGGACCTGCAGGAGACCTGGAACCTGGAGGAGTGGCATCGGAGGGGAACTAGAGCCTTTCAAGGTATTTTAAATATTTCTTTAATAGAAGCTAATACAAAAGTGTTAATGAGATGGTATCTTGTACCCTCCAGACTAGTGACTATGTTTTCTTCTGCCTCTCCATTATGCTTCAGAGGTTGTCAAGCCCAGGGCTCCATGCTCCATATCTGGTGGGAATGCTCGAGATTAAGAGGTTTCTGGAACAAAATGTTTGCCATGATTCGAAAAGTCTCGGGTCTTCCTATTGCGAAATCTCCCCAGGTGGCATTACTCAATGCCCCAATTCCTAAGACAGCAAAACATTTACAAAAGTTGATAACCATTATGCTGCTAGGAGCTAAAACCACCATAGCTAAGGCATGGAAGCAACCCACGGTGTCTTTTCAGGCAGCCAAAAGAAAGATTTCGTGGATCATGTCCCAAGAAAAACTAGTCAGTACTATGATGGACACCACTAAATCATTCGAGGCAACATGGGAGCCCTGGGCTAGGCATATAGGCATTCCCCTTACCCCTGGTATACAAACAACAAGGACGAGCTAGTAAAAGACCGAACCGGGCACAACTTTATTCAACCATCCTATCTTTCTATTTCTCTCTTCTTTCCTTCTTCTCTGTCCTTTCTTTCTTCTACTATAGTGATCTGAAATCACAACCGCAGTGTATCAGTAATATTTTTCTTACTATTCCACAATGGAGTAGAATATCTAAAGTCAACATAAGATTTTGAATATTGAGTTGGAGACATAGATTCAAAGCAGATCATTTCCAGTTAGATAGGAGCTGTTGGAGAGGACCATTTACATATCTAGCAGCCCCTATATTTAACCCAGGGACTATTGCAGGTCCTTGGGAGCGGGGCCAGTAGGGGTCCCGGGGAAGCCAAAACTCTTTCCCTGGAGATGGGGGGGGGGCACCTGACACAGTGTGAGCCCATCAGGGGTGTTGGGAATGCCAACCCACTTAGGGATCATGAGATACCACTTTCCCTACATCTCCAATTGCATTAAGAGGTTATTTTGATTAATATTTTTGTACATTTCGAATGTTACTCCCTTATTTGTACAGGATATGTCAGTATATCTTTGGATTTAAATACAATGTACTGCACTGCTCTTTAATAAAGCTTTTTTCAAAATTAAAAAAAAAAAAGAAAAAAAAAAAGAATATTAGAATTGGAAAGGGCCGAGAAGTGTCAGAGGTGTTATGATAATCAGAATCTGATTCTGCATCTGACACTGATTCAGTATTTTTAAATATTCAATATGGTTCTAAAACTCATTTTAGATTTAAAGCTATAATATATGGTGTCTTAAAATCACCCAAATAACCTTTTGATATACCTTGAAATTTAATGTTAACACCACTGTGTTAGAAATTATTGTATACATTCTGATCCTGTTTTTATAGATATACTCTTTAAGTTAGTCAACTGTCTTATTTTGCACACAATTGAAGTGTGGAGGGTACATGCTATATCAATTATAACAAGATAAGTTACCACTCTTGACTATGGTGGACAGGTAAAGGGGTTTATTTACCTCCTTTAACTCCTTACCCTTTTACCCTGACTTGCACTTTCTTCATAATCTATTTCTAGACAACTTCCTCAAATTGTGGAGGAGGGCAATTCTAACCCCATGTCAGGGAGTGGGATTCTGAGATATGCCCATACTCCAGTTCCCACACAGTTTAAAAAAATGTAGTTCATCATTATTTTTTCACATATTTGAAGCGGCTGACACTTTGCCTCTGATGAAGCACACACAATATTCACAGACTATAGGCTTATAATACCACTTAAAGTTACAAAAAATGGGGGTTAATTTTCTAAAGAAGCAGAGACCATTAACTTTAGTTGTAAATCCAATTTACTTGAGAAAGAACAATCATCTTTAGGTGATCTATATAGAAGGCAAGAATTTTAGCATATTATTTGGTAAAGGCCTACCTTTACCTAGGTTCACTATAAGGACGCTCTGTCTGCAGCAAAACCCACCTATTTTACACAATTAATCATTTCGGGGAAAGGTAGCACTAAGGCCTTGTTTTCTGTAGTGAATAGCATATTTAAGCCACCATACTCTTTTCTTATCTCTGTACAACTTCTTTTTGTGACTCTCTAATGACATTTTTCAACAATCAACAGCTGATTATGGACCTCACCTACTGTCTGTTTCTCCAGATCTTTCTGCACCTCTCTCTTGTTCTTTCTCTAGTTTCAAACTTCCCTCTGTCACTGAAATAACTAACCTTATTCAGAAAGCCAAGCCTACTGCCTACCTGTCAGTTAGATCCTCTCCCTACTGTCCTGGTTAAAGCTTGTCTACTCTCTCTGTCCTTCTTAATAACAAATATCATGCATTCTTCCCTCACCTCTGGTATTTTTCCCTCATCTTAAGAAACCTGGTGCAGACCCCAGTGACTTCAGTAACCTTCGATTCATATTCAACCATCCTTTTCTATCCAAAATCCTTGAAAAAACTGTTGCTTCTCAGGTTTATGCTTACCTTTCTGACTCTGACCTATTTGATCAATTTCAGTCTAATTTCCATCCCCTACATAGCACTGAAATTGTAAAAAGAAACAGTGCAGCGCTGAATGGATGTCCTAAATGTGAAATATGTGAATATAAAATATGTGAATTAATACATAAATTATAAACAACAGTGAATACCGACCACTAAAAATTAACTGATATGGAATAGATCAGCCATAGTAAATGATAAAAGTGAAAAATCACATTAATAAAAAAGGGGGTTAAAGTGATTATGACAATAAAGTCCCAAAGTTATTGATGTTCAAGTGCAAGTTCCTGGATCTGTATTCCCCCGCAGGTGCTGCCCGCCACCTAGTGTTAAAGTAATGGAGGCTTACCAGGTAGCCTGCGACCGCCCCTATTCAGGGGAGTCAAAACAGGCTCAGTGGAGATGTATAGACCTCCGGAAATGTCCCGCAGGGGGCTCCGTGGAAGTTCCTCCAAATTCCCTCCTGGAAGGTTAATCAACGACACCCAGGAACAATTCAAAAGGTGCGATCCCAGGAGCTTTCCTATATGTGGCAATCAAGGATTCGCTTCCAATGGACTCCAGCAAGGGTAAGTATAGATGCCAAAAAAGAGAAAAACTCCAGTAGTGTAGAGAGGCTAGATGGGTTTTTATTAAAATTAGACGATACAGAGTCACTGTAGAATTGCTGGCAGGGATAACAGAAAAAACTCTCCACCGCCGTTTAAAATAAAATCGCGCATGCGTGCTGACGTTGTGACCCTACAGCTGTTTCGTCACAACTGACGTCATCAGGGGTAAGCAACCACGCAAGCGCATGCGCCTTAAGTAGCCAAACGGCTCGCTGAGACGCATTGCCGTTGGCTAGCTAAAAACACAACTAAAAACATTGATTGGACAATATTAAACATGATGAACTACACATGAAGCCCAGGTCTATTTATTAGCATGAATGGTATGTTTTTAATTAGAGACAATTAAGGCAATATACCATAGGAACTAAACGCTATCAATAGGAACAGTGCCATCTAGTGGATGATTTAAAGAAGATACCCTGGATATAATGCATATAGAATAAACATATGCCAAAAATTTCTAAAGGTAAAGAGTTAAATAAAAAAATATATATAACAATTAGCATATAAAATTGCAATAATTGGGAGCTAACCAAACTAGTAAAGGTTTAGACGTTAAGGGAATATTGTGCAATTGATGTGCATATACCCGAATGTGCTAAAATATAATGTATATAGGGGTATAAATCCCTAATGTATTGTGCAAAGGAAACTATGAATGGTTGCGGGATGGCAAAAAACAATATAGTAAAACCATTCACCAAAGAAAGTAAACAAAGTGTGCCTCAATCGAGAAGGGACATCAACTATTATTAATAAAACAGTTGATGTCCCACTCTATGTTCAAACCACTGGGGGCATGAGAGCCGAGTTTGTAGATCCAGTTGGTTTCGGATCTAGAAATGGTTCTTTTGTCATTACTGCCACGCCAGTGGGGAACATATTTTTCAATTCCTATAAAAATGGTAGCCTTAGGGTCCCTATTGTGCACAAGATCATAGTGTCTAGAGACACTGTGCTTATCAAAACCTTGTTTTATATTAGTGATGTGCTCACCCAACCTAACATGCAACATCCTAATAGTTTGTCCCACATATTCCAACCCACAAGGGCACCTTAAAAGGTACACAACACACTTTGTGGTACATGTGATAAGTGACTTGATGGAATATGTGGCACCTGTGCCACTCGATGTAAACTCGGTCAATCTCCTATCTTGTAGCGCATTTACCCTACAGACACTACACCTTCTGCAGGGAGAAAAACCTTTTAAGTCACCAAAAAAAGTTGGGCACGTAGGTGGGTCTAGGACGTTGGGTGCCAATATATGCCTGAAATTAGTGGCTCCCCTAAAGAGAACCCGAGGATTGTCAGACAGTAAGGGTCCAAGGACTCGGTCATTTTTAATGACCGGCCAATGTTTTTTAATAATTCTTTTAATGGCCCAATGCTGACTGGAATAAGTTGTAAGGAAGGCTAATCCGAAGTCTTCTCTATTTTCGACTTGAGGGGGTTTCTCCCCCAATAAGTCCCTACAGTCTCTATTACCCACCTCCACAATCAGGGATTCCAGAGTTGCATTGTCATAACCTTTATTTAGAAATCTGGATTTCAAAGTTGAAGCCTTCCTATAGAATTAATTTAGGTCGGAACAGTTTCGCCTTAGGCGTAAAAATTGGCCCTTAGGAACAGCCGATAGCCAGGAACGTTGATGGCAGGAGTCTAACGGAATAAAACTATTCCTGTCGGTTGTTTTAAAAAAAGTGGCAGTGGTAATCATACCATTAACAATAGTAATAGCTAGGTCCAAAAAGTGAATTTGAGTAGGGCTGGCCTCATAGGTAAGCATTATCCCCCTATCATTATCATTGAGGAGAGATAGGTAGGTGGTCACAGACTCTAGATCGCCGTCCCATATGAACAGGACGTCGTCTATGAATCTTCTCCACATAATAAGCTGAGATGGTCTGTCACGCAGCACCACATCTTCCTCCCATGGCCACTCCCTTTACTTGCAAGTAATGCATACCCCCATGCCAAAAATGATTATGCTCCATCGAGAAGTCCAGTAGCTCCATCACAAAATTGCATTGTGTGGTGGGGATACTGGAGTCCGGATAGAGAAAATGTTGCACCGCTTCATGCCCCAATCTTTTTACATATACATTTTGTGCCCTCATATCGGGGTTATAGTGTTCAGCATCAAGATTCCTTTCACAGGCTTTTTTATCATTCACTTTTATTATTCATATATTGGTTTTGCACCTAGCGCAATTCTTTCTTTTTATTTTTTATAGCATTGAAATTGCCTTGGTAAAAATCACAAATGATCTCCTCATGGCAGCTGTTCCTGGTCTCATAACTATCCTCATCCTCCTTAATCTGAGTGCGGCCTTTGATAACATTTCTCACAACATCCTCCTTGACAGATTAGGCTCCATTGGATTCACTAACACACCCCTGAACTTGTTTAAATCTTATCTCTCTGGCCGTACTCAATTCACCCAACTCAAATCTTTCAAATCTCAACCATCTCTAATCTCTACCGGCATGTCCCAGGGTTCTATCCTTGGGCCCCTTGTGTTTATAATGTATCTTCTTCCTCTTGGTCATAAATTTAACATCGACTTCTATTGCTATGCGACACCAAACCTTACGTGTCCACTAAACTACTACCACCCTTCCACCCAAATCCCTTAATGATTGTTTACTTAAAATCAAATCCAGGCTCTCTTCCAACTTTATCAAATTGAACAGTGAAAAAACCTAGGTTCTCCTCATTGGTACGAAATACACCCTGACAAAGCTTAACAGTTTTTCAGGTAATATTGATAACTCCATAATCTTTCCCTCCCCTCAGGTAAAGCGTCTGGGTGTCATCCTCAATAGCACACTATCTTTACAAGCTCACATCAGTAATGTCAGTCGGTCAGCATATTTCAATCTAGCATAAAATTAAGTGTTTTCATGTTTCTTACACCCAACAGTACTGCTTTTTTCATTAACAATCTGGTCACTTCCCACATAAATCACTGTAACTCTTTTCTTTTTGGTCTCCCTTTCAAGTCCCTCCATAGACTGCAACTTTTTCAGAACTCATCACTAGAACCCCTTCCTTTAATCACATTACTCCTGTCCTTCAGCACCTTCACTGGCTTACGGTTAAATATCATATTGGTTTCAAACTTTTGTTACTTACCTTTAAGGTCCTTCATAACTTCGCTCCTCCATACCTTTCTGAACTTCTACACAGACCCTCTCAGGTCTTCTTCCATTTATCTCAATGTTCCATGTGTCCACTTGATCACTATGGGATTCAAAGCCTTTAGCTGCTCTTCCTGCCCTGACTTTGGAACACCCTGCCACCTGACATCCACAGCATTGATTCCTTCCCATCTTCAAATCACGTTTCAAACTCATATTTTTAAACTAGCATTTTGCAATTTAATGGTTATGTAATGCATTTTATTTATTTACTTTTTTGTTGCTTGGTTGTTATCCTTATAAGGTGACCTTGGGTCTTCTGAAAGGTGCCTATAAATAAAATGTATTATTATTATTATTTATCTGTTCTACACAAATAGCTGAGTCTCATTATGTCTATTCCAGATTTTTTTTGTAATGGGATGGTCTGTTTTTATTATAATCACCTAAGCACATCTCAGTGTTCTAATTATGTAAGCTAAAGTGCCAGCATCTCTTTGGTCAGGTGTTAGGGAGTAACTCACCGATAATGAAATTCCTATTGCAGGAGATGCCTTGTAAACCAATCACATAAACCAATGGCCTCCAGCTTGCCATTGTCAAGTACCTTTGGGTAGAGCCTGAAGAGCAGAGGAAGGCCTCTCTTACAGCCCCAGTTCAGGGACCACTTAGTTTGCAACAGTGGTCATGAGAGCACAGTGAGGTAGGAGAGCGCTCAATGTTCTTAGTAGCAGGGGGAATGTGTAGCAGCCAGCAGCAGTAGTGGAGCTGCGGTTGGTGGCTGTGGATGCAGGCACATGTGGATTCAGGGGTGCTGTAGATGCAGGCAGATTGCAGGTGCTGGGTACTGTGGATGCAGGTATGTGAAGGCTGTAGCAGGGGGAGGAGACTGGTGCAGAGTCAGACAAGCCAGGCTATACACGGAAGATCAGGTATATCAGAGACATCAATAAGAATGGTCAAGTTAATGTAGAGGTTTGGCAACAGAGAATCCAGCAAGTAAGAGAGAATCAGGGTCAAGCAAGCCGAGGTCAGGTGTGGAGAGAATCAGAGTAGTCAGGAAGCCGGGTCACAATCAGATCAAGGGCAGGCACTAGAACAGGATACAGGGGGAAAGCTGCAGATCAGACAGCAAGGCCCTAGTGCATCTGCCATCCCTATATACTGCACTTGGTGCCAATGCTAATGCACACTTTTGCGCATAGGCGTTTGCACGATCACACAGACATGCCTGTCAGGAGAGATGTCATTGGAAATGTGCCCATACATGCACAATGGCCTCTGCACATCTGCTGCGCTATGACCAGCATGTCCCTGACAGTCATACAGTAGCTGCAAATTAAAATTGAAAGATAATTCTTAATAATGTTAAATTACAAAATTACTTACATATCAATTATACAGTATATACTATATTATTTTTTATTTTTTAAGAAATGTGGAGTTTTCTTCAAGAAAGTGAATGCTCACTTTAACCACTTCCCGCCTGGCCTATACCAGATTGACGTCCGGGAAGTGGCTCTGTTATCCTGACTGGGTGTCATTTGATGTCCAGCAGGATAACATGCTGGCGCGTGCTCACAGGGGCGTGTAGCGTGGCAATCGAGAGTGTGGTGTGTCAGTCTGACACGCCGCATCTCCGATCATGATAAGAAGCCTCTAACAGAGGCTTCTTACCACGTGATCAGCTGTGACCAATCACAGCTGATCATCGTGTGAACCAGGAAGTGCCGGTAAACGACATTCCTCGGTTCGTGCTGACAGGGAGGCTCTCCCTGTCAGAGGGGGGTCTGTGCTGATACTCCAATGTACTCATAAGCTGCCAATCTGTGTCCAGTCAGTGCCCCATCATAACCCCCCTGCCAGTGCCCAATAAAGTGCCAATAAGTGCCCACCACAGTGCAAGTCAGTGCCCACCATAGTTAAAATCGGTGTCCATCACAGTGCCAACCAGTGTCCAGCATTAACACCTGTCAGTACCTGCCCAATCAGTGCTGCCCATCAGTGCCAACTATCAGTGTCCATCAATGCCACCTGTCAGTGCCAATCAGTGCCGCCTATCAGTGCCAATCAGTGCCGCTGGTCAGTGCCCATTAGTGTCGCCTGTCAGTGCCCATCAGTGCCGCCTGTCAGTGCCCATCAATGCCGTCTGTCAGTGCCCATCAGTGCTGCCTGTCAGTGCCCATCAGTGCTGCATATCAGTGCCACTTATTGGTGCCCATCAGTGCTGCATATCAGTGCCGCCTATCAGTGCCCATCAATTCTATATATCAGTGCCTCCTCATTAGTGCCCATCAGTGTCACCTTATCAGTGCCAACTCATCAGTGCCCATCAGTGCCAACTCATCAGTGCCCGTCAGTGAAGGAGCAAACAAAATTTTATAACAGAATCAAAGAAAAACTTTTTTTTTGTTCAAAAATGTCGGTCTTTTTTAGTTTGTTAAGCAAAAAATAAAAACTGCAGAGGTGAATCAAATACCACCAAAAGAAAGCTCTATTTGTGAGAAGAAAATGATAAAAAATTTAGTTTGGGTACAGTGTTGTATGACCGTGCAATTGTCATTCAAAGTGCGACATCACTGAAAGCTCAAATTTGTCCTTGGCAGGAAGGGGCGAAAGTGCCTGGTATTGAAGGGGTTAAAAACCCAATTAGTGCAAGGAAACTTCAAAAACAATATTTCACCTTACACATGATTGGATGATTGAAGAGAGCACAACTTCGGTAAGTCCTAAGCTAGGTGAACATTCTCTACTTGTATTAACCCCATGGTGTGGAATACTGTTTTAGTAAATCTGGCCCAAAAAAAACTTAAAGCAGCTATTTATTTAAAATTCTTCCCTTTAATATGTCACAGGAGGAACTTTCAATCTCATGTTCATAGTGTATAAGCCAGATGTGTTTCTACAGCCTAATTAGGAAGAAACAGAAATCATGTCCCCCAGCTGTGCAATAATCTCAGTGAGCACTGCAAATATATATTTATGGCAAAAAGCTCTAATGGTAAATTAGACCTTATTTGAAAGCAGGTTTTATTTTCCCTTGAATTTATATAAATGTCTAACACTCCATAAGTGAATAAGCCATTCTGTGATGAGAATATGATTTACTTATTTGGGTAAATTATCTTGGAAAAAAAGGATCCCGAATTACTTAATAAAGCTCTAACTGTCAGATTAGATATCACGCTTCATCTTCTTGTGAACAGTCTTCTTTACCCTGGAGTCTGTCTCAGAGGAATATCCATAGCAACCAATCAGATTCCAGCTGTAATATTTCTGCATCAGGTTAGAACATGACAAAAAGAATCTTGCTGACTGCAAAAAGTAACAAGAACACACTTTCCTATATGGAAGCATACATCTGTGTCATTTATGCAAAACATTTTTCCTATTATGAACAAATTCTCACTGGCTACACTTAGGGGCATTGCTAGGGTCCTAAAAAACCTCAGGAACAGTTGGACACTAAGATCATAATATTGCTGGGATCATAACATATTAAAATAAAATAAAATGATGTTTTATATTTCCTGTGTAATCCGTTCTAATTTCCTTCTTCCTTTCATGTTGCTTTTTCACCCTTCCTGCTGCTGTCCCTAGAATCTGAAACATTAGTGCCATGGCCCTTCGATGACTTTGGTCTTAAGTCACAGGACAGTTATACCCTAGAACTCCCTTGTTTGCAACACACTTTCTATTTTGTATCTCTAATTAAACATTACAGAACTAAAGCCGGATATACATTATACAATTTTTGATGTTTAATTTCCTTTAGATTTACCTTCAACTATGTAGTGCAAGGGCCTGCCTGATTGCATACAATTTGAAAGTGTTTAGGTTTGACCTTATATTTTATGGTTTGGGTACATCTAAAGGAAAGTTGTACAAGAAAATTGTATAAAAATTGAATAGTGTATAGCCAGTTTAGGTTGATGCTCAAGAATGCTTTTCAGTGGTAAAAAAAATATATATTTTATATATATATATATATATATATATATATATATATATATACTCATTGGATACTGGTCTCTCCAGAGGTGCTCAATTGGGTTTAAGTCAGGGCTCTGGCTGCACCATTCAAGAACAGTCACGGAGTTGTGTAGCCACTCTTTCGTTATTTTAGCTGTGTGCTTAGGGTCATTGTCTTGTTGGAAGGTAAACCTTCGGCCCAGTCTGAGGTCCTGAGCACACTGCAGAAGGTTTTCGTCCGGGATATCCCTGTACTTGGCCGCATTCATCTTTCCCTCGATTGCAACAATAATAAATCTGCAAAAATGTCAATTCTGTCTTTTTCTGTAAATATGGGGTGCTGTGTGTACATTATTGAGGGGAAAAAATGAACTTAAATGATTTTAGCAAATGGCTGCAATATAACAAAGAGTGAAAAATTTAAGGGGGTCTGAATACTTTCCGTCCCCACTGTATATATACACACACACACACACAGGTGCATCTCAAAACATTAAAATATCATCAAAAAGGTCATTTATTTCAGTAATTCAATTCAAAAAGTGAAACTCATATGTATTATATACAGTATCTCACAAAAGTGAGTACACCCCTCACATTTTTGTAAATATTTTAATATATCTTTTAATGTGACAACACTGAAGAAATTACACTTGGCTACAATGTAAAGTAGTGAGTGTACAGCTTGTATAACAGTGTAAATTTGCAGTCCCCTCAAAATAACTCAACACACAGCCATTAATGTCTAAACCGCTGGCAAAAAAAGTGAGTACACCCCTAAGTGAAAATGTCCAAATTGGGCCCAAAGTGTCAATATTTTGTGTGGCCACCATTATTTTCCAGCACTGCCTTAACCCACTTGGGCATGGAGTTCACCAGAGCTTCACAGGTTGCGACTGGAGTCCTCTTCCACTCCTCCATGACAACATCACAGAGCTGGTGGATGTTAGAGGCCTTGCTTCCCTTTGAGGATGCCCCACAGATGCTCAATAGGGTTTAGGTCTGCAGACATGCTTAGCCAGTCCATCACCTTTACCCTTAGCTTCTTTATCAAGGCAGTGGTCGTCTTGGAGGTGGGTTTGGGGTCATTATTATGTTGGAATACTGCCCTGTGTCCCACTCTTCGAAGGGAGGGGATCATGCTCTGCTTCAGTATGTCACAGTACATGTTGGCATTCAATGAACTGTAGTTCCCCAGTGCCGGCAGCACTCATGCAGCCCCAGACCATGACACTCCCACCACTATGCTTGACTGTAGGCAAGACACACTTATCTTTGTACTCCTCATCTGTTTGCCACCACACACGCTTGACACCATCTGAACCAAATAAATGTATCTTGGTCTTATCAGACCACAGGACATGGTTCCAGTAATCCATGTCCTTAGTCTGCTTGTCTTCAACAAACTGTTTGCAGACTTTCTTGTCGCATCATCTTTAAAAGAGGCTTCATTCTGGGACGACAGCCATGCAGACCAATTTGATGCAGTGTGCGGCGTATGGTCTGAGCACTGACAGGCTGATCCCCCACCCCTTCAACCTCTGCAGCAATGCCAGCAGCACTCATATGTCTATTTCCCAAAGACAACCTCAGGACATGACACTGAGCACATGCACTCAACTTCTTTGGTCGACCATACGAAGCCTGTTCTGAGTGAAACTTGTCCTGTTAAACCGCTGTATGGTTTTGGCCACTGTCCTGCAGCTCAGTTTCAGGATCTTGGAAATCTTCTTATAGCCCAGGCCATCTTTATGTAGATTAGTTAGTAAATGGGGGAAGGGGAATATGTGAGCTGTCCACTGATACACGGTCAAATGCAAGGCATGACCAGTTTGAACATACACCAATTCAGGTGTTGTTGCTGTAACCGTATTGCATAGGAGGTAAAAGGAAAAGAGTAAAGGGATACCGGGTGAAGGGTTACTTTTAGCAACAAAAATAGATCAAACTTAAATTATCAAAAAATGTCTGAAATTTATTGTTTACAAGTATAATTCATTGTATTAAAAGATTAAATGTTGAGAAAAGTGCAATATTAAAAAAGTTAATGTGCAACAATGTGGCAATGGGTACTCCCCACGATCATTCAACAAACAGGACAGACATATAACATTACAGGACAACACTGAACACAGTCCGGACATTTTGGTCTAGTTCACAGTCAGTCAACAGGTAAATAACTTCAAAATAATTTGATAGGAGGGGTCTAGTATACCCCAATGTTCCTTAATTGTGGTCTGACTGTGGGATATGGAGTGAGTGAAAGGTAGGAGATGGGGAGGGATGGGTGATTGAGCCTATCGTACATTTAGGAAATGAATTGTCCATAAGCAGCAACGGTAGAACTCAACACTGGTCCCGTAGTTAATGAGTTGTATATTGGTAGTCTTATATTTAAGATGATATGGAGCACAAATAATCTTGGAATGCATGTGTGCTATATCAACTAGAGGGCCCAGTCATATGATGGTTATTATAGTGCTGTCATTTCAGTGTTCATTTAGTGCCCCTAGCATTTGAAACGGAGGAGGAACGATTTCCATCTGTTTTTAGGGCTCAATTCCCACTATTGGGGGACATTTGGGAAATGGGCTATAATCATAAAGTCTCTCTATCAGTGGCGCTATAGGTAAAAGAAAACTTGGAAATCTAAAGTTATAGATGGTTGGTAAAGCACCAGGCGGAATTTAGCTAATGAGCCATCCGGTAATTTCAATCATTGGTGTGGCTGCAGATTCAGCTCTCGGAACATGTCCGGTCACCAGTGCATAGGGTAGGAGAGAGTCCTCACAAGTTGCCTTTCCGTGGCCAGATGCTTATTATTCAGGGCAGCGCCGATTCCCGTCCTTGTGTCTCACAGTGAGTCTTTACGGCTATTTGCTCAGTCAGACCGGCATCTCCTTGATCTCGGCATATCCCACTCGAGCAGCGTCACAGGACTGAGCAGCGTTGTGTGTGACATATTTCAAGCATTTCTTTCTTTTAATTTTGATAATTATGGCTTACAGCTAGTGAAAACCCAAAACCCAGTAAAGTCTCAGAAAATGTGAATATTGTGAAAAGGTTCAATATTGTAGACTCATGGTGTTACATTCAAATCAGTTAAGTAACTCAAAACACCTGTAAAGGTTTCCTGAGCCTTTAAATGGTCTCTCAGTCTGGTTCAGTAGGTGACACAATCATGGGGAAAACTGCTGACTTGACAGTTGTCCAGAAGACAGTAATTGACACCTTCCACAAGGAGGATGTCACAAAAGGCCATTGCTAAAGAAGCTGTCAGTTTGGGCGGGGGGCCCATGGAACCCAGAATCCCTTGGAGAGGTTGGGAAACCCTTGTTTCAGCTTCCCATGCACCTCCTATGTCTAAGTCACCCTGTGTCTATTAGGGGCACAGGGTGACTGAGAATATGATGGATAGCTATTTAATGGACACTGAGAATGTGGTTTAGTGGTTTAGATTACTTAAAGTGGAAAAGTAACATTTATCAACAATATCCCTCATGAAATATATGATACATTTATTCCACTATATGAGAATGATGGAACAATGTAAGAGTTTTGTAGACTGTTGCCATGCCATCTGCAATCCCTGATTACTCAAAGCATTGCTTAGATATGGATTTCATGGTCTTCAATGTAGGAGCTGGTCCGTCTGCTACTGGGGGCTCCTGCTATTGTGTGAAGGTGTTCTGTGTTTATACTTATGATAATGTATATTGTGTCTTCTGAGCTAGAAGACGGCAAGTCTGACCTGAAAGGTCAGACCTCTGATTCACCTCAGAGGTCTGAGAAAGAAGGCTCTGAGGAAGAAACATGCCAGACAGCAGTGGTTTGTATGTCCTCTCTCTTGTAATCTGGAGACTGCTATTATTAGACAAATTGCCACAAGTTAAAGGCTTTTATATTGCGTTTCCTTTCATATGCTTGTGAGTAGTTTTTATTCTTTCCTTTAATAAACATATCAAAGGATAATTCACAAGGCTGGTGCACCCCCTTTTTTCTACTATCTTTCTGATTGCTAGGATACCCCTATCCAGGAGGGCAGCAAGGCCTGAAACATTATCCACCCTGAACTTTAGACCACCTGATCAACACACTTGTGCACAAGAGTATTTGGTTGCCTCTGAGTCACCTAGGCTGGTTAAATGACTAGTTAATTAGCTCATGTTAATTTATGTTTCTGGCTACAGTTTGTATTGTTAGGGTAATATGATCAGGAGAGGAAACCTCCTTCTCAAGTGTATAAAAGCCGGCATTCTTGTTCAAATAAACAGTTATTATTCTGGGTTACTCTAAAACTGGTATTGCCTAGTTATTGGGGTAACTATAGCCAGACTTGTCTTATGTTCCAGAACATGGGAAGCAGCTTCTTGGCGGAGATACCCAATAGGGTGTCCGAATTCTGTCACAGCTGGCTGTTCACAGAGTGCTGTATGCAAGCATATTAATGGAAGGTTGAGTGGAAGGAAAAAGTGTGGTAGAAAAAGATGTGCAAGCAACAGGATAACTGCAGCCTTGAGTGGATTGTGAAGCAAAGGCCATTCAAGAATTTGGAGGAGATTCACAAGAAGTGGACTACGGCTGTTGTCAGTGCTTCAAGAGCCACCACACACAGATGTATCCAGGACATGGGCTTCAACTGTCGCATTTCTCGTGTCAAGCCACTCCTGAACCAAAGACAACATCAGGAGCGTCTTACCTGGGCTAAGGAGAAAAAAGACTGGACTGTTGTTCAATGGTCCAAACCCCTCTTTTCGGATGAAAGTAAATTTTGCATTTCATTTGGAAATCAAGGTCCCAGAGTCTGGAGGAAGAGTGGGGAGGCACATAATCCAAATTTCATGAGGTCCAGTGTGAAGTTTCCACAGTCAGTGATGATTTGGGGAGCCTTGTCATCTGCTAGTTTTGGTCCACTGTGTTTATCAAGTCCAAATTTAGCACAGCCCTCTACCATGAAATCCTAGAGCACTTCATGCACCTCTGCTGACCAGCTTTAGGGAGATGCTAGTTTAATTTTCCAGCAGGACTTGGCACCTGCCCACACTGCCAAAAGTACCAATACCTGGTTTATCGATCATTGTATCACTGTGCTTGATTGGCCAGCAAACTCACCTGATCTAAACCCAATAGAGAATCTGCGGGGTATTGTCAAGAGGAAGATGAGAGACACCAGACCCAACAATGCAGATGATCTGAAGGCCACTACAGGTGATACTCGAAAAATTAGAATATCGTGCAAAAGTTCATTTATTTCACTAATGCAACTTAAAAGGTGAAACTAATATATGAGATAGACTCATTGCATGCAAAGCAAGATAGTTCAAGCCGTGATTTGTCATAATTGTGATGATTATGACTTACAGCCTGTGAAAACCTGTGAAGCTCTGGTGAACTTCATGCCCAAGAAGGTTAAGGCAGTGCTGGAAAATAATGGTGGCCATACAAAATATTGAAACTTTGGGCCCAAAAGAAGAAAATGTTCTTTTACAGTCCCGTTTAGAGGACCAGGAGAATAGAGACAGAAGGGCTAATTTGCGGATCAGGGGTATTCCTGAGTCTGTCACTGATGTGCAAGCCTATATTACTGCATTATTTCAGGAATTACAACATGGCATTCCTATGGAGAGATTAGAGATAGACAGAGTGCACAGAGCATTGGCTCCACGCAAACCAAATGGCCCTCCTAGAGATATAATTGCTAAACTGCATTACTACCGCACAAAAGAACAATTGCTTGCAGCAGCTAGAGGAAAGGATTCCCTCACTTTTCATGGTGAAGTCTATCAACTGTTTGCAGACTTATCTCCTATCACAGTGGCTAAAAGACGTGCTCTTAAACCCCAATTACAAATACTGCAACATCATCACATCACCTATCATCGGGGGTTTCCTTTTTCTCTCAAATTCACACATTTAGAAACCAGATATGTCTGTCGCTCTTCAGAGGACCTACAATCAGCCTTGCTTAAATTGGGCCTTACGGACCAACTTCCATCTACAGAACAATCTCGTAGAAGATCAGCTTCCAGATCTCCTCAACAAAATGCTGCAGCAGAACTGAGCCCATCTATTTCTCCTCGACAAAATCTGCATAAGCGCAGTCGCTTTGAAAATCCAATTCCTAATACTGAAGATTCGATGGATTGATTTTCATATTTTTTTTTGATTCGCTAACCTTCTTTTTCAGATCTACAGGATCAAACATTGTCTAAAATGACTTGATTTCTAAGACAACATGTTTTCAATTTTATGGCCTCCCAGAGTATAAATCATTTAATGATTTATTTATATATTTATTTAAAATTTATTTACTAAAGAGGTAATTTCCTGTTTGGTTAGGGCTTTGATTGTCTGTGTGTGGTTTTTTTTTTTATTATCTTATTTGTTACTATAATATTTAGATGCACCCTCTGGTTCCTGTGGTTCCCCAGCAGTGTTCGTCCTTTCTGGAACTACTTGCTGCCCCCTTTGCCACCCTCAGACCCTTGCTACTATTATGCAGGATTCTGATGATGGCGCTGGAGCCCCTAGGAGTCCTTTGATTACTCCTAGGAGTTGCTCCCACACCCTAGTGATTTTTCACTACTTAATATCTAGGTACTGTTATATTAGGGTTTTTCGATTGATCATTATTTATCCTTTCTCTGCTCTTTCCTTTCTTCTTTTCTCTCTCAAGGTTATGACTAATATTATAGTTTTAGGCCATATTTCTTTTCTTATGATAGTCAATTTTGCATTGCTATGGCTCCAATAAACAATTTATCCCTAAACGTACAAGGATTTAATATCCCACAAAAACGAACAAAAGCAATGCGATCTTTTTCAGCCAAGAAAGCACACATAATTTGCTTACAGGAAACCCACTTCAGTGATAAATCTTCCCCTAAATTTCTCTCCACCTCATACCCACAATTTTACACTGTCTCTACCACAGTCAAACAACGTGGAATTCTTATAGGATTTCATCGCACCATGCCATTTACGTTATCAAAACAATTGAAAGACCCAGAGGGAATATATATACTTCTCACTGGTCATTTATCAGATATTCCCATTACCATAGTATCATACTATGCTCCGAATAAAAAAAAAGAAGCTTTCTTATCCCATCTTTTCCAAGTGGTTGAAACACACAAAATGGGTACTGTAATCCTATGTGGAGATTCGAATACAACGATATTCCCTTTTTTAGATAAGTCTCCCTCATCCCCTATCACCAGCTCCAACAAGTTAAACCTTCAGCATTTACTTACAAAACACGGTTTTGTGGACACGTGGCATGAAATTAATCCTACTAGCAGGCGTTTTACACATTATTCTTATCCGCATAAATCCTTTTCTCGTATTGACCATATTCTAGTCCCTTTAAGTATGATTCCTGAGATTTTATCATCCAACATTCTCCAATTAACATGGTCAGATCATTGTGCAATATACACCCCTATTGCTTCCACTGTACCCAGATCACACGATTCCACTTGGTACATAAATGACTCTACATTAGCTAACCCTGTCCATCGTCTTGAGATCGAAGGAGCACTAAATGATTATCTTTTCTCTAATGACACAGGTGATGTTTCAGACCTTACATTATGGGAAGCTCATAAAGCTGTTATTCAGGGCAAATTGATTCAGCAAGCGACAAAACTTAAAAGAGAACGTAAACTTATGTTCGCAAAGCTGGAAGCTAATTTTAACTCATGTCATAATGCATTTCAATCATCCCCAAATTACACCACTAATGCTAAGCTAGATAAAGCCCGCCTAGATTTAGATTTTTAACAGATTCAGCAGACAAACTTTTACGTAAACGACAACATGTACAATACCTCAAAGCAAATAAACCTGATTCCCTTATGGCTAGGAGTTTAAAATCAATAAATCACATAAGGTCCTCCATAAGGTTGAAAACATCTCGTGATGCTTATACTAGTAATCCGATTAAAATATTAGAGGTGTTTCGTTCTAATCTAGCTAAACTATATTCCCCCATGACTGATTTTAACCAGACTAATGCTAATAAACTGTTTTCTAATATCAAACTCCCCACTCTTAACGACGAGCAACGAGAGAGACTTGAGCGCCCTATTACAACAAATGAAATTCAGATTGCTATTAAAGAATTGAATTTACATAAAAGGCCAGGCCCCGATGGGTTTTCGGCATCATATTACAAAAATTTTGAGCACATTCTAACTCCAGTCTTAACCAGAGCGCTTAATTCTCTCTTGGCAGGTAACTCGTTTCATCCTGAATCATTAACATCTATCATAGTTATGCTACCCAAACCACACTCTGATAACACTTCTTGGTCTAACTATCGCCCTATTTTCCTCCTCAATTTAGATAATAAATTACTAGCCAAGATTCTTGCTTAACGTTTAAACAATTTCATAGGCCACCTAATACACCCAGATCAAACGGGTTTCATACCCAAGAGACAAGCAGGAGATAAAATTAGACAAGCTCTTTTACTCATTCAAGCTGCTAAATCTAGACGTATCCCAACTTGCCTTCTATCATTGGATATCCGTAAGGCATTTGATTTAGTCACATGGCCTTATATGCAATACACGCTTCAACAATGGGGTTTTGGTAATCATTTCTTGTCTTGGATCTCCTCTCTATAACAACCCCAAGGCATATATCAAATACGCTGGTTACAAATCAGCAATGTTGGATATCAGAGGAGGCACGAGACAAGGCTGTCCTTTATCCCCGTTGCTTTTTGCCCTACTGATAGAACCCTTGGCACAATTGATCCAACCCAGATATCAAAGATATCGAATTAGGTGGCCCCCATCACAAACTTTGTCTCTTCGCAGACTATATACTTATTTTCTTATCTCACCCCCACATTTCTGCTCCTAATCTCCTCAATATATTAGATACATTTTCATATATATCTGGTCTCATAGTAAATCACACCAAATCAAAGGCTTTGAATGTTTCTATAATACAATCAGACCTGCTTCAGGCCCAATCCTCTTTACCATTCAATTGGGTTACCCGTCAATTACCATATTTAGGAGTACATCTCACCTCCTCATTATCTGATCTTTTTGCAGCTAATTACCTACCTTTGTTAAAACAAACTACAGCCTTAATGAAGCAATGGTCCTCATTACCATTATTGTGGTTAGGACGGATAAATGCTGTGAAAATGTCAATACTACCGAAGTTCTTGTATTTGTTTAGGGTACTCCCTGTCTCTTTACTAGGGATGAGCTTCGTGTTCGAGTCGAACCCATGTTCGACTCGAACATCGGCTGTTCGACCGTCCGTCGAATTGCGAACGATATGGGCCGTTCGCGCCAAATTCGTGTGGCGCGTCACGGCCCATAATTCACTGCGGCATCGCAGTGCATTGCTGGCTGATGATTGGCCAAGCATGCACTATGACCCGCATGCTTGGCCAATCACAGCGCCGTCAGTAGAGAGAGCTGTAATTGGCCAAAGCCAGGGTGGCTTTGGCCAATTATGGCTCAGGGGATTTAGTACACACCCCACACTATATAAGGCCGCCTGCACGGCGGCCCTGTGTAGTGTGTGTTCCGGTGTGCTGAGCGATAGAGAGAGAGAGAGACAGTGTCATTTGATTTGAGTTAGATAGATTAGGCAGAACAGTCAGTCAGTTAGCTGCACTTACAGTGTATTGTGTATATATATGCATCCCAGGTGTTGCATATATATATATACACTGTATTCAGTTTAGCTAGATCCGTTCCTGTTATCTTCTATCTAGACTATTTACATTCAGTGCAGTGTGTCCTGCTCACAGTGTTCAGCTAGATCCGTTCCTGCTATTTACATTCAGTACAGTGCTTCCTGCTCACAGTGTTCAGCTAGATCCGTTCCTGCTATTTACATTCAGTGCAGTGCGTGCTGCTCACAGTGTTCAGCTAGATCCGTTCCTGCTATTTACATTCAGTGCAGTGTGTCCTGCTCACAGTGTTCAGCTAGATCCGTTCCTGCTATTTACATTCAGTACAGTGCTTCCTGCTCACAGTGTTCAGCTAGATCCGTT
Organism: Lithobates clamitans; assembly: GCA_037952925.1. Taxonomy (NCBI): domain Eukaryota; kingdom Metazoa; phylum Chordata; class Amphibia; order Anura; family Ranidae; genus Lithobates; species Lithobates clamitans. Next base: position 56,839 of record JBBGZY010000644.1, read on the forward strand.
CCTGCTATTTACATTCAGTGCAGTGCGTGCTGCTCACAGTGTTCAGCTAGATCCGTTCCTGCTATTTACATTCAGTGCAGTGCGTCCTGCTCACAGTGTTCAGCTAGATCCGTTCCTGCTATTTACATTCAGTGCAGTGCGTCCTGCTCACAGTGTTCAGCTAGATCCGTTCCTGGTATTTACATTTAGTGCAGTGCGTCCTGCTCACAGTGTTCAGCTAGATCCGTTCCTGCTATTTACATTCAGTGCAGTGCGTGCTGCTCACAGTGTTCAGCTAGATCCGTTCCTGCTATTTACATTCAGTGCAGTGCGTCCTGCTCACAGTGTTCAGCTAGATCCGTTCCTGCTATTTACATTCAGTGCAGTGCGTCCTGCTCACAGTGTTCAGCTAGATCCGTTCCTGCTATTTACATTCAGTGCAGTGCGTCCTGCTCACAGTGTTTAGCTACATCCGTTCCTGCTGTTTACATTCAGTGCAGTGCGTCCTGCTCACAGTGTTCAGCTAGATCCGTTCCTGCTATTTACATTCAGTGCAGTGCGTCCTGCTCACAGTGTTCAGCTAGATCCGTTCCTGCTATTTACATTCAGTGCAGTGCGTCCTGCTCACAGTGTTTAGCTACATCCGTTCCTGCTGTTTACATTCAGTGCAGTGCGTCCTGCTCACAGTGTTCAGCTAGATCCGTTCCTGCTATTTACATTCAGTGCAGTGCGTCCTGCTCACAGTGTTCAGCTAGATCCGTTCCTGCTATTTACATTCAGTGCAGTGCGTCCTGCTCACAGTGTTCAGCTAGATCCTTTCCTGCTATTTACATTCAGTGCAGTGCGTCCTGCTCACAGTGTTCAGCTAGATCCGTTCCTGCTATTTACATTCAGTGCAGTGCGTCCTGCTCACAGTGTTTAGCTACATCCGTTCCTGCTGTTTACATTCAGTGCAGTGCGTCCTGCTCACAGTGTTCAGCTAGATCCGTTCCTGCTATTTACATTCAGTGCAGTGCGTCCTGCTCACAGTGTTCAGCTAGATCCGTTCCTGCTATTTACATTCAGTGCAGTGCGTCCTGCTCACAGTGTTCAGCTAGATCCGTTCCTGCTATTTACATTCAGTGCAGTGCGTCCTGCTCACAGTGTTCAGCTAGATCCGTTCCTGCTATTTACATTCAGTGCAGTGCGTCCTGCTCACAGTGTTTAGCTACATCCGTTCCTGCTGTTTACATTCAGTGCAGTGCGTCCTGCTCACAGTGTTCAGCTAGATCCGTTCCTGCTATTTACATTCAGTGCAGTGCGTCCTGCTCACAGTGTTCAGCTAGATCCGTTCCTGCTATTTACATTCAGTGCAGTGCGTCCTGCTCACAGTGTTCAGCTAGATCCGTTCCTGCTATATACATTTAGTGCAGTACGTCCTGCTCACAGTGTTCAGCTAGATCCGTTCCTGTTATCTTCCTACTGACAGGCAGGCTTGTCTGGTTACAGTATATAAAGCTACCTGAAGAAAATTACAGGTGTTCTTTTTTGATCCTATTAGTACCACGGTCAGGCAGCTAGACTATTTACATTTAGTACAGTGTGTCCTGCTCACAGTGTTCAGCTAGATCCGTTCCTGTTATTTACATTCAGTGCAGTGCGTCCTGCTCACAGTGTTCAGCTAGATCCGTTCCTGCTATTTACATTCAGTGCAGTGCGTCCTGCTCACAGTGTTCAGCTAGATCCGTTCCTGTTATTTACATTCAGTGCAGTGCGTCCTGCTCACAGTGTTCAGCTAGATCCGTTCCTGCTATTTACATTCAGTGCAGTGCGTCCTGCTCACAGTGTTCAGCTAGATCCGTTCCTGCTATTTACATTCAGTGCAGTGCGTCCTGCTCACAGTGTTTAGCTACATCCGTTCCTGCTGTTTACATTCAGTGCAGTGCGTCCTGCTCACAGTGTTCAGCTAGATCCGTTCCTGCTATTTACATTCAGTGCAGTGCGTCCTGCTCACAGTGTTCAGCTAGATCCGTTCCTGCTATATACATTTAGTGCAGTACGTCCTGCTCACAGTGTTCAGCTAGATCCGTTCCTGTTATCTTCCTACTGACAGGCAGGCTTGTCTGGTTACAGTATATAAAGCTACCTGAAGAAAATTACAGGTGTTCTATCCCAGCTTAGTGCAGCTACAGGCCATTAGTATGTCTGGAAGGCCAAGAAGGAGAGGCAGACAGTCACAAGCCAATAAGAGAGGGCAAGCAGGCTCTGTGTCTAGTGCTGGTCGTGGAGACGGTGCATCCTCATCAGCACGTGGCCATGGGACACGCTTGGCCTTTTTTTCGGCAGCTGGCCGTGTTGAGCCGCAACATGCGGAAGACTTGGTCGAGTGGATGACCAAGCCGTCCTCATCCTCCTCATCCTCTCTCACCCATGCCCAGGGTGCTTTGTCTGGCAAAGCAGCGGCCTCTTCCCTCAGCTCAATGTCATCAGTGACTCCTTCCCTAGCTCCACCATGTCCTCATGAGGATTCCCTCGAACTGTTTGACCACAGTGTTGGGTACATGCTCCAGGAGGATGCCCAGCGTTTGGAAGGCTCTGATGATGATACTGAGCTCAATGAAGGCAGTAACATGAGCACGGACAGAGGGGGTGCCCAAGAAGGACAGCAATCTGGCAGTCATGCTCCCCCTGCTGCAGCATACTGCCAGGTTTGCTCCAGTGATGAGGAGGGAGGGGATGATGAGGTCACTGACTCAACGTGGGTGCCTGATAGGAGAGAGGAGGAGGAGGAGGAGGAGGAGGAGGAGGAGGTGGCACATCACCAACTAGGCAGGATGCCCTCCAGGGGCCAGCCTAAGGGCAGCACATTGACTGCATCACACCCCAAAGCTCCACATGTGCAGGGCGCTGCAGTCTCTGCGCGTTATTCAAAAAGTTCTTTGGTGTGGGCCTTTTTTGAGACGAGTGCATCAGATCGCACCGCTGCTATTTGCAATATATGTCTCAAGCGTATCTCGCGTGGCCAAAACATCTCCCGCTTGGGTACCACATGCTTGACCAGACATATGTTGACCTGCCATGCAGTTCGTTGGCAAGCGTATCTAAAAGACCCACACCAAAGAACAAAGACGATCTCTCCTTGCTCCTCATCAGCTGAGATTTCCAACCCCACTAGACCTTCAGTCCTCTCTGCGACCTGCAGTGAGAGGAATGAAGGTGTAGAATTAGGTGTGTCACAGCCAAGTACTTATGGGCAATCTGCTTTTGGTACACCGACGTCAGATTGTACCAGGCAAATTTCCCTGCCCCAGCTGCTGCACCGCCGAAAGAAGTTTGCTCCCAGCCATCCACATGCCCAGCGGTTGAATGCTAGCTTGGCAAAATTGCTAGCACTTCAACTGCTGCCTTTTCAGTTGGTAGACTCTGCCCCCTTCCGTGAGTTTGTGGAATGTGCGGTTCCTCAGTGGCAGGTACCCAAACGCCACTTTTTCTCACGGAAGGCGATTCCGGCTCTCTACCGGCATGTGGAAGGCAATGTCCATGCCTCGCTGGACAGGGCGGTCAGCGGTAAGGTGCATATTACCGCTGACTCATGGTCCAGCAGGCATGGACAGGGACGTTACTTAAGTTTCACGGCGCATTGGGTGACTCTGCTGGCAGCTGGGAAGGATGCAGGACAAGGTGCAGTAGTGTTGGAGGTTGTTCCGCCACCACGCCTCCAAAATGCTGATTGTGACACACCTCTCTCCTCCACCCCCTCCTCTTCTTCTTCCTCCATGGCCTCTTCCTCGGAACCAGCGGTGCTCCGTAGGCGTTCAAGGGGCTACGCAAGTACGCAGGCCAAAAGATGCCATGCGGTGCTTGAGCTGGTGTGCTTGGGGGACAGGAGCCACACTGGGGCAGAGGTTCTGTCAGCTCTGCAGGGGCAGGTTCAGAGGTGGTTGACGCCACGCCAACTTAAGGCAGGAATGGTGGTTTGGGACAATGGCACCAACCTCCTCTCTGCCCTCCGACAGGGACAACTGACCCATGTGCCCTGTTTGGCTCACGTCCTTAACTTGGTGGTGCAGCGGTTCTTGGGCAGGTACCCGGGCTTACAGGATGTCCTGAGGCAGGCCAGGAAAGTCTGTGTGCATTTCCGCCGGTCATATAATGCCAGTGCTCGGCTGACGGACCTCCAAAAGGAGTTTAACCTGCCCAAGAACCGCCTAATCTGTGACATGCCCACCAGGTGGAACTCGACGTTGGCCATGCTGCAGCGGCTGCACACGCAGCAGAGGGCCATCAATGAGTACCTGTGCGACTATGGCACCAGGACAGGGTCAGGGGACCTTGGTTTTTTTTCCCCACGCCAGTGGGCCATGATCAGGGATGCATGCACTGTCCTGTCACCATTCGAGGAGGCCACGAGGATGGTGAGCACTGACAGTGCATGCATCAGTGACACTGTCCCCCTTGTCCACCTGTTGGAGCACACGCTGCGTGGAATAATGGACAGGGCACTTGAGGCAGAACAGAGGCAGGAAGAGGAGGACTTCCTTAGCTCTCAAGGCCCCCTTTATCCAGACAGTGTTCCTGCGTGCCCGCCGATCACACAGGAAGAGGACGAGGAGGAGGAGGAGGAGGAGGAGGAAGATTGTGTCAGTATGGAGGTGGAGCCTGGCACTCAGCATCAGCAGTCTTTAAGGGATCAGTCCCAAGGAACACATGGACTTGTACGTGGCTGGGAGGAGGTGGCTGCGGACGTTGTTGTCCTTAGTGACCCAGAGGACTCCGGACCGAATGCCTCAGCAAACCTACGCTGCATGGCCTCCCTGATCCTGCAAAGCCTGCGTAAGGATCCTCGTATTCGTGGTATCAAGGAGAAGGACCAATACTGGCTGGCAACCCTCCTTGATCCACGTTACAAGGGTAAGGTTGCGGACCTTATCTTGCCATCGCAGAGGGAGCAGAGGATGAAACATCTTCGGGAGGCCTTGCAGAAAGGTCTGTGCAACGCGTTCCCAGAGACTGGGAGGTTACAAACTCCTGTTTCTGGACAACGTGTTGCTGAGGCTTCGGTCAGTCAAAGAAGGAGCGGTGGAGAAGGTGGCCGTCTGACCGATGCGTTCAGACAATTTTTTGGTCCGCAGCCCCAAGGTATGATCGGTTCCAGCAACCATCGCCAGCGTCTGTTTTACATGGTGCAGGAATACCTAGGGGCAAGATCAGACTTGGACACCTTTCCCACCGAAAATCCTCTGGGTTACTGGGTCTTGAGGATGGATCACTGGCCAGAGCTTGCACAGTATGCAATTGAGCTACTGGCCTGTCCTGCATCCAGCGTTCTTTCGGAACGCACATTCAGTGCTGCTGGAGGCGTGGTAACCGATCACAGGGTGCGTCTGTCCACCGACTCGGTCGATCGGCTGACCTTCATAAAAATGAATCAGTCTTGGATCACCACCAGCTACCAAGCACCTGATGCAGATGTAACCGAATAATTTTTTTTGAAATCTCAGATCCCTTCAAAGACTGCCTATGCTGATGCTGAGTGACTATCCCTGAGTAATTATCCTCTTCCTCCTCAATCATCACGCTGATAGCTTGTAAGAACATTTTTGGTTCTGGGCGCCACCACCAGTGCCTAAGGCACAATTTTTCAGCCCCTGTTTAACAGGGGCGTGTAATTACAATTTTTGATGTAATACTTTGCAGCAGGGCTCGTTCCTGCATTCCAACTAGAGTGTCTGTGAGGGGTTGCAGTGTTGTGGCACCAGCACCAGTGCCTAAGACCCAATTTTTCAGCCCCTGTCTAACAGGGGCGTGTAATTACAATTTTTGATGCAATACTTTGCAGCAGGGCTTGTTCCTGCGTTTCAACTAGAGTGTCTGTGAGGGGTTGCAGTGTTGTGGCACCAGCACCAGTGCCTAAGACCCAATTTTTCTGCCCCTGTCTAACAGGGGCGTGTAATTACAATTTTTGATGCAATACTTTGCAGCAGGGCTCGTTCCTGCGTTCCAACTAGAGTGTCTGTGAGGGGTTGCAGTGTTGTGGCACCAGCACCAGTGCCTAAGGCCTAATTTTTCAGCTCCTGTTCAACAGGGGCATGTAATTACAATTCTTGATCTAATATTTCACAGCAGGGCCCTGTGAGGGCTTACAGTGTTTTGGCCACAGCAACACCTAAGGCCCAAATTTCTGCTGAGTATATAGGGCAGGACCCTACTTTCAAACATCTAACTTACAAACGACTCCTACTTGCAAACGGAAGGAGACAACAGGAAGTGAGATGAAATCTACCCCTAAGGAAGGGAAATTCTCTCCTGTAAGAGTTAATATGGGAAAACAATTTTTCCTTTCCACTGATGCTTTCCAATCCTTGTTCCACAAAAAAACACAAATTTTCAAAAAACATTTTTCATTGGGACAAAAAAGTGAGGTGAAATCTTCTGAAGAGGAGGAAAGACGCAAAACAAATGTCACAGGGGTGATAACCCTTCCCTATGTTTTCCAAAAAGCTTAGAAAAGATTTTTTGGCTGGAGCTAAACACATTAAAAATGTTCAAAATTACAAACAGATTCTACTTAACAACAAACCTACAGTCCCTGTCTTGTTTGCACCGCCTGTATACTGCTGTTCAGAGTATATAGGGACCTTTCCTTATTTTAATTTGGGTGCGGGGTTCCCCTTAATATCCATACAAGACCCAAAGGGCCTGGTAATGGACTGGGGGGTACCCATGCCGTTTGTCTCACTGATTTTCATCCATATTGCCATGACCCGACATGACATTAAACCCGCAAGCAGTTTTAAATGAGATTTTTTCCTTTAAAAATGACATTTGGTGCAGGGACTGTTCTAAACATGGGAAACACGCGTCACTTTACAGGCATACTATAGACACCCCCCAGGTACGATATTTAAAGGAATATTTCACTTTTTTTTTTTTACTTTAAGCATCATTAAAATCACTGCTCCCGAAAAAACGGCCGTTTTTAAAAGTTTTTTTTGCATTGATACATGTCCCCTGGGGTAGGACCCGGGTCCCCAAACCCTTTTTAGGACAATACCATGCAAATTAGCCTTTAAAATGAGCACTTTTGATTTTGAACGTTCGAGTCCCATAGACGTCAATGGGGTTCTAACGTTCGTGCGAACTTGCGGTCCGTTCGCGGGTTCTGGTGCGAACCGAACCGGGGGGTGTTCGGCTCATCCCTACTCTTTACCATCATATTTCTCACATACAACGTAGAGTTATGTCTTTTATTTGGGATAAGATTAAATCACGTATTCCAAAATCTACTTTATATCTTAGTAAATCTTGTGGGGGATTAGGGCTACCAAACTTTTCCTCCTATTATTATGCAGCCCAATTATCAATATTAACTAAATATCACTCTACTGAGAATATACCCTTATGGGTAGCTATCAAATCCATTGACTGTGATCCCATCTCAATTGACAATTTACCAACCCCATCATAAAACATTAATTGGCTATTTTGGATAGGTTTAATGACTCACATGGCCTACGATCAAAACATAATCCCCTCCTCTCTTTTCTTGGGAATCCAGCCTCTTACCCTGCGTGGAAATTTCCAAAATCTTTTTTTGCATGGTCTTCTAGAAAATTGACGAGACTTTATAAGCTAATATCTACAGAAACTCTTCAAACATTTCCTATGTTATGTAAGAATCAGGAACTCTCAAACAATGAGATATTCCGTTATTTACAAATTAAGAATTACTTTACACCTTTACTTAGTTTAGGTACATCAAATAATCAAATGTCTAAATTCGAACATATTTGCATAAGTGACCCACATGTTAGAGGGTTGATTTCATGTGTGTACCAGATACTTATTACTAACTCTAATGTGAATATTCTTTCTTATACTGTTAAATGGGCACAGGATATGGGACGAATATTTGACAACAATGACTGGTCTAATATTTGGTTAGCCACCAAATCATCTACTCCTAATTGTTTTGCTTTGGAAACCAACTTCAAAGTCCTGGCAAGGTGGTACTTGGTACCAGCTAGAATAGCAAAATTTACTCCTTCTTATCCCAATAAGTGCTTCAGAGGTTGCTCTTCACCAGGTACACATTTCCATATATGGTGGGATTGCCCGGTGGCCCAAGAATTTTGGAAAAATATATTTGCAATGGCATCTAAGGCTCTAGATATCTCTATTACTCCGGACCCTGCCATTGCACTTCTGAATCTTAAACCAGCTTCACTCACCAGGGTACAATTCAAACTACTAATTCACATTAATACTGCTGCCAAACAAACCATAGCCAAGGCAGGCATGGAAGAACAAGAATTTAATCGGGGCAGAGGTTAAACATAGAATGAACAAAGCTCTCATTTTTGCTAAAATGTCAGCTATCAAAGATAATAATATCAACAAATTCCGTCTGATTTGGCAACCATGGGTTAAACACTTCTTTACCTCTGATTTTGACCAGTCATTGTTGTTACCATGCTAAAATCCTCGTGTTATTGTTATTATATAACTTGTTCATATCATAAGCTAGGTCATCACCTCGAGAGACTTCTTTCTTTCTTATCTTTTCCTCTCTTCTTTTTCCCCCTTTTTTTTTTCTCTTCTTTTCCTTCCTCTTCTCCTCTATTCTCATCTTATTCACTAAAGCTAATGATTAACTTGGGATACCTTACCAATTTATACACTTATAGGGCGTACACACGGTCGGACTTTGTTCGGACATTCCGACAACATAATCCTAGGATTTTTTCCGACGGATGTTGGCTCAAACTTGTTTTGCCTACACACGGTCGCACAAAGTTGTCGGAATTTCCGATCGACAACCACGCGGTCACGTACACCACGTACGACGAGACTAGAAAAGGCTGGTTCAGAACCAAGCGCAGCACCCTTTGGGCTCCTTTTGCTAATCTCGTGTTAGTAAAAGTTTGGTGAGAGACGATTCGCGCTTTTTCAGACTTATGGCTTTCAGATCGTTTTCTGCTGTTCAGTTTGTGCTTGTGGGTTTGTATCTGCTCTTCAGTGCGTGCAAGCAAGTTCCGCGTGACTTTAGTCATTGTATTCTTGTTCGTTCGTTACTGGTTTTCAGGTCGCTCTTCACAGGCCTTGCTGTTCTTCAGTGCGTTCTGTTACTTCGTTCTGAGCAGCCGACCGTTTTCTAGCCATGTTTCGTATGCGTACTCCTCGTAGAGTTTGTGCTGTGCGGGGGCTTGGTGTTGGGGTCCTGACCTTAACACAAGTCCAGTCCATGAACAGGGTGGGGAGGAGTTCATGGACCAAGAATTGGTTGCTTCAGCGTGACCAGTTCTGTCATATGCCTTTGCTCTGTGAGAATAATCCTGATGATTTCAGGAACTTTCTCCGGATGACGGACCCCGTGTTTCACCGTTTGTTGGCTTCGCTGACCCCCTATATCAGCAGGCAGGATACCTGCATGAGGCAAGCCATCACTCCGGAGCAGAGGTTGGTCGCTACCTTGCAGTATTTGGCCACAGGGAGAAGCTTGCAGGACCTCAAGTTCTCGACAGGCATCTCCCCCCAGGCTCTTCTTTGTGGACATTTACTGCTTGTGTTTGTTTGAGCTGACCCTGACAGAAATGTGTTGAGTGCAGAAAATGGCGTGATTGTGTAACCTTATACAAAGCACTGTTGGCTGTTATTTACTAAATGCAATTTAGTGACACATTTCACTACAAGTGCACTTGCAACTGCACTGAAACTGCACTTGTAGTGCAAAGAGTATTTGCCCTTAGGAAATTACCCCCATTTTCTCATAAAACAACAATTACATCACCCCAAAAATGTTGTAGCGTTGAGACCATAATCCACACATTCTTGATGAACAATCTTTTTAATACCTGCACAATCACATGTACATTTACCAAAGGTTTTTCTGACAAACCGACATGTTTGTTGTATAACAATTTTTGTGGTGTCATTATCCAAAATCAAAATGTGCATTTTATAGAAAACAGGCATGTGTAAAACCAACAAGAAAGACACAAATCTTGATCTTACAAAGTTCACATTTGGTAGAACTGGAAGGCAATATCAGACATGAGTATTTAGGAACTGTGTTTGATATTGCGTTCAGATGGGGGGAAATCACCCCTGGAAAAGCCAAATTTGGAAGATGCACACAAATTTCACAATGTCAACATGTGCTAGCTGCCATCACGGGGGATCAAGGGACGTGTTTTGGGGGAGAAAGCCCTTCCTCACCGCTACTTTATTATTGAGGAAGGGGTTGCACCCCCAAAACGCGTCCATTGATCTCCCGTGATGGCAGATAGCACATGTTGACACACTGTGTGCATCCTCCAAATTTGGCTTTGGGAAAAATCACAAAAACATTTCGCACATTGTAGCACACAAAAGAAGAAAGTGATTTGGAGGGGCTTTAAACTCACCCCAAAACATCAATGATGTTTTTATATTTTGGAATTACCTCATTGATATTTTGCTTGATGTTTTCCAATTGTAAATTGCACCCCATGATCTCCCCGATCAGGATCTGGGCACTTTCGGATGTGAAAGGATCTTCATCCACAACCTCACGATCACCTAAAAAGAGAGGAAACCCAAAATAAATTTGGTTTCAAAAAAATGCCGCCATCCATCTCTTATCTGAGCCTGTGGTCGCAGACACTCACCTGTTGTGGTGACTAGTTCCACCACGTCTTCTTCCTCCTGCTCATCTTGTGTTGTTGGGATTTCCCCTTCTTCCAGAGGGGGGGGGGGGGGGGCTCTGGTCTCCTCGGATGAGGGGTGTCCTCCGAGTCTTTTCTCCCCTATGTCAAACAAAATGGTATAATTAGCACACAGATATTTAATGTCAGAACTATAAAGATGAAACATTGCTTGGAAGTGGGGTACAATGATCTATTTTAGCAGAGTTCCAAGATGTAGCTTTTTTAGTGTCCTTTGTCAAGCTGCAATACTTTACCTGTTTGGTACAAGCTTCACAGATGGAGACCCCCCTATAGTATACACTGGAGCACCTGTGTGCCCCCCCCCCTAATAAAAATGGTGTTCTGGGGTCCCACACTAGTGCTCCAGCATCCAGATGTGAAAACAGCTGCTCAGTGTCCTCTCCTTACACAGAATCTAGTTTGTATTTCATTCTAGTAACAAAGCCATTTACACAACCCAATTATTTGAAGACAAGTATAGGGCCTCAAAATGGTGGCCAAATGCATATGGGCTAAACAATGGTATTTTATAATCCGAAAGAAAAATGTGTGATCCGAACGAATAATGTGCCCATGAACATGAAAGTTGCCATTTTAAAATGTACAACAGTTCCTAAAAGCACATGGAGCAGCACGAACGTAATAAACACAAAAAGAATAGGAACACAGCACAAATACTTACTTTTTTGCAGCACTCTCCGGATCTTTCTGTACTGCTCATGTTCTCGTAATTTCAGGTCCGACCACCGCTTCCTGAGCTGATCTTTCGATCGTCGTACCCCGAATTTCCGGTGCAGACTCCTAACCACTTTCGCCATGATCTTGGCCTTTCGTATACTGGGGTTGGGGTAAGGCCCATACTTTCCATCATAGTCGGCCTTCTTCAGGATGTCCACCATTTCCAACATCTCCCCAAAGGACATATTTGAGTCCTTTAATCTCCTTCTGGATCGGGACGTTTCAGGCTCCGGCCTTTCCTCCCCCTCCTCCTCGTTGCTACAATTAGCATGATCCTGCTGTCTATCCGCCATGTGCTCTTCCCCCACGAAAATTGGCGGGGAATAGACTAGAAAGAACGTCAGGGGTGGGCGGAGTTATACGCATGCGCAGTGTGTATAAATCGTAACGCGCACGTCTTACGTACGATCTGTGAGCGGAGGAAGGAGCATCGGAGACGCCGATCGTGCTAACGAAGATAGGATCTAAACTTGGGCCTATACTGCTTTGAAATGGAAGCCTATATTGTAACAAGATTAGGGGAGTTTGGCCTTACATTAGGGTTTGTCTTGTGTTGTGTCTTGCAGAGAAAATGGATGGGTTCAATGACCACAATTTCCTGCCCCTGTTTATTGACAAGTACAGGGAGCTGCCCTGTCTGTGGCAGGTGAGACACCCCCACTATAACCATAAACAGAAGAGGCAGGCAGCGCTGGAGAAACTGCTGGAGTTGGTGAAGCCGGTGGTCCCCACAGCAACCATCCCTTATTTAAAAGCTAAAATTGGTGGCCTGAGGAGCACTTATCTTAGGGAGCGCAAGAAGGTCACAGATTCCCAGAGATCCGGAGCTGCAGCAGATGACGTTTATGTCCCCAGGCTGTGGTACTATGAGAGACTGCGATTTCTGTCAGACCACACTGAAGTCAGGGAATCCCTCTCTACTCTTCCTTCCACGCTTCCTTCTATACCAGCTGAGGCTTCTGATGTCCAACCTGGGCCTTCCAGCCAGGAAGAAGTGGAGGAGCCCAGCTGGAGTCAGGTATAGCATTCTTCTACAGATTTCTGGGCAATAAATAAATGATGTTTACTAGATGTTATTATTGATCATTAATTGCTGATTAAAAAAAGTGTTTTACATATCAATAGACAGTAGTGGGCACCCAAAATTGGGACAAGAATGCAAAATGCTGGGCTCAGAATGATAGTCTGTTATATTTGTTAACATTGAATTTGCAGCAGTCAGGAGGTGAAAATTGTGTGTGATTGATGAAAACAATACTAAAACTATGTCCCTTTTTCATACACAGGAAGACCTCAGCCAGGAGGAGGCTGTGGAATGTGGCAGCCAGGAAGAGGCGGGGATTAGTGGCAGCCAGGAGGAGGCGGGGATTAGTGGCAGCCAGGAGGAGGCGGGGCTAAGTGTCAGCCAAGAGAAGCCTGGGACAAGTCGCAGCCTGATTGAGTCTCAGGTTCCTCCCCTCCGCCTGCCACATAAACGAGCCAGGAAGATGACTCCCAGTCCTGTGCAGGATTCAGCATACAGGCTGATCCAGGAGGCTTCGGCGTCCCTCAGAGCCTTCCCCAGTCCTGCAGAGGCCTTTGCCTGCATGGCTGCCACCAAATTGCAGGGCATGCAGGAGGGCCAACGCAGGATCTCTGAGGACCTGATTTATAAAGTCCTACATAAGGGGGAGAGTGGGGAACTGACACACAAGACGGATGTCATTGAGATCGACGATCCTCCTCCTCCTTCTCCTCCTGCTGCCACAACTCCACCACCACAGCCAAAGCCTGGAAGGAAGCATGGAAGGAAGACCAAAGAGTGATGGCCCTGGGTTTAGTCTGGTCTGACAGAAGATGCAGTCTCTCGTATGACCACAGCCTGGGGACATAGATGTCATCTGCTGCTTTCCGGATCTCTGGGACTTCTGGACCAGACTGCACTCCCTTAGATATGGACTCCTCAGGCCACCAATTTTGCTTTTAAATAATTGATGTCTGCCCTGGGGGTCCAAGGCTTCGCCCACTTCTGCAGTTTCTCCAGCGTTGCCTCCCTCTTTGTTTTTTTATAGTTGTGACCCCTTAATAAAAATTTTTTACGGAAATTCTACTCTCCTGTATGTGTTTTCATCCAAAAAGGACAGTTTGTTGGTGAGGATTCAGGTACATTTCTAACATAAAATGTTAAATTAACAAGGGACAACAACACCAAACAATCTCCTACAGATTAAATAGAACAACATATCAATGGTGTTGTGGGAACTTGTCACAAAAAACACACAAACATTTTCGGAAGTACAAATCAAAATTACCAAAAAAAAAGAGAAACACAAAAAAAGATTCTACATTAAAGACAAAAAAAAATAAAATATGTTGTCAGATGTGAGAAATCAAAATATATTGAGGGAATCCCGATAAATAGTAACGAAATAAGTTTGTGAGAAGTATGTGTGAATATGAGCAGCAAAACTTCTTAATTCTTGTTACATTATAAAGAAGATGAGAGTGCGCTGTATTAAACCATTTTGAACATTGCAGCGTGACGAAAGTGCTGTATCCATTGCGAACACTAAGTTTACCAAAACGAGCTGTCCCGTCTCGGAATTTCTTCTGAGCATGCGTGGCACTTTGTGTGTCCGAACAGGCCACACACGGTCGGAATTGACGCGATCAGATTTTGTTGTCGGAAAATTTTATCTCCTGCTGTCCAACTTTGTGTGTCGGAAAATCCGATGGAAAATGTCCGATGGCGCCCACACATGGTCGGAATTTCCGACAACACGCTCCGATCGGACATTGTCCATCGGAAAATCCGACCGTGTGTACGGGGCATTATATATTCCTCATCAGCTTAGGGACTAACTTATGCTCTGAAGATTCGATAAAAACATTTTTTTTCTCTTCACAAATTTTTTTCTGAACTGGTTATGATTATCTAATGATTCATCAAATAGATTATAAATGCCCCCACCCGTCCACAGTTTGAGCCCATTTGGGGTGGATGTGTGGTCTGGAGGCATAATATAAATAGATTTTTTCTTTCTTTATGTACCACAATTTAGATCTTATTTCGGATCTTTACATATGTTACTATTCTATACAGTTTCTAAGACACATAATCTTTTTCTTTCAGTAAGACTAATTTGTAATATGTATAAAAACTGTTAATCGCATTGTCTATATATATATCCCATGCTTTGATACTTGTCTTAATTTGTATGTATGTTTTTTCTCAACAAAAGTCGAGTTACGCTTTAAGCAATATTAAAATCACTGCTCCTGAAAAAACAGTCATTGTAAAAACTTTTTTTTTTATTTGATACATTTGATACATGTCTCCTGGGGCGGTACCCGGGTCCCCATACACTTTTTATTTATTTTTCATGTTTGTGTCCCATAGACTTTATTAGGGTTTGCATGTTCACATACATTTTTTGCCTGTTCCCATCTTCTGGTGTGAACCAAACCGAGGGGTGTTCGGCCCATCCCTAAATTGCACCGATTATACGATAAAAAAAGTACATTTCTGAATATGAAAATTAAAAAAAGAAAATGAAGGCTAATGGAGGTCACATGGGCTTATGTGATTAAGTATATTCTTGAATTGATAAACAGCTTCTAAATAAGCTCTATGACAAAATATGCAGTTTGGTGGGGATCAGAGCTTTGGTGTCTGATTTTTATAATAATTTATTTACACACTTGTGCCTGCTGCTATAAATGGGATATTATGCCTATCTAGATGCTTCTAATTTATGAACACAAAGCCACATTTGTAGCTTTATCTCCAAGCTGAACTTTTGAAGTGCAGCACTCAATTTGATTGGCAATTGTAAGATAATGTAGGACAGTTCCTGGGCTTTATGCTTTAACTTAAAATTCCAGTTTGGTTAGAAAAAAAATCCCCTTTAGGGCAGCTATATACTTTTAATCCTACTCTTCAAAAGATACCAGCTTGGCACACAAAACATGCAGTGCAGAAAAGTAAAACTTAAACAGTTACAATGTGTGAATGCATAATCTTTGCTAGGCTTGCTACAATAAGTTTTAAGCATCTCCTTGTCTTTATTCTCAGTATGCACAAATGCGCTGACTCAGTATTACACGAATGTCACACAAAAAATCTAATTGTAGCTCATTTGTGGTTTTCCACTGGCCTGCAAGCAGTTCATAAAACAGCATGCACAGATATGACTCTACAATGAGTGATTTATTCACTATCAGTTGTTAGTAAATCTCACATGAATACATGATGAGACAAGATGTGCCATTTGCATAAAAAATAACAAATCTGGCAAGTTCTTCATCCAATGGATATGAATCACTTAATACACATTCATTTGCATAGACACACAGCTGACATGTTTATTGCCTCTTCATAACATAGCAAGATGATGATGTTAATGTACATTTTGCCTTACAGTGCATGCAGTGATAAATATTACACAAAACTTTACCACTGAGGAGCTAAATCATAAAAATTTATGTAGATCTAAAGACACAAGACTTCTTGTCATGAGGTGGAGTGAGGACGTCTCAAGCCACAAATTATTAGAGGCAGCAACTACGTGATTTTCAAATTATGATCTTTTCACATACTTGTCTGTTCCTTTCTGATAACTGCACAAAGGACACACGCAACACAACAATCACCTCTGTGCCTTCCTAAAATGACATTTAGAAGATAAATTCACCTTTATAAGAAGACCTTTGATTTTATATCCCCATACTCCACAGCAAAAATATAAAAGCAATTATATGCCTCTGATGTGGGCAAAGAGTTGTTCATAATGTCCAGAGCCTGTGCACAGTTCCTCATATCTGACAATCTCAATGGCCTCTGAAAAAGTGCTTAACCTAGCCATAAGGAGTAATAGCTTCACTTTGTCCATATATTTAGACTGGCACATGTACTGTTAATATTTTCTATGTTTTTTTGCATTTTGTGACCGCACTGGAGAGATTTACTTGATAGGAAATCTCTGCAACAGAGATGCAGACTGAAACAAAGCAGTTCTTTTCCAGTCAAATGGGGGAATGGTACACCACTGTACTGACAGGAACACCTGTCAGGTTATTATAACTGTATCATCCTATCCCAGTGACATCCAGCATAGAACTCCATTCCTCATTTTTTCCTGCTATCACAGGGACATAAAACCTCCCCAACTCAAAAAATTTACAGAAAAATGACAGAAGAATTAACTTTTTCCAAATCCAAGTACTGAGAGCATGGTGTTTTAAGGGGTGTGCAGTTTTATGCACTTTATTTTATTTAAAATGTGGCCTTAGTAGCCAGGGGTTTTAGGGTGGGCTTGTGCTCTTTACTTATTGTAGTGCTTGAGACTCAGGTACATGCCTTATAGTGGAACTAAAGTTTGCAAGACTTAACTCTCCTCCAGTGATGGGATATCAGCATGCTTTCCTATCTTCACTGACACCTTTTCCTGGTCTTCTTCCATTGTCAGCCTTTAGCTGTTTTGATCTGTTTTGACCAGCCTGGGGTGACATAACTCCATTTCATGCACACAGGTATCAACTCTTTCCGGCACCAAGGCATGCCAAGAATGTACACTGAGATGCACAAGGGTACAGTTAGTAGAAGAGAAGCTGTCAGGCAGAAGAGGAGCTTTGATTACATAAGAGTTTCTTCTGGAATAAAAACCCTACTTGCCAGCATTTCTTACCATTTGCACTAAAGTTCTGCTTTAAAGACTCCAACCATCTGATGATTTTCCCATCTGCCCTCCCCACATTTTAGTAGTTATCACAGCATTATTTGTGATTTTACCTTTCCAGCTTTTGTGTTGATGATTGCTGTTTAACCCCCAATTGGTTTTTATGAACAGTTGATAAGTCATAAGAACAAGCTTTCAGGCTATACTTCAGTTTTTGTGCTGACAATATACTTGTGACAGTCCCATATTAGACATTTTTGATAAAAGTGTTCAACTTACTGTTAAACTACAATACTGAAAAATTACCTTGGTTTGAGTTCATTAACCCCTTCACAGAAGTGGCCTTTTTTCCATGGGGCCACTTATTTGCGTACCTCCCTTTGTGCTGAAAACACGCTCCCAGCACAGAGATCGGGGTCTCACCGAATGGCCCGGGCCCCGTACTAACAAACGGGACACTGTACTGTCGGTTCATGGTCACCTGACCGCTGCAATAGCCTCTAATTGGCTACCAAAGTGATCAGTCACTGTGAGCCCGCCCCTGGTGTTCCTTACTCTTTTGAATTTAGAGAAAGATACATTGTATCTTCCTCTTTTTGCAGCAGAGGAATTGTAAACAAATCAAGTGTGTAGAAAAAATCAAATAAAAATTAAAACTAAAGAATAAAAAATACATTAAAAAATAAAGAAAAAAATGACAAGATCAAGGTTGCCAGGGTTATTGTTAGGGTCAAAGGTCAAGGTCATGGTATACAATAGGGGGCGCTAAAGACCTAGAAACATGAGTGTTATTAAACTGCTGCCAATAAAGACATAACATTCCACATCAAAAGCAGTGAGCCATATTAAAGTAATTGTGCTAAAAAAAATTGTTCAAAAAACTTGTTACGTGATATTCAAAATAAAAAAGTCCTTAGTTGTGGGTGTATTTACTGCATTCGTGATAATTAATTGTCCCAATCCAATGAAGAGATTAGAGCAAGAAATATTGAAAAACAACACCAAGGAAGACACAAATCTTCATAGATGCAACAAAATCTTAGTGATGATAAAAGGTTCCGTCACCAAAGAGGAAGAAATCACCTTGGAATAATAGATATCTGCTTACCAGATACCAATGACTCCTTTAACTAAAAAGAGAGTCATTAGCGCTTGTACAGGATTGTGTCTGTTCACATGAAGGCTGGAAGGCTGGGTGGTACCAAAAATTTATATATCGTAGGGCACCTACCCTCAGGGATCGACTAGCCCCCAACGTACCGGATCCACCAAAGAAACCATCTACGTTTTTGGATGGATCAGGATTTTACTACTGCACTAGGTGCAATGCATGCAAAATAACAAGGAAACCGGGTTCTAAGAAAAATAAATCCCAATTTAATTCTGTGGTAACCCAGCAACAATTTAATATCAAACCCTTGATCACGTGTGACTCTGACCACGTGACGTATGTATTGGAATGTCCATGTTCCCTACAGTACGTGGGCAGAACCACACGTCAACTTAAAGTAAGAATCAGTGAACATCTCGCCAATATAAAAAATGGTTATCCCAATCATAGTGTCTCTAGACATTTTAAAATGTACCATAACAGTGATCCATCATTATGTACGTTTTATGGGATTGACAAAGTAGTAAGGGATTGGAGGGGTACCCACATGAAAAGGACAGTATCCAGAAACGAAACATATTGGCTCTACAAGCTACAGAGTATGCAACCGTATGGGATGAACATAGACATAGACCTTAATTGTTTTTTTAACAAATGATTAGCCTCAATCTTATTAGTATGCACCTATGACCTTGATACCACTAGGTTATACTGCAATTAAAGGTTCATATTTGAGGTACTCCAATGTAATCTATTCAATATGTTTTTTATGTTGTTTTTAATTTTAACTTTGGTGGCAGGATTTCCAATGTTTCAAATGTTTTGTGGTTTCAGTGGAGGGTGATAAGATGTGCTTATCACTCACTAATCATTGTTAAACCGAGACTGAGACTGCTTAGAATGACAGGATATTAATTCTAGTCCTCCCCATTAATGACGACAAAATACAACTAGTTGCATTAAGGTCTCCTATGCAACTATACTTATTCACAATTTACCATTCTTAATCACTTCTGCCAGTTTTTCAATTGACAGATAGGGGGAGCACTACCTAGTGACGTGTTCTTATGAGAAATATCAAAATCTCACTAATTCAAGTATCTGGAGCATTAAGACACGTAGCCACCAGAGGGAGTCATTATCCCCTGGTCAGTCCATGCACAATGTTCAGCAAACAAACTTTATTGGTAAGGAGGCGGAGTATTCGTACCAAGTCAATTTACCCGCCCATATTCCCCATATAAACCGGTATCCTAGTGACCAATGTACGCTTCCCTGAAGACGTTCACAACGAAACGTACGTCGGAGCGGTACGTGGTCATGTGTCCAGTTCGTCCTACCAATTTCCGGATCATCTGGCTGACTAGGCGCACGGGGTGGAACGCACGCCGCATGTGAGATGTGATGCGAAGGGTCTTGGACACCATTTACCCTGACATGCAAGCAGTCCCAGTGCTGGGTAGGCACCGATCAATGTAAGAGGCCATTTGGCTATTTTATTGTCTTTTTTTACACATATTAAACGGTTTTACGCTATGGAGATTCCTTTTTGTTTCTCATATTTCCTATCCTGAATGAATGGGATGGGAGGGATCTATGCCTAAAGTACCACCCAGCCTTCCAGCCTTCATGTGAACAGGCACAATCCTGTACAAGCGCTAATGACTCTCTTTTTAGTTAAAGGAGTCATTGGTATCTGGTAAGCAGATATCTCTTATTCCAAGGTGATTTCTTCCTCTTTGGTGACGGAACCTTTTATCATCGCTAAGATTATGTTGCATCTATGAAGATTTATGTGTCTTCCTTGGTGTTGTTTTTCAATATTTCTTGCTCTAATCTCTTCATTGGATTGGGACAATTAATTATCACGAATGCAGTAAATACACCCACAACTAAGGACTTTTTTATTTTGAATATCACGTAACAAGTTTTTTGAACAATTTTTTTTTCAGCACAATTACTTTAATATGGCTCACTGCTTTTGATGTGGATTGTTATGTCTTTATTGGCAGCAGTTTAATAACACTCATGTTTCTAGGTCTTTAGCGCCCCCTATTGTATACCATTTCTTTATTTGATTATCTTATTCAAATTAAGGGGAGCAGCTTGTCACTTGTGTTTTTTGGGTTTTGTTTATTCAATTGATCATCCACGGTTGACACATTTTTTGGGTCAGTACACTTACGGATCCTTTATATTAATATTTTTTAATTTTTATTTCTTATCTTTATTAGTTTCACTTATACTGACACCACTGGCGCAGAAGTATTGTTTATCTAAAGGTCAAGGTCAGGTCAAAGGTGAAAGGTCATGGTCAGCATATTTTGGGTAGAATTAAAAAAATAAAAATAATTTGTATCAGTGTCAGTTAGAGTCAGTGTCAATGTGTTTTAGAAAGGATAAAAGAACATGCAAAATGTGCACCATTCTTACTGGGCTGTACTATGAGTACAAACAACAACTAACATACACATATGTGATATCACTGCAATCATCAGGAGCTGAGCTTAAAATATGGCTCTAAATGTCTTAATGTGCATGGACACATAGGATAGCATTGAGCTGTTTCTACAGACAAAACACAAAACTTCTGTAGAAGCAGCTTTTTTAAGCCAGTTTGCATGGACCCTTATTCTGTTTGTAATCAAAGCAACTGGGATTCCATTCATCTATACCAGACCCACACCCTAGATGAGGGTTTGGTATAGATGTTATTAGGGGACACACACAAACAGTAAACGATAACATGTGGACTCTCCCCCTAATGCAAGACCAGGTCTTTTGAGACTGGGAATCCACACTAGGGATGAGCTTCATGTTCGAGTCGAACCCAAGTTCGACTCGAACATCGTCTGTTCACCCGTTTGCCGAATTGCGAACGATATGGCCCATTCGCGCCAAATTCGTGTAGCGCGTCACGGCCCATAATTCACTGCGGCATCGCAGTGCATTGCTGGCTGATGATTGGCCAAGCATGCATTATGACCCGCATGCTTGGTCAATCACAGCACCGTCTGAACAGAGAGCCATAATTGGCCAAAGCCAAGGAGGCATAGGCCAATTATGGCTCAGGGGATTTAGTACATGCCCCACACTATATAAGGCCGCCTGCACGGCGGCCCTGTGCTGTGTAGTGTGTGTTCCGGCGTTGAAAGAGATAGACAGAGAGACAGTGTCATTTGATTTAAGTTAGATAGATTAGGCAGGACAGTCAGTGAGTTAGCTGCACTTACAGTGTATTGTGTATATATATGTATCCCAGGTGTTGTATATATATATATATATATATATATATATATATATATATATATATATATATATATATATATATATACACTGTATTCAGTTTAGCTAGATCCGGTCCTGTTATCTTCCTACTGACAGGCAGGCTTGTCTTGTTACAGTATTTAGAGCTGCCTGAAGAAAATTGCTGGTGTTCTTTTGATCCTATTAATACCACAGTCAGGCAGCTAGACTATTTAAAGTTAGTGTAATGCGTCCTCCTCACAGTGTTCAGTTAAAGCTACAAGTTAGTTTAGTGTGACCTCTGCACAGTGTTCAGCTAAAACTACAAGTTAGTGTAGTGCGTCCTCCTCACAGTGTTCAGCTAAAGCTACAAGTTAGTTTAGTGTGACCTCTGCAGAGTGTTCAGCTAAAGCTACAAGTTAGGGTAGTGCGTCCTCCTCACAGCGTTCAGCTAAAGCTATAAGTTAGTGTAGTGCGACCTCTGAACAGTGTTCAGCTAAAACTACAAGTTAGTGTAGTGCGACCTCTGCACAGTGTTCAGCTAAAGTTACAAGTTAGTGTAGTGCGTCCTCCTCACAGTGTTCAGCTAAAACTACAAGTTAGTGTACTGCGACCTCTGCACAGTATTCAGCTAAAGCTACCTGTAGAAAGTTGGTGGTGTTTTCCTGATCCTATCACTACTGCAGGCAGCTAAATAAGCTACAAGTTAGTTTTTTGCAAGCTCTGCACAGTGTTCACCTAAAGCTACCTGTAGAAGGTTAGTGGTGTTTTCCATGATCCTATCACTACCGCAGGCAGCTAAATAAGCTACAAGTTAGTATATATATCCCAGCTTAGTGCAGCTACAGGCCATTAGTATGTCTGGAAGGCCAATAAGGAGAGGCAGACAGTCACAAGCCAATAAAAGAGTTCAAGCAGGCTCTGTGTCTAGAGGCAACAGTGCTGGTCATGGAGACGGTGCATCCTCATCAGCACGTGGCCGTGGGACACGCTTGGCCTTTTTTTCGGCAGTTGGCCGTGTTGAGCCACAACATGCAGAAGACTTGGTCGAGTGGATGACCAAGCCGTCCTCATCCTCCTCATCCTCTCTCACCCATGCTCAGGGTACTTTGTCTGGCAAAGCAGCTGCCAACGCGGCCTCTTCCCTTGGCTCAATGGCATCAGTGACTCCTTCCCTAGCCCCACCATGTCCTCCTGAGGAGTCCCTCGAACTGTTTGACCACAGTGTTGGGTAGATGCTCCAGGAGGATGCCCAGCGTTTAGAAGGCTCTGATGATGATACTGAGCTAGATGAAGGCAGTAACGTGAGCAGAGGGAGTGCCCAAGAAGGACAGCAATCTGGCAGTCATGCTCCCCCTGCTGCAGCATACTGCCAGGTTTACTCCAGTGATGAGGAGGGAGGGGATGATGAGGTCACTGACTCAATGTGGGTGCCTGATAGGAGAGAGGAGGAGGAGGAGGCACATCACCAAAGAGGCAGGATGCCCTCCAGGGGCAAGCCTAAGGGCAGTACACTGACTGCATCACACCCCAAAGCTCCGCATGTGCAGGGCGCTGCTGTCTCTGCGCGTTATTCCAAAAGTTCTTTGGTGTGGGCCTTTTTTGAGCCGAGTGCATCAGATCGCACTGCTGCTATTTGCAACATATGTCTCAAGCGTATCTTGCGTGGCCAAAACATCTCCCGCTTGGGCACCACATGCTTGACCAGACATATGTTGACCTGCCATGCAGTTCGATGGCAAGCGTATCTAAAAGACCCACACCAAAGAACAAAGAGGACCTCTCCTTGCTCCTCATCAGCTGAGATCTCCAACCCCACTATAACTTCAGTCCTCTCTGAGACCTGCACTGAGAGGAATGAAGATGTAGAATTAGGTGTGTCACAGCCAAGTACTTGTGGGCAATCTGCTTTCGGTACACCGACATCAGATTGTACCAGGCAAATTTCCCTGCCCCAGCTGCTGCACCTCTGAAAGAAGTTCGCTCCCAGCCATCCACATGTCCAGCGGTTGAATGCTAGCTTGGCAAAATTGCTAGCACTTCCACTGCTGCCTTTTCAGTTGGTAGACTCTGCCCTCTTCCGTGAGTTTGTGGAATCTGCGGTTCCTCAGTGACAGGTACCCAAATGTCACTTTTTCTCACGGAAGGCGATTACGGCTCTCTAGCGGCATGTGGAAGGCAATGTCCATGCCTCGCTGGACAGGGCGGTCAGTGGTAAGGTGCATATTACCACTGACTCATGGTCCAGCAGGCATGGACAGGGACGTTACCTAAGTTTCACCACGCATTGGGTGACTCTGCTGGCAGCTGGGAAGGATGCAGGACAAGGTGCAGTAGTGTTGGAGGTTGTTCCGCCACCACGCCTCCAAAATGCCACTACTAATGATTGTGACACACCTCTCTCCTCCACCCCCTCCTCTTCTTCTTCCTCCATGGCCTCTTCCTGTGCTTGGTCCTTGGAACCAGCGGTGCTCCGTAGGCATTCAAGGGGCTACACAAGTATGCAGGCCAAAAGATGCCATGCGGTGCTTGAGCTGGTGTGCTTGGGGGACAGGAGCCACACTGGGGCAGAGGTTCTGTCAGCTCTGCAGGGGCAGGTTCAGAGGTGGTTGACGCCATGCCAACTTAAGGCAGGAATGGTGGTTTGCGACAATGGCACAAACCTCCTCTCTGCCCTCCGACAGGGACAAATGACCCATGTGCCCTGTTTGGCTCACGTCCTTAACTTGGTGGTGCAGCGGTTCTTGGGCAGGTACCCGGGCTTACAGGATGTCCTGAGGCAGGCCAGGAAAGTCTGTGTGCATTTCGGCCGGTCATATAATGCCAGTGCTCGGCTGGCAGACCTCCAAAAGAAGTTTAACCTGCCCAAGAACCGCCTAATCTGTGACATGAATAAAGGTAAAGGGATTTCGCGCATAAAATCTATCATAGAAATGGTGATCACACTTAACGCTAATAATAAATAAATAAATGTGAATATGCGGGATGACACATCCTAAATAAAGTGCATCAATAACAGATAAAGTGCAAAAGACTGTGCTAGAAAATCATGTGTCCTAGTAGCACATAACAGTAAATAAAGTGCATCAATAAAAAATAAAGTGCAAAAGACTGTGCTAGAAAATCATGTGTCCTAGTAGCACATCACAGTAAATATCAAAACCAGATCGCATAAATGTGCAAAAATGCAAAAACTGTGCTAAACATTCATGTATCAAAAAAGCAAGACAATAAATGTCAAAAAATAAATGTCAAAAAATAAAATAAAATCACATGAATATGCAAAAATAGCGAAACCTGTGCAGCAAGTGTGCAAAGCTGCAAACAGCGTGGTAAGGGATACTTCCAATAAATAAAGTTCATAGAAGTGACAGTAGAAAGTTCATATGAAAAATGACAGTAAAAAGTTCATATGAAAAATGCTGGTAATAGTGATGAAACTCTTCATAAAACCACTGGCGGCTCAACTAGGCTCTCTAAACTCTCACCTCAGAGCAGGAAAAAACCGGCATCAATGTATGTCTTTCTATGTGATGACGATTAGATCAGATGATGGATGCGTTCCCCTCTGCTTACTATCAGGCACCTATAAAGATAAACTGGGAGTTTTGCCACCTAGGCCGGCCAATGAGCAGCGCCTCCTCTCTGCTAAAGAGACCTCGCCATGTCCACCTAGATTGAGATCCTCACCAGCTGGCTGGTGAGGATCTCAATCTAGGTGGACATGGCGAGGTCTCTTTAGCAGAGAGGAGGCGCTGCTCATTGGCCGGCCTAGGTGGCAAAACTCCCAGTTTATCTTTATAGGTGCCTGATAGTAAGCAGAGGGGAACGCATCCATCATCTGATCTAATCGTCATCACATAGAAAGACATACATTGATGCCGGTTTTTTCCTGCTCTGAGGTGAGAGTTTAGAGAGCCTAGTTGAGCCGCCAGTGGTTTTATGAAGAGTTTCATCACTATTACCAGCATTTTTCATATGAACTTTTTACTGTCATTTTTCATATGAACTTTCTACTGTCACTTCTATGAACTTTATTTATTGGAAGTATCCCTTACCACGCTGTTTGCAGCTTTGCACACTTGCTGCACAGGTTTCGCTATTTTTGCATATTCATGTGATTTTATTTTATTTTTTGACATTTATTTTTTGACATTTATTGTCTTGCTTTTTTGATACATGAATGTTTAGCACAGTTTTTGCATTTTTGCACATTTATGCGATCTGGTTTTGATATTTACTGTGATGTGCTACTAGGACACATGATTTTCTAGCACAGTCTTTTGCACTTTATTTTTTATTGATGCACTTTATTTACTGTGATGTGCTACTAGGACACATGATTTTCTAGCACAGTCTTTTGCACTTTATCTGTTATTGATGCACTTTATTTAGGATGTGTCATCCCGCATATTCACATTTATTTATTTATTATTAGTGTTAGGTGTGATCACCATTTCTATGATAGATTTTATGCGCGAAATCCCTTTACCTTTATTTACTTTTTGAGTGCCATGTGTACACTTGTTGATTTCGCTGCAGTCATTTTAGATATCATCATAAGAATCGCTTATCCCAAGTTCGTTTTTATCTTATCCACTTTGTGATTGCCACCACATTCACTTCTATCTCACTTAAGCGCGAAGGACCATAGCACTTATAATCTGTGACATGACCACCAGGTGGAACTCAACGTTGCACACGCAGCAGAGGGCCATCAATGAGTACCTGTGTGACTATGGCACCAGAACAGGGTCAGGGGAGCTTGGTTTTTTCCCCATGCCAGTGGGCCATGATCAGGGATGCATGCACTGTCCTGCCACCATTTGAGGAGGCCATGAGGATGGTGAGCAGTGACAGTGCATGCATCAGTGACACTGTCCCCCTTGTCCACCTGTTGGAGCACACGCTGCGTGGAATAAAGGACAGGGCACTTGAGGCAGAACAGAGGCAGGAAGAGGAGGACTTCCTTAGCTCTCAAGGGCCCCTTTATCCAGACAGTATTCCTGCGTGCCCGCCGATCACACAGGAAGAGGACGAGGAGGAGGATTGTGTCAGTATGGAGGTGGAGCCTGGCACTCAGCATCAGCAGCAGTCTTTAAGGGATCAGTCCCAAGAAACACATGGACTTGTATGTGGCTGGGAGGAGGTGGCTGCGGACCATGTAGTCCTTAGTGACCCAGAGGACTCCAGACCAAATGCCTCAGCAAACCTTTGCTGCATGGCCTCCCTGATCCTGCAAAGCCTGCGAAAGGATCCTTGTATTCGTGGTATCAAGGAGAAGGACCAATACTGGCTGGCAACCCTCCTTGATCCACGTTACAAGGGTAAGATTGCAGACCTTATCTTGCCATCACAGAGGGAGTAGGGGATGAAACATCTTCGGAAGGCCTTGCAGAAAGGTCTGTGCAACGCGTTCCCAGAGACTGGGAGGTTACAAACTCCTGTTCCTGGACAACGTGTTGCTGAGGCTTCGGTCAGTCAAAGAAGGAGCGGTGGAGAAGGTGGCCGTCTGACCGATGCGTTCAGACAATGTTTTAGTCCGCAGCCCCAAGGTATGATCGATTCCAGCAACCATCGCCAGCGTCTGTTTTACATGGTACAGGAATACCTAGGGGCAAGATCTGACTTGGACACCTTTCCCACCGAAAATCCTCTGGGTTACTGGGTCTTGAGGATGGATCACTGGCCAGAGCTTGCACAGTATGCAATTGAGCTACTGGCCTGTCCTGTATCCAGCGTTCTTTCGGAACGTACATTCAGTCCCGCTGAAGGCTTTGTAACCGATCACAGGGTGCGTCTGTCCACCGACTCAGTTGATCGACTGACCTTCATAAAAATGAATCAGTCTTGGATCACCACCAGCTACCAAGCACCTGATGCTGATGTAACCGAATATTTTTTTTTGAAATCTCAGATCCCTTCAAAGACTGCCTATGCTGATGCTGAGTGACTATCCTGAGTAATTATCCTCTTCCTCCTTAATAATCACGCTGATAGCTTTTAAGAACATTTTTGGTTCTGGACGCCGCCACCAGTGCCTAAGGCCCAATTTTTCAGCCCCTGTATAACGGGGGGGCATGTAATTACAATTTTTGATGCAACACTTTGCAGTAGGGCTCGTTCCTGCGTTCCAACTAGAGTATCTGTGAGGGGTTGCAGTGTTGTGGCACCAGCACCAGTGCCTAAGGCCCAATCTTTCAGCCCCTGTTTAACAGGGGCATGTAATTACAATTTTTGATGCAATACTTTGCAGCAGGGCTCGTTCCTGCGTTCCAACTAGAGTATCTGTGAGGGGTTGCAGTGTTGTGGCACCAGCACCAGTGCCTAAGGCCCAATTTTTCAGCCCCAGTTTAACAGGGGCGTGTAATTACAATTTTTGATGCAATACTTTGCAGCAGGGCTCGTTCCTGCGTTCCAACTAGAGTATCTGTGAGGGGTTGCAGTGTTGTGGCACCAGCACCCGTGCCTAAGGCCCAATTTTTCAGCCCCTGTTCAACAGGGGCATGTAATTACAATTCTTGATCTAATATCTCACAGCAGGGCCCGTTTCTGCACCCACCAAGAGTGAGTGAGGACTTACAGTGTTGTGGCACCAGCACCACCACCAAAGGCCCAATTTTCCTGCCCCTGTTAACAGGGGCATGTAATTACAATTCTTGATCTAATATTTCACAGCAGGGCCCTGTGAGGGCTTACAGTGTTGGGGCCACAACAACACCTAAGGCCCAAATTTCTGCTGAGTATATAGGGCAGGTCCCTACTTTCAAACATCCAACTTACAAACGACTCCTACTTGCAAACGGAAGGAGACAACAGGAAGTGAGATGAAATCTTCCCCTTGGAAGGGAAATTCTCTCCTGTAAGAGTTAATATGGGAAAAACATTTCTCCTTTCCACTGATGCTTTATCACCAATCCTTGTTTCACAAAAAAAACTGATTTTCAAAAAACATTTGTCATTGGGACAAAAAGTGAGGTCAAATCTTCTGAAGAGACAGCAAAACAAATGTCACGGGGGTGATAACCCTTCCCTATGTTTTCCAAAAAGCTTAAGCCTGGTTTCACACATGTGCGGTGTGAATTGAAGCTCAGGTTTCACTGGGGAGATAAAAATCTCCTGTTCAAAGGATTCATTGGGTTTTTGCTCAGGATTAGAGAGCAGGGAGAGGGGGAGGGAGGGGGGGAGAGGGGGAGGTGTAGTGAGGAGAAAGAGAAAATCCTTGTTCAGAACGCAATGCATCTGCGAATCAGATGTGTTCCCATAGGAGATAATAGGCTTGTAGTTCGCACCGCAATGCCCAAAAAATGCACACGTTTTTTGTGCAATGCGCGGTGCGAATGCAATGCACATATGTGAACCAGATGCATTCATATGAATGTATTTTAAAATGTCCTGCGAATTAGATTCGGTGTAAGCCGCATCTAATTGGCATAGGTGTGAACCCGGGCTAAAATAGATTTTTGTCTGGAGCTAAACACGTTAAAAATGTACCAGTTCAAAATTACAAACAGATTCTACTTAACAACAAACCTACAGTCCCTGTCTTGTTTGCACCGCCTGTATACTGCTGTTCAGAGTACAGAGCCTGTATACTGCTGTTTCCTTTTATAATTTGGGTGCGGGATTCCCCTTAATATCCATACAAGACCCAAAGGGCCTGGTAATGGACTGGGGGGCACCCATGTCGTTTGTCTCACAGATTTTCATCCATATTGCCAGGACCCGACATTACATTAAAGCCGCAAGCAGTTTTAAATGACTTATTTTCCTTTAAAAATTACATTTTGTACAGGGACTGTTCTAAGCACGGAAACACGTGCCACTTTACAGGCATACAATAGACACCCCCCAGGTATGATATTTAAAGGAATATTTCCCTTTTTTTTTTTTACTTTAAGCATCATTAAAATCACTGCTCCCGAAAAAATGTCAGTTTTTAAAAGTTTTTTTTTGCATTGATACATGTCCCCTGGGACAGGACCCAGGTCCCCAAACCCTTTTTAGGACAATACCATGCAAATTAGCCTTTAAAATGAGCACTTTTGATTTTGAACGTTCGAGTCCCATAGACGTCAAGGAATTCTAACGTTCGTGCAAATTTTCGGTCTGTTCACAGGTTCTGGTGTGAACCGAACCGGGAGGTGTTCGGCTCATCCCTAATCCACACAAAATCAAGAAAAAAAAAAGCATGGGTTCCCCCAAAAATCCATAAAAGTGCCTTATTTGAGTGTGCAGCCTGACAGGCCATGAAAGGCAGGGGTGAACATGTGACCCCCTCTTTAACCATACCAGGTCACATGCCCTTAATATGGGGGGTACCCTGTGTCGTCTGTGACATCATTGACCAAATATGGTCACATTCATCTTTGGTCAATGACATCACCCAAGAGACTCTAACCCATTATGTATATGAGATGTCATTCTACCAGGATTGGTCAGAGATCTTTCTCATACAATGAAAGAATGAATCAGCTCAGCCCACCCATTTTTCCCTTAAATCCTGAGCTTTGCCCCCTCTTCCCAGAACTGATGTTAAAACCAATAAGGCACCTGGCCCTGCCTAATTACTGTGCCAGTCCTCTCTGGAAACACTTGCACCTCCAGGCCCCTTCAGTACTGTTAACTGGTCAGGGAGTCTTAGTCATCTTGGCCACTAAACATGGGTCCCCTTTCCACATTGAATTATGCACACCCCACTAGCGCCATGACCACACCAGCCACTGGCCTAGTAAGCAGGCATTTGCTGGGACCCATGTCAAACAAAAAGAAAGAAAAATTCCCAGCTCAGCTTACCAGCCAGCCTGCAACAAACGGAATTCTCCTGTCTAACAGTTCACATTAAAAACAGGGGTATAGTTTGAACAAATTTGCAAACTCGTATGCAAGCTGAAGAGGCTGCAACAAGGCACCCCGGTATTATCTGCAATCCTAACTTTATACATTTTGAGAGCCTCTATAGTAGGAGCACATATACAGTATACTAATAATGCATAGATGGAGGGCAGGTATGCCTGGAGGGAGTCCACACCTCCTTAAAGGCACAGGGGTGCACAGGACACACATTAAATAGCACAATTGTAGCAAAGGGGTCCAGTGTGCCCCCTCACCAAATAACCACCAGTACAAACAAACAGCAACTGCCCCAACCTATAACTGGCTTTAACCACAAGGAGCTCATGGAAGGGCAACGCATATCAAACAAAAGCAAAACAAATTCCCAGCTGAGTTTACCAGCCAGCCTGCAACAAACCAAATTGCCCTGTCTAACAGTTCATGTTAAAAACAGGGGTTTCGTTTGCACACATTTGTAAATAGATGGCCACCATAAGGCAACCCAGTATTATCTGCAGTCCTAACTCTATAAATTTTGAGAGCCTCCATAGTAGGAGCACATATCTAATAATGAATAGATTGAGGGCAGGTATGCCTGGAGGGAGCCCACTCCTCCTTAAAGGCACAGAGGTGCACTGGACACCCAGAAAATAGCACTATTAACTGACCCCTACTTTCTTTTACCCACATACAACTTGTCCACCCTCTCTCCAGCTCCTCCTGGATCTTGTTGTTGAAAATGTTTAGGCTCACATCAGAAAGGTGCACACTGTCCTCTCTGTAGAAACCTTGACACTCATCCACAATAACTACATGTTTGCTTTTGGCTCTGCCAAGTCCTTTTACAAAATGACCAACCACCCCATTCACTTTTGTCCTAACCCTTTCTGTTGCTGTGTGTGATGCTGCTTGCCTCCATAACCTTCTCTGCAAATTTTGCACGAGAATAACTTGATCCCTGGCCACGCACCGAGGCTCTGAATATGTCATCTTTTATGTCAAATAAAAGGTTTAGATACTTTCTTTTAGCCAGGTCATTTCCACCAGCATTAAAGATGATCACAGTGTTCCACCCTGTTTCAGCTTTTTCCATAAGCCCAGTCATCTGTTCCCATCTGAAACCCCTTCTGCTTTGCTGTTAAAATAATTTGTTCTTAACATCAACTTTATTGTGTGTATATGTATATACATGTTTTCTATTATTTTGTGTATGTTGTTGTAACTATACAATCATTTTGACTGATGTGTCGAGTTTGCTCCGAGTTCAATTGGTGTATCAGATTTTCTCTGGCAGTGGATTTGGACAGAACACTTTACATCAGATTTGAGTGTAAGTACCGTGTATTCTGGCCGGGTTTTCTTTGTAGCACCAGCTGAGCACTAATTTTTATTGGTTAGTTCACCTATAACCTAATGATGACACATTAGAGTAGTATATAGGTGATTGTGGTGACTAGTTCCAATAGATAATGACTAAGCACTAACAATTGCGTTAAATGCGTCAACATTTTTGTCCCCTGCTCCATCTGTCAACCACTTGTCATATGAAGCTTCAATAAAAGGATTTTTGGAAGTGCAGCAATTTCCTTATGTTACACAGCATGCGAGCTGGGCTAGCACCTGACTAGTGTGTGTGGGGATTAACCAGAGACTCACTCACTTGGATCAGCTTTTCTTGATTCATTGCTGAGCCAGAGGGCTTGCAGGCCTTTGTATTCTTTACCCGGGTGGATGCCATAGTTTCTAATCTTGGCCTGCTGTTACAGGAATGCCCAGTAGACAAAGTAGTGACTGAGTATCAACACACTTCTTTTCAGGTTTAAAATGAGAAAAAAGGACTTCAGGCCAAAGACAGAGACCCCCACTTCCCCCAGCTGCTTTAATTTCCTCCACTGGCCTGCCCCTAGCTGCCCGCACCCTGGATGCTCCAATTCTGAATGAGTATGTGCCAAAATGTCTGGGGTCCAAGCCTGCTTGCTTCAGGCACAATTAGAGAATAGCAGCTGATTTTATTACAGACAAGGTGGCCCCAACCCTATGCCTCAAAAATTGAACACCGCTCCCACCCTTGATTGCCAGGTATCTTTCTATCAGACACAAGCCATTGTCCTTCCTGTTTAAGATCACCCAAAACCCTTTGCCCAGCTAGTTTGTTTGACCCAATATATAGGATTGCTTCTGTCATTATGGACACCTTGTTTTCTTGCAAACCTAAGCCTCCTCTCTTGTTATGGGCAGTTCCTCAACCCTAAATGCCCCCACAAAAGGCATCAAAAAGGCAGCTTAAAATATAACTGCTTCAACATGGTTTCTACAGACTTATTGCAGTGCATGCAGTACCAGCGCAAGCCACTTCTCCCTATAGGCATCCTTATCGACTTTGTCTTTGGCTGTGGTTTGACAAGAAGGGGGAGAGAAGGAAGCACAAGCTCAGTGCAGAGATTAAAAGTTTATTTAATTCACAAGATAAAATGCATTAATAGGATGCAAGTTGGTATCAGGCTCAGTAAGGTGCAGGGGAGGGGGGGTTCTACCTGAGTCAGTCCTTCGGATTAAAACTATGTCGAACACTTTAAGCGTTTGTGGCAGCAGGAAACGTACTGGATTTATTCTCGAAATACCCTCGCACCAGGAGGCTTGAATGAGGAAATTGAAGTACAGTACATAGCCTATTGTAATTTATTATGGATTGTGGCATATGATCCACTCTCTGATCTTCTATTCAGACAGAGTTCCTGTATTCGTTGTCAACCATTTTTAGTGTACTGTTACAACGTACTCATGTATATGACAACACCTAACTCATCTTTCTATGTCTTTTCCGCTCACAGTGGACTCTTAGTCCACTAGTCCATAGTCCAGAACACATTTATTGGGGGTCCCCTTCTGTTCATCCATAGAAAGTACTTTATCAACTATTACCCCAGGTATCCTTTAATGATTGCCTACATCCAACTTATCATGTAGTAATTAAGGTACCCCATATGAGATGCCCAACATGGTTATGAAGTTACATTGTTCACAACGATACTGATATTCATCGTCCATGTCAATATCACTATTGTCACTTTTTTTCTCATTTTTATTTTTATTTTATTTTTTAATTATTATTTATTATTTTTATGCAATATTAATCATATTTTTTCCACATAATCCCTTTTTTTTAAAAAAATATGATTTTTTTATTTCCATGGTCTTTCTTTATATTGTATATTGAACATTTTCTGAATATTTCCTTACAAGTGTATGATATATGTACTCCTTTGCGTACTGTACCCAGACTGGTTTAATGGTATACCTGCTGGCCCAAATCCTATTTTCCAAAATAGT
Source organism: Lithobates clamitans (assembly GCA_037952925.1). Taxonomy (NCBI): domain Eukaryota; kingdom Metazoa; phylum Chordata; class Amphibia; order Anura; family Ranidae; genus Lithobates; species Lithobates clamitans. The sequence goes on from JBBGZY010000644.1 coordinate 90,402, forward strand.
TGTAGTCCCATGACAGCCTGACACATTTAAACAGCTGCAAAGAACAGTTTCCCTCTAGGCCTGTAGAAGGAGCTGGATCTCAGAGCGCGTAGCCTGCCTGTCTCACCGTCTGTTCTCGTCCATCCGGTGACGCCATTTCCGCCCACGTTCTACACTAGTTTGCTTCCTGGTGGCCACAGGATGCCCAGAGAGCCTGCGTCTAGATGCCACATCCCCGCAGACGTCGCTTTAATCCAAAGGACTGAGTGGGGTAAAATCCCCCTCCCCTGCACCTTACTGAGCCTAAAACAAACTTGTATCATGTAAGTGCATTTTATCTTGTGCACTTATAATCTCTGCACTGAGCTGGTGCCTCCTTCTTTCCCCCTTCTTGTCTTTCACACAGAGCTAGCTAAACTCTAAGGACAGCTGCCGCTTTTAAATCCATTTTACTTCTTCGTGAACTTTATTATCACGGACTGTATGTCTATATACAAACTGTATATACTACATGCACTTACTTTTTAGTACCATGGGACTTCCTTTTTGCCTATTCAGCAATGGACCTTGTGCCAGATACATTGTCTTTTGGCTGTGGTTTGGCTCATCCTATCAGCACTCTATTAACTGCAAAGCACCTTGTAGGATCATACTTGCCAACCTTGAAAAGAAAGATAATGCAGCCACCAATACCATTACTCTACCTTTTGATATGCTACTTCTCTTTAGTGTCCAGAGATAGAGCCTTAGAGCCTTTTATGCCACTTGGCTCCCTAAGATGTCTCAAAATGTGAGTCACTTCAGCCATTTTGTCTTGTATGCTGCTCATGTCCTTGGAGCCGAAGCCTGCATGATTAGGTCCTCTAGGGAGGGATTAGGAGCTGACAAATATACAGTATCTCACAAAAGTGAGTACACCCCGTACACTTTTGTAAATATTTTATTATATCTTTTAATGTGACAACACTGAAGAAATTACACTTTGCTACAATGTAAAGTAGTGAGTTTACAGCTTGTATAACAGTGTCAATTTGACGTCCCCTCAAAATAACTCAACACACAGCCAATAATATCTAAACCACTGGTGCCTAAGTGAAAATGTCCAAATTGGGCCCATTAGCAATTTTTCCTCCCCCAGTGTCATGTGACTCGTTAGTGTTACTAGGTCTCAGGTGTGAATGGGAGCAGGTGTGTTAAATTTGGTATTATCGCTCTCACTCTCTCATATTGGTCACTGGAAGTTCAACATGGCACCTCAAGGCAAAGTACTCTCTGAGGATCTGAAAAAAAGAATTGTCACTCTACATAAAGATGGCCTCGCCATGATCGACCAAAGAAGTTGAGTGCACGTGCTCAGCGTCATATCCAGAGGTTGTCTTTGGGAAATAGACGTATGAGTGCTGCCAGCATTGCTGTAGAGGTTGAAGGGGTGGGGGGTCAGTCTGTCAGTGCTCAGACCATACGCCGCACACTGCATCAAATCTGTCTGCATGGCTGTCGTCCCAGAAGGAAGCCTCTTCTAAAGATGATGCACAAGAAAGCCCGCAAACAGTTTTCTGAAGACAAGCAGACTAAGTAAAAGGATTACTGGAACCATATCCAGTGGTCTGATGAGACCAAGATAAATTTATTTGGTTAAGATGGTGTCAAGCGTGTGTGGCAGCAACAAGGTGAGTAGTACAAAGACAAGACTGCCTACAGTCAAGCATGGTGGTGGGAGTGTCATGGTCTGGGGCTGCATGAGTGCTGCCGTCACTGGGGAGCTACAGTTTATTGAGGGAACCATGAATGCCAACATGTACTGTGACATACTGAAGCAGAACATGATCCCCTCCCTTCAGAGACTGGGCTGCAGGGCAATATTCCAACATGATAACAATCCCAAACACACCTCCAAAATGACCACTGCTTTGCTGAAGAAGCTGAGGGCAAAGGTGATGGACTCATTGTTACATAGTTACATAGTTAGTCTGCTTGAAAAAAACACAAGTCCATCCAGTTCAACCAATGGAAGGGAAAAATTATACAATCCTGTAACACAATCCTATGCTCACAGTTTATCTAGAGGAAGTAAAAAAAACAAAAAAAAAACAATAAAGCATGATCCAATTTGCTCCAGCAGGGGGAAAATATCCTTCCTGACACCCCCCCCCCCCCCAATAGGCAATCGGATATTTCCTGGATCCACTTTACTTTATAAATATTAGTATACAGTTTTATTATGTGTTTCTAGGAAATAACCCAGGCCTTTTTTTAAAATAATCTACTGAGCTAGCCAGAACCAGCTCTTGAGGGAGTATTTTCGACATTTTCACAGCTCTTACTGTGTCTTTCCAAAGATTAAATCTCTTTTTTGCCATACGTAAAGAGTGCCCCCTTGTCCTCTGTGATAATCTTAAAGTAAATAACTCAACATCAAGTTCACTTTATAGACCACTTACAGCGCCTTGAAAAAGTATTCATACCCCTTGAAATTTTCCACATTTTGTCATGTTACAACCAAAAACGTAAATGTATTTTATTGAGATATTATGTGATAGACCAACACAAAGTGGCACAAAATTGTGAAGTGGAAGGAAAATGATAAATGGTTTTCAACATTTTTTACAAACAAATATGTGAAAAGTGTGACATGCATTTGTATTTAGCCCCCCTGAGTCAATACTTTGTAGAACCACCTTTTGCTGCAATTACAGCTGCAAGTATTTTTGGGGATGTTTCTACCAGCTTTGCACATCTAGAGACTGACATTTTTGTCCATTCTTCTTTGCAAAATTGCTTAAGCTCTGTCAGATTGGATGGAGTGCGCCGGTGAACAGCAATTTATAAGTCTTGCCACAGATTCTCAATTGGGTTTAGGTCTGGACTTTGACTGGGCCATTCTAACACATGAATATGCTTCAATCTAAACCATTCCATTATAACTCTGGCTGTATGTTTAGGGTCATTGTCCTGCTGGAAGGTGAACCTTTGCCCTGGTCTCAAGTCTTTTGCAGACTCTAATGCCCCGTACACACGATCGGACATTGATCAGACATTCCAACAACAAAATCCATGGATTTTCTCCAACGAATGTTGTCTCAAACTTGTTTTGCATACACATGGTCACACAAAGTTGTCGGAAAATCTGATCGTTCTGAAAGCGGTGACGTAAAACATGTACGTCGGGACTATAAACAGGGCACTAGCCAATAGTTTTCGTCTCTTAATTTATTCTGAGCATGCGTGGCACTTTGTGCGTCAGATTTGTGTACACACGATCGGAATTTCTGACAACAGGTTTTGTTGTCGAAAAATTTTATAGCAAGCTCTCAAACTTTGTGTGTCAGAAATTCCGATGGAAAATGTGTGATGGAGCCCACACGCGGTCAGATTTTCCGACAACACGCTTCGATCGCACATTTTCCGTCGGAAAATCCGACCGTGTGTACGGGACATTACAGGTTTTGTTCTAAGATTGCCCCGTATTTGGCTCCATCCATCTTCCCATTGACTCGGCTGAATTGATGATAGGCAACTCCTATCCTCATATTGATTAGTGGTTCCAAATTAATAATATCTACTGCAGTAGGGAACAGACACAAAAGATACGCTCAGCATCTTTCCAAATTACTGTTCTGCTTTATTATGACGCAATTGAAGGTTTTTATGCACATGATTACGTAGGTATCACATTAATATTACAATTGTACGTTTATGGTAACAAGGGGCGTTACATAGGCAGGCTTATTCTAATCAGGACTCAAAAGAATGTAAACATTTACTGAAAACATTATTAGTGCTGTGTGCACAATGAGGGCAGTGTGCAATACATACAAAATAGAATACAATTATATACAGAACTTACAAATTTCCATTACAGTCTCCCCTCTTTTGATCAATATTTTGATCACTAACCATACCTGCTATCACCTTTAACCTGGAACCTCCACACACTTAGGTGGAGGTAGTCCTGGCCAAAGAGGCAAAAAAACTCCATTGTGGAGAAAATAATAGCTGAGCAACTTTTTCATTACCAAATGACTTTTCATTGTGAAAAACAAATGATTGATAAGACATATTTACAGAGTACTGGCTGTACACTCCTGTGGCCAGAATGGCCTTCTAGCTTAATTGTTGGCATGCTGACTTATCAGCATATGTAAACACGGACAATTCTACATAAAATGAAAGACGTACAAAAGACAAATATGACTTCAACATGGCTAAACTATTTTTCAAATATATATATCCCTTACAATTAAAGTAACTGAATCAAAAAGTACCCTAGACTGTGATCACAAGAGGGAAACAAATCAAACAGAGATTTCTTTAATTTAGTCATTTTTGCAGTGTCTGGTGTGGATCCAGGTGACTTTTCCTTCAAGTTTTGCAAAAACTGTACATGAAATAGATGCTGTATTGAGTCTCCAAACATTTCCTTATATATAAATGTCTCTTAAAAATCCACAAGTCACCTGGCTTTAGTTTTAGATCCTTCCAAACTTTTAGGATCTGGAATTGGGGAGAAAACACATAAATGAGTTTGTCAAAAACCTTAAAAGATCAGCAACATTCTCTATGAGATCCGAATGAAGGACTTCAGCTGCTGAGACAAAATATAAGCAAGTGAGTAACACACTCCCAAACCAAATCCCATAGGGAGAGAGTCCACCATCCCCCTTAGGGGCTTCATAAAATATAAGAAAACATTCAGGCAAAAGTTTTCTAGTTTCTTACTCTACTTTGTCTGATACATTGTAGACAGTAGGGGGTGTAAAAATAAAACCTCAAAACTTCTAGTAAGGACTCTCCTATAAAAAATGATTTCCTCTGTTACTCTCTGTACTCCCTGGCACTCTGTACTTACAAACTACTTCTGATAACACTTTTTACTGTGGCCTTTGCAGTAGCATTTGCCACTGGACATCCAAAAAACATGTCCATACAGACAAAATGCATACTCGTAAGATCCTAACTTGGGCATCTGGATATTTCTTTTTGTAATCTCTGGGAGGGATGTTCAGCTTTTGGTAACACCTTTGGTAACAGGTAAAACAAGAAGTGGTATATTATAAAAACAACTGTGGAGAACCCTGGCTCTATCCCATGCTCATTTACTAAGGCAGCCATAACTGCTTGTGACTCATGACACGGTCCATGTGTCAAACTGAAGGGAAAAGAGTGGTTGGCAGACATAAATGATCACCTTTTCCAAAGTCCTGTTTCATAAGAAGTTGTCCCCTGTGGACCACTTGTTCTTCTCGTTCTGGGGTCCTTAAAGTTGAATTATTAATCCCAGCTATACTGGGCCAGAACTAGGGTGGAATCTGTGAGTTGCACAGACCCATCAAGTGTCCGGGGCTGTAAATGCAGCATCCTTAGTCACCTGGTCTGCTTCCATGTGTAAAAGTTAATATGGCTACCTCAGCAAGAACCTGGAAGGCTGAAAACAGCCGATCAAATTAACTTAGCATGCTTTATTGGTTTACCTGCCGAAGTAAAAACAAACTTCTGGCCCTTTAAATGGAACCAAAAGCTCTCTATATCTCGACTATCTATATAAATATACACTCTTTTTACAGCTCACAGGCTTTGCTAAAACATGGAGCTCTGTTTCTTGAGCTGGGGAAAAAGGATCCAATGACTTTGAATACAGAGTATCCTTCTGGGTGATAAACTGCATACTCAAATCTACAAAAAATTAAATATCTGGGTCTTCAGGGAGTGTGTCCCGCACTGGGCTCACAGCAGCTGATTCCTATACCATCAATTTAACACATGTGTCTTTTCCTTTCTTTTGAATAAATGTACGCATTTTTCATTGTTAGATTTGTACATAAACAAACTCATATTTTAAACCTTTCATTAAACAAACATTTAGTTAGCTGTATATTTGCTGCACAGAATGTCGGACCATTAAAAATTAAATGTTTGACCAAAACAATATCTAACTTTGTCTAATAGCACCTTTGCATAAAAGCTACAGCTCTGATATATCGGGGTGAACCCTTCATTACTGGGTCCAGCTTGCATAAATATATTACAATGGCTTGTTTTGTATCACGCTATTTGTGTAAGAACTCCAGTCTCATGTTTCAAAAGACAACTTTTTCCTGGCAATATTATAATGAATGATAACAATATCCTGCGGTCATGGAGAGATGCCCATAAATCCAAAATATTCTTCTGCTTATACCACAGTACTTACAAGAAAAAGGGGCACATCATTTCACAATCCACACATTCTGCTTTGGATTTCAAAAATAAAAATAAATAAAAACAAAAGGACCAAGAATCTGTATGATGGACCAGAAAGCATCAAAAACTATGAACAACTGGCTGCAGGTGACATCTATCCTAACAGGGTGTGTGGACTTGATGTGATGGGTCTGTTATATTTAAATTTTATTTATAACAACTCTCACATCATGGACTGACATCAAGTTATTATCAAGAACCTTGAAATTTCATTTTTGTAGAAAAACTTCTTATGTATTCCATCCATCTTGGCTTTGTTAACCCCCCTGGCGGTATTCCCGAGTCTGGCTCGGGGTGGATTTTTCATACCAAAAGCGGTATCCCCGAGCCAGACTCGGGCTTGCATTGCAGGATCCAGGAAGAGTTTACTTACCTTATCTCCTGGATCCTGCGATGTCTCTCTGCTGTGATCGGCGAGCCGCTGTGTCTCGCTCGATTCACAGTGCCGAGCTCCGTTCCCTGCGAGCGTTGCGACGCACGGGGACGGAGTTCGGCGGCAAATTCAAAAAGTGAAACACACAGTACAGATACAGTATACTGTAATCTTACAGATTACAGTACTGTATCAAATAATGACACATCCCCTTTGTCCCTAGTGGTCTGCCCAGTGTCCTGCATGCAGTTTTATATATATAAAACTGTTCTTTCTGCCTGGAAACTGGAGATTGTCTATAGCAACCAAAAAGTGTCCCTTTACGTCAAAAGTGGCTTTAGACCAGCTAGAAAACAGCGATAGTAAATTAGAACACTTGCAGAATTGAGCGATAGTGAATTGTGGGGAAAATTCTTTTATTACTATTTTTTTTTTTTTTTTAATTATTTATTTTTATTTATTATATTATAATTTATGTTTTTGTGTTTCAAACTTTATCATACCCGGGATATCTACTAGACTCTGGTTTGGACAGATTTAAGTGTGTTATTGTTAAGATTTACAGACCTACAGTATAAAACGCCAAATTTCCATGCAAAATAATGGTACCGCTTTCAGCACCTAAAATCCAACATAATCATACCGCCAGGGAGGTTAAATATTATGGCAGCTGTATTCCAAATAACAACCTCATCTTAATCTGTTTTTCTCTCAATAAGGGCTTATTGAATAAATGTAAAATTACAAAATTGTTATCTTAAACTAATCTCATTCATTACAAATTTCCCTATTAACCTCGACTTCATTTCCAACCAAAGGTTGTCTAAACCAGTTTCAATATATCTATATTATTAATAAAATTGTTAAACTCATTATTACTTAATTTTACTCAATTTCCCTTTTTTAAATGCACTGTTTCCACTATCAAAGGATATTCAATTTGTGTAATACACGGTTAAATGTAACCTTCATTTTACCGTGTTTGGAAAACAGATTCAAAATAATTGTGATCACATTGTTTACCATTAGATTCGTTAACCCGACACATTTTGTTATAAATGTTTTGTCTAAAAAACAGAAATTGGCATGGTGTCCTTCCAGCTTATCACTGACCACATTCTTTCAGGAGAGCACAAAGGAGGGGGTCACATCTGCGTACATGACACACACAAGCAATAGAACTAAAGGTCCCAGCATTCGCACACACATACACCAATATCAAATACCAAAATCGCTTACATTTTTCCCATTTGTACACAACACATGCATATCATTCTCTCACTTTCTTTTAACTCTCATTAATATTTTCCTGTCTAAATTCTACTTTCTTTATTTTGTTCAGATATCTTTTATATCTAGCTTCTATGATCAGACGGTCAGCCAGATTGCTCATCCCATCTTCCCTCTCTGACAACATATAAAGTATTCTGTTTTACCTCTCATTTCTCTGTTTCTGACTCTAATAGTTGTAGTGCCTGACCCCAAATTCATCCCACAACTTAACATGAAAATGTCCCTTTCTGTCTAGTGTTAATGTCACCCTTGATCCATCCTGCTCACATAGATAGCTGTTTCTCTAGCTGTTTACTCTGCATGATTCTTAGTCCCTGTGGACCTTGGTAACCCAGTTACCCATTGTGGATCCCTGTCCACTCTAACCATTAATCTAGGGGCTCAGTATAGGCGGAACCGCACCTTTGGTTCATATATAGCGCTCCTCTTGCGCTGGGCATTTTTGAGGGTCTCTTACCCTTCATTCCCTTACTTAATTTAATGCCCATAATGACTGGCCAGTCTTCTCTCTTCTCTACTTGTGCCTATACCCTCTTGCCTCTAAACTACTTTATCTAGCAGATTTACTACATATACCTGTGAACAGCACTATTATTCCCTTTCTTATCTATAACACTCCGATGGACAATAGACAGGGACAACATAACATATAACCACCAATCAATACAGTTCGATTAAGGGGAGTAAAATAGGTACCCTTTGTCCCGAAAATGCCTTACCGATCAAGGAAGTCTGATAACTCAAATGTAAGCAAAAGGCTTACCTCAGCCGGCTGATTATCAGAAATTCCCGGATCGTCTCAAGCTCCTCGTTTCGGATACTCAGGGTCACCTGGAATCCCCTCCTAAGGCAAAGCTCGCCATGCTGACTCGGCTGAATTGATGATAGGCAACTCCTATCCTCATATTGATTAGTGGTTCCAAATTAATAATATCTACTGCAGTAGGGAACAGACACAAATGATACGCTCAGCATCTTTCCAAATTACTGTTCTGCTTTATTATGACGCAATTGAAGGTTTTTATGCACATGATTACATAGGTATCACATTAATATTACAATTGTACGTTTATGGTAACAAGGGGCGTTACATAGGCAGGCTTATTCTAATCAGGACTCAAAAGAATGTAAACATTTACTGAAAACATTATTAGTGCTGTGTGCACAATGAGGGTAGTGTGCAATACATACAAAATAGAATACAATTATATACAGAACTTACAAATTTCCATTACACCATCAACTCTGACCAACTTCCCTGTCCCTGCTGAAGAAATGCATCCCCACAACATGATTCTGCCACCACCATGTTTCATGGTTGGGATGGTGTGTTCAGAGTGATGTGCAGTGTTATTTTTCCGCCACACATAGCGTTGTGCTTTTAGGTCCAAAAGTTCAATTTTGGTCTCAACTGACCAGAGCACCTTCTTCCACATGTTTGTTGTGTCCCCCCACATGGCTTCTTGTAAACTGCAAACAGGACTTCTTATGGCTTTCTTTCAACAATGGCTTTCTTCTTGCCACTCCTCCATAAAGGCCAGATTTGTGCAGTGCACAACTAATAGTTGTCCTGTGGACAGATTCTCCCACCTGAGCTGTTGATCTGTGCAGCTTCTCTAAAGTTACCATGGGCCTCCTGGCTGCTTCTCTGATGAATGCTCTCCTTGCCCGGCCTGTCAGTTTAGGTGGATGGCCATGGGTTGGTAGGTTTGCAGTTGTGCCATACTCTACATTTTAGGATGATGAACAGTACTCCGTGAGATGTTTGAAGCTTGGGATATCTTTTTATAACCTAACCCTGCTTTAAACTTCTCCACAGCTTTATCCCTGACCTATCTGGTGTGTTCCTTGGCCTTTGTGATGCTGTTTGTTCACTAAGGTTCTCTAATATACCTCTGAGGGCTTCATAAAACAGCTGCCTTTATACTGAGATTAAATTATATGCAGGTGGACTCTATTTACTAATTAGATGACTTCTGAAGGCAATTGGTTCCACTAGATTTTAGTTAGGGGTATCAGAGTAAAGGGGGCTGAATACAAATGCATGCCACACTATTCACATATTTATTTGTAAAAAAATGTTGAAAACCATTTATCATTTTCCTTCCACTTCACAATTATGTGCCACTTTGTGTTGGTCTATCACATAAAATCCCAATAAAATACATTTACGTTTTTGGTTGTAACATGACAAAATATGGAAAATTTCAAGGGCTATGAATACTTTTTCAAGGCACTGTAGTATTTTAATCCCAGACCCTATATAATTTAAAAATATATAAAAATGAAGGGTCCCCCACACTGAACCTTGGGGTAAACCACTGATAACCTTAGACCATTCAGAGTATGAATCATTAACTACTATGCTCTGAATATGTGCTTTTAGCCAGTTTTCAATCTGTTTACAAACTGATTTTTCCAAGCCTGTAGACTTTACCTTACAAATAAGCCATGTGTTGGGAACTGTGTCAAATGCTTTTGCAAAATCTAAGTATACTATATCCACAACCACGCTTTTGTCTAAGGTTTTGCTTACTTCCTCATAAAAAGAAATATGATTTATTTGACATTTCCTGTCTTTCATGAACCCATGCTGTCTGTTGTTTAAAATACTTTTTTCTAGCAAGAACCCATCTACAGTGGGGAGAACAAGTATTTGATACACTGCCGATTTTGCAGGTTTTCCTACTTACAAAGCATGCAGAGGTCTGTCATTTTTATCATAGGTACTCTTCAACTGTGAGAGGTGGAATCTAAAACAAAAATCCAGAAAATCACATTGTATGATTTTTCAGTAATTAAATTGCATTTTATTGCATGACATAAGTATTTGATACATCAGAAAAGCAGAACTTAATATTTGGTACAGAAACCTTTGTTTGCAATTACAGAGATCATACATTTCCTGTAGTTCTTGACCAGGTTTGTACACACTGCAGCAGGGATTTTTGCCCACTCCTCCATACAGACCTTCTTCAGATCCTTCAGGTTTCGGGGCTGTTGCTGGGCAATATAGACTTTCAGCTCCCTCCAAAGATTTTCTATTGGGTTCAGGTCTGGAGACTGGCTAGGCCACTCCAGGACCTTGAGATGCTTCTTACGGAGCCACTCCCTAGTTGCCCTGGCTGTGTGTTTCGGGTCGTTGTCATGCTGGAAGACCCAACCACGACCCATCTTCAATGCTCTTACTGAGGGAAGGAGGCTGTTGGCCAAGATCTCGTGATACATGGCCCCATCCATCCTCCCCTCAATACGGTGCAGTCATCCTGTCCTCTTTGCAGAAAAGCAGCCCCAAAGAATGATGTTTCCACCTCCATGCTTCACGGTTGGGATGGTGTTCTTGGGTTTGTACTCATCCTTCTTCTTCCTCCAAACATGGCAAGTGGAGTTTAGACCAAAAAGCTCTATTTTTGTCTCATCAGACCACATGACCTTCTCCCATTCCTCCTTTGGATCATCCAGATGGTCATTGGCCAACTTCAGAAGGGCCTGGACATGCACTGGCTTGAGCAGGGGGACCTTGCGTGCGCTGCAGGATTTTAATTCATGACGGCGTAGTGTGTTACTAATGGTTTTCTTTGAGACAGTGGTCCCAGCTCTCTTCAGGTCATTGATTAGGTCCTGCCGTGTAGTTCTGGGCTGATCCCTCACCTTCCACATGATCATTGATTCCCCACAAGGTGAGACTGTGCATAGAGCCCCAGACCGAGGGAGACTGACTGTCATCTTGAACTTCTTCCATTTTCTAATAATTGCACCAACAGTTGTTGCCTTCTCACCAAGCTACTTGCCTATTGTCCTGTAGCCCATCCCAGCCTTGTGCAGGTCTGCAATTTTATCCCTGATGTCCTTACACAGCTCTCTGGTCTTGGCCATTGTGGAGAGGTTGGAGTCTGTTTGATTGAGTGTGTGGACAGGTGTCTTTTATACAGGTAAACAGGTGCAGTTAATACAGGTAATAAGTGGAGAACAGGAGGGCTTCTTAAAGTAAAAATGACAGGTCTGTGAGAGCTGGAATTCTTACTGGTTGGTAGGTGATCAAATTCTTATGTCATGCGATAAAATGCAAATTAATTATTTAAAAATCATACAATGTGATTTTCTGGATTTTTGTTTTAGATTCCGTCTCCCACAGTTGAAGAGTACCTATGATAAAAATTACAGACCTCTACATGCTTTGTAAATAGGAAAACATGCAAAATCCACACTGCATACAATACTTGTTCTCCCCACTGTATGTGGTCTTTTATTAAACTCTCCAGTATCTTGCTGACTATAGAAGTTAAACCAACAGCTCTGAACCACTGCAAGGCCATTTTTAATGCAGACAATGCCGTACTGGTCCTCACTAATCCTATTACCACTCTTCCCAAACTTGCAGGTGCTGTTGGATCATTTCTCGGCTATCTATGGACTCCATATCAATATCTCCAAAATAACGGCGCTGAATATCATCCTCCCTGCTGACCTGGTCACACATTTACAGTCACAACTTCCCTATTGCTGGGCACCCCACTCAATAGCTTACTTGGGGAGTAAACTTACTTCCTCCTATTCCACCTTGTTTTCGGCTACTATCTACTATCCCTTGCTTCGCTCCTTGACCTCTCTTTTTCGTTCTTGGCAATTCCCCTCCCTCTCTGGGATAGGCCGGATCCATGCAGTCAAGATGACTATCTTGCCAAGAGTTCTTCATTTCTTTCGGACCCTCCCTATACACGTCCCATCTTTTTATCTCCGTCCTTTACAGAACATAGTCCTTCGGTTTAAATGGGCTCATAAACGCCACAGAGTACCCAGATCGACGCTCTATACCCATAGGTTGCAAGTGGCCTGGGAGCACCTAACTTGCCCAAATATTATTTGGCAGCCCAGATTTCTCAATTATCTATGTTGCATGCCACTTTTGACATCCTGTTGTGGGTGCTCCTGGAACTACCTAACTGCACCCTGATTTTTTTACAAATATTGCTTTGACTTCCTCATAATTTATGCCCCCTGGCACTAAGCCCTCTTATGCTTCTTGGCTTGAAATTGTGGGACTCCGATATTTGTGAAATCTGATGTCCCCTTTCATATCTCTTTTACCGATTGTTAACAACCCTCTTTTTCTTCCAAGGCTGGAACAACTCCATTCCTTCTCTTGGAGGACCTCCAATGGTTTTAACAGTGTGCATACATTTTTATCTATGCGCTCATTCCCTTCATGGGAGACCCTCCAGATGACACATGAGATCCCTGGGCAGGAACATTTCCATTATTTACAATTGCTCAACTGGATTTTATCTGTCACACTGTCTCCTTTTCTTTTACACTCCCCGGTGGCCCCTGGTCTTATTTCATTGCTTTACGCCTCCCTTAATGGTAGGTCCTCTTTGTCGACCCTTTCCTATGTGACACAATGAGAGTGGGATCTTGGTTCGGGTGTTGAGGGGGAAGACTGGAGTAAGGTTGTACAGCCATAGCGAAATGCTCATTTAATACTAACATTCTCGAGGCTGCGTATAAAATGCTCCTGTGGTGGTACTGGGTCCCGGCAAGGCTTGCCCATGCCTACCCTGGTAGCAGTGACAGATGTTTTCCAAATTGCGGTCAGCATGGGGATGTCATACATATATGGTGGTCATGCCCACGTCTGATCGGCTTCTGGTCCAGAGTCTTTGGCCTATTGCAATCCTTATTTCATGTAACAATTAGTAAAGATGCCCAACTGGCTCTTTTACATTGTCCTATACCAGGTCTTTTCACCTCATACCTTTTTATATCTGTCAAGCAAACTATAGCCCAGGCCTGGAAGGCTCCCTCTGTTTTTTTACAAGGAGTGAAAGCCAGAATGACTGCTATGATGGTGGATGAGCAGATGTCTAGTATTTTGAAGGATTTGAATGTAAAATTCTTGAAAGTTTGAGACCCTTGGATGATGTACTCCTAACCGTCCCTGCCCCCGACTAGCTATGGTCGACTGTAAACTTTGCTTGTGCAAGTCCCGTGTCCGTGGTACTCGCCCTCTCCTTGGGCCTTTCTCTCTCTTTCTTTTTCTTCTTTCCCCTTTTTATTCCTCCTCTGTCTTTCTTTTCCTCTTCATTCTTAATATGATGGCTATTATATGGAGACTGATTTCCCTTAGGGGACAATACAGTATAACTTGTGCTATTTGCCTTACCTCTACCCTGACCCTTTTGGGTCATGGCAACAGTTTATAGTTATGTTACGTACATTCTACGTACATATGTGCCTATTCAATATTGCCCCTGCATGGGAAAACCATGGCTTGTCATACTCTCTCAAAACGTAATAAAAAATATTGAAACAGAAACTAACAGCTCAGTAGTTACTTGGTAAAGACTTTGATACTTTTTTAAATATAGGCACCACATTGGCCTTATGCCAGCCCAGTTGTACTATGCCAGTCAATAAAGAGTCCCTAAAAATGAGAAACAATGGCTTTGAAATGACACAGCTTAATTCTTTTAAGATCCGTGGTTGTATGCCATCTGATCCAGGTGCTTTATTCACCTTAATGCTATAATATTTTTGGACCGTATCAATTTTGAGCCATAATGGTTCATTAGGGGCTGTGTCAATATCATCCCCACTACGGACTTGAGCGTCCCTATGCTCCTTTGTATACACAGAGCTGAAGCAGGTATTTTGCTTTCTCTTTGTCCCCAGACACCCACTCTAGATTATTTTCGAAAGCGCTTACATGCTCAGACCTGACCTTTTTACTATTAATATATTAATATATTTTAAGAATTTCTTTGGATTTGTCTTACTCTCGTTTGCAATCTGTCGTTCATTTTTCATTTTCGTGGCCTTGATTTCCTTTTTACATATTCTGTTATGTTCCTTGTAACATTTAAATGATGATAGTGTTCCTTTATTTTTATATTTTTTAAAGGCTCTTTTACTTATTATTTTTAGCTTTTTTACCTTTGGCCATGAGCCACATAGGTTTTATTTTTTGCCTTTTAACCACTTCTTGACCGGCTCCTGAACATATATGGCAGCAGGATGGCTCTCCTGTGCGAATCACCATATATGTATGGAGGCTCCTTTAAAAAACATATCAGGCACAGACACATGCACTGCATGGTGGGGGACGCAATCATGGGTGCAAGAGCCACAACGAGGATTTGTGTGTGTTCTGACAGGGGAGGAGAAACAGATCATCTGTTCCTAATAAGTAGGAACAGATAATCTGGCTCCTCCTCTAGTCAGTCACATCCCCTCAAAGTTAGAAGCACACCTAGGGAACACACTTAACCCCTTGATCACCCCCTAGTGTTAACCCTAGCCCTGTCCCTGCCAGTGACATTTATACAGTAATCAGTGTCTATTTTTAGGTCGCTGTATAAATGTCAATGGTCCCAAAAAAGTGTCAAAATTGTCCGATCTGTCAGCCACAATGTCGCAGTCCCATTAAAAATTGCTGATTGCAGCCATTACTATTTACTAGTATAAAAATAAATAAATAATAAAAATGCCATAAATCTATCCCATATTTTGTAGACGCTATAACTTTTACAAAAAGTAAAAAATATTGTGTTTTTTTCAAAATTGTAGCTATTCTTTTGTTTATATCGCAAAAAATAAAAAAAGCAGAGGTGATCAAATACCACCAAAAGAAAGCTCTATTTGTGAGATAAAAAGGACATAAATTTTGTTTGGTTACAACGTCGCATGACCACGCAATTGTCAGTTAAAGCGACTCAGTACCGTATTGCAAAAAAAGGCCTGGTCAGGAAGGGGATAAATTCTTCCTGGGCATAAGTGGTTTAACATATTGCTCATGGAAATATACTTCCCAGTGTGTTCACATACAGTCTTTTTGAAGAATTCCCATTTCTGTTCTGTGTTCTTGGATGCCAATATACCCTCCCAGTCTATGTCTTGGAGAGTAGCCCTCAACCTTGGAAAATTTGCTCTCTTAAAGTTAAGTGTTCTAATCTATCCAGTATGTGTTTGTTGCATACAGCTATCAATAAATTAAATCATGTTATGTTCACAGCTACCCAGATGTACTTATATGAACATTAGTAATGAGCTCAGCATGATTTGAAATTACCAGGTCCAACAGAGCATCATTTCTAGTTGGGGCCTTTATGAACTTTACCAGAATATTGTCTTGCAATAGGTTTATAAATGTTTGGCCTTTAACTGTTCCAACAGTGCCACTACTTCAGTCCATATCAGGGTAGTAGGGATGAAATGAACACCCATCTGTTCGGTTCGTGGCAGATAGGGATGAGCTTCGAGTTCGAGTTGAACTCATGTTCTACTCGAACATTGGCTGTTCGCAAGTTCGCCGAACAGCGAACAATTTGGGGTGTTCGCGGCAAATTCGAATGCCGCGGAACACCCTTTAAAAGTCTATGGGAGAAATCAAAAGTGCTAATTTTAAAGGCTTATATGCAAGTTATTGTCATAAAAAGTGTTTGGGGACCTGGGTCCTGCCCCAGGGGACATGGATCAATGCAAAAAAAAGTTTTAAAAACGGACGTTTTTTCAGGAGCAGTGATTTTATTAATACTTAAAGTCAAACAATAAAAGTGTAATATCCCTTTAAATTTCGTACCTGGGGGGTGTCTATAGTATGCCTGTAAAGGGGCGCATGTTTCCCGTGTTTAGAACAGTCTGACAGCAAAATGACATTTGGAAGGAAAAAACTCATTTAAAACTAGCCGCGGCTATTGCATTGCCGACAATACACATAGAAGTTCATTGATAAAAACGGCATGGGAATTCCCCACAGGGGAACCCCGAACCAAAATAAAAAAAAAAAAATGATGTGGGGGTCCCCCTAAATTCCATACAAGGCCCTTCAGGTCTGGTATGGATATTAAGGGGAACCCCAGCCAAAATTGAAAAAAAAAATTGACGTGGGGTTCCCCCTAAATTCCATACCAGACCCTTCAGGTCTGGTATGGATTTTAAGGGGAACCCCGCGCCAAAAAAAAAAAAAAAAACGGCGTGGGGTCCCCCTAAAAATCCATACCAGACCCTTATCCGAGCACGCAACCTGGCAGGCCGCAGGAAAAGAGGGGGGGACGAGAGTGCGGCCCCCCCCCCTCCTGAACCGTACCAGGCCACATGCCCTCAACATTGGGAGGGTGCTTTGGGGTAGCCCCCCAAAACACCTTGTCCCCATGTTGATGAGGACAAGGGCCTCATCCTCACAACCCTGGCCGGTGGTTGTGAGGGTCTGCGGGCGGGGGGCTTATCGGAATCTGGAAGCCCCCTTTAACAAGGGGACCCCCAGATCCCGGCCCCCCCCCTGTGTGAAATGGTAAGGGGGTACTTACCCCTACCATTTCACTAAAAAACTGTCAAAAATGTTAAAAATGACAAGAGACAGTTTTTGACAATTCCTTTATTTAAATGCTTCTTCTTTCTTCTTTCTTCCTTCATCTTCTTCTGGTTCTTCTGGCTCTTCTGGTTCTTCCTCCGGCGTTCTCGTCCAGCATCTTCTCCGCGGCGTCTTCTATCTTCTTCTCCTCGGGCCGCTCCGCACCCATGGCATGGGGGGAGGCTCCCGCTCTTCTCTTCATCTTCTTCTCTTCTTCATCTTCTTCTTCATCTTCTTCTTCTTCTTCTTCCTTCTTCTCTTCTTCCTGTCTTCTCCGGGCCGCTCCGCAGCCATGCTGGCATGGTGGGAGGCTCCCGCTGTGTGACGGCGTCTCTTCGTCTGACGGTTCTTAAATAACGGGGGGCGGGGCCATCCGGTGACCCCGCCCCCCTCTGACGCACGGTGACTTGAGGGACTTCCCTGTGACGTCACGGGGAATGCCACAGGGAAGTCCCGTCATGTCACGCCCCCCGTTATTTAAGAACCGTCAGACGAAGAGACGCCGTCACACAGCGGGAGCCTCCCTCCATGCCACAGCATGGCTGCGGAGCGGCCCGCAGAAGACAGGAAGAAGAGAAGAAGAGAAGAAGAGAAGAAGGAAGAAGAAGATGAAGAAGAAGATGAAGAAGAGAAGAAGATGAAGAGAAGAGCGGGAGCCTCCCCTCATGCCATGGGTGCGGAGCGGCCCGAGGAGAAGAAGATAGAAGACGCCGCGGAGAAGATGCTGGACGAGAACGCCGGAGGAAGAACCGGAGGAAGAACCAGAAGAGCCAGAAGAACCAGAAGAAGATGAAGGAAGAAAGAAGAAAGAAGAAGCATTTAAATAAAGGAATTGTCAAAAACTGTCTCTTGTCATTTTTAACATTTTTGACAGTTTTTTAGTGAAATGGTAGGGGTAAGTACCCCCTTACCATTTCACACAGGGGGGGGGGCCGGGATCTGGGGGTCCCCTTGTTAAAGGGGGCTTCCAGATTCCGATAAGCCCCCCGCCCGCAGACCCTCACAACCACCGGCCAGGGTTGTGAGGATGAGGCCCTTGTCCTCATCAACATGGGGACAAGGTGTTTTGGGGGGCTACCCCAAAGCACCCTCCCAATGTTGAGGGCATGTGGCCTGGTACGGTTCAGGAGGGGGGGGGGCCGCACTCTCGTCCCCCCCTCTTTTCCTGCGGCCTGCCAGGTTGCGTGCTCGGATAAGGGTCTGGTATGGATTTTTAGGGGGACCCCACGCCGTTTTTTTTTTTTTTTTTTGGCGCGGGGTTCCCCTTAAAATCCATACCAGACCTGAAGGGTCTGGTATGGAATTTAGGGGGAACCCCACGTCAATTTTTTTTTTCAATTTTGGCTGGGGTTCCCCTTAATATCCATACCAGACCTGAAGGGCCTTTTTATGGAATTTAGGGGGACCCCCACATCATTTTTTTTTTTTTATTTTGGTTCGGGGTTCCCCTGTGGGGAATTCCCATGCCGTTTTTATCAATGAACTTCTATGTGTATTGTCGGCAATGCAATAGCCGCGGCTAGTTTTAAATGAGTTTTTTCCTTCCAAATGTCATTTTGCTGTCAGACTGTTCTAAACACAGGAAACATGCGCCCCTTTACAGGCATACTATAGACACCCCCCAGGTACGAAATTTAAAGGGATATTACACTTTTATTGTTTGACTTTAAGCATTAATAAAATCACTGCTCCTGAAAAAACGTCCGTTTTTAAAACTTTTTTTTGCATTGATCCATGTCCCCTGGGGCAGGACCCGGGTCCCCAAACACTTTTTATGACAATAACTTGCATATTAGCCTTTAAAATTAGCACTTTTGATTATTCATGTTCGTGTCCCATAGACTTTAACGGCGTTCGCGTGTTCGAACGAATTTTTTTCCTGTTCGCATGTTCTGGTGCGAACCGAACAGGGGGGTGTTCGGCTCATCCCTAGTGGCAGAACATGCGAACGGACCGAAAGTTTGCGCGAACTTCCGAACACCGTTAAAGTCTATGGGACCCGAACGTGAAAAATTAAAAGTGCAAATTTTAAAAGCTAATATGCAAGTTATTGTCCTAAAAAGTGTTTGGGGACTCGGGTCCTGCCCCAAGGGACATGTATCAATGCAAAAAAAAGTCTTAAAAATGGCTGTTTTTTTGGGAGCAGTGATTTTAATAATGCTTAAAGTGAAATAATAAAAGTGAAATATTCCTTTAAATATCGTACCTGGGGGATGACTATAGTATGCCTGTAAAGTGGCGCGTGTTTCCCGTGTTTAGAACAGTCCCTGCACAAAATAGCATTTCTAAAGGAATAAAAGTCATTTAAAACTGCTTGCGACTGTAATGTAATGTCGGGTCCCGGCAATATGGATGAAAATTATTGAGAAAAACGGCATGGGTACCCCCACCAGCCCAGTACCAGGCCCTTTGGGTCTTGTATGGATATTAAGGGGAACCCCACACCCGAATTAAAAAAAGAAAAGGCGTGGGGCCCCCAGGTCCTATATTTTCTGAACAGCAGTATACAGGCAGTCCAAACAAGACAGGGACTGTAGGTTTGTTCTTAAGTTGAATCTGTTTGTAATTTGGAACAGGTACATTTTGTAAGTGTAGCTCCAGCCAAAAAAATCAATTTATAAGCTTTTTGGATAACATAGGGAAGGGTTATCATCACCCCTGTAACATTTGTTTTGCTGTCTGCGCCCCTGTTAAGAAGATTTCACCCCCCCTTCTGTCCCAATGACAATTGGATTTTTAAAATTTAAGTTATTAGGGAAACAAGGATTGGTGGTAAAGCATCAGTAAAGACACCTTTTTCCCATATTACTTATTACTCTTAGAGGAGAGAATTTCCCTTCCTAGGGGTAGATTTCCTCTCATTTCCTGTTGTCTCCCTCTGTTTGTAAGTAGGAGTCATTTGTAAGTCAGATGTTTGAAAGTAGGGGACCGCCTGCATATACTATACAGCCCGCCCTATATACTCTGCAGAAAATTGGGCCTTAGGTGTTGGTGGTACCAGAACACTGTAAGCCCTCACAGTTACTCTTGGTGGGAGCTGGAACGGGCCCTGCTGTGAAATATTATATCAAGAATTGTAATTACATGCCCCTGTTGAACAGGGGCAGAAAAATTGGGCCTTTGGTGGTGGTGTGGTGGTGGTGCCACAACACTGTAAGTCCTCACATTTACTCTTGGTGGGTGCAGCAATGGGCCCTGCTGTGAAATATTAGATCAAAAATTGTAATTACATGCCCCTGCTAAACAAGGGCAGAAAAATTGGGCCTTAGGCACTGGTGGTGGTGCCACAACACTGTAACCCCTCACAGATTCTGTTGTTGAACGCAAGAACGAGCCCTGCTGTGAAATATTAGAGGAAATATTGTAATTACATGCCCCTGTTAAACAGGGGCAGAAAAATTGGGCCTTAGGCACTGGTGGTGGTGCCACAACACTGCAACCCCTCACAGATACTCTAGCTGAGCACAGGAATGAGCCCTGCTGTGAAATATTACAGCACAAATTGTAATTACACGCCCCTTGTTAAACAGGGGCAAAAAAATTGGGCCTTAGGCACTGGTGGTGGTGCCACAACACTGCAACCCCTTACAGATACTCTAGTGGAGCGCTGGAATGAGCCCTGCTGCTAAATATTACAGCAAATATTGTAATTACATGCCCCTGTTAAACAGGGGCAGAAAAATTGGGCCTTATGCACTGGTGGTGGTGCCCTGAAACAAAAATGTTCTTAGAAGTTATCAACATGAACATTGAGGAGGAATAGGATAGTCACTCAGCATAACAGGATAGTCACTCAGCATAGACAGTTTTCAAGGGATCTCACATTCATAGAAAAATTAATCGGTTACATCAGCATCAGGTGCTTGGTAGCTGGTGATCCAAAACTGATTCATTTTTATGAAGGTGAGCTGATCAACTGAGTCTATGGACAGGCGTACTCTGTGATCGGTTACAAAGCTTCCAGCAGCACTGAATGTGCGTTCAAAAAGAACGCTGGATGCAGGACAGGCCAGTAGCTCAATTGTATATTGTGCAAGCTCTGGCCAGTGATCCATCCTCAACACCCAGTAACCCAGTGGATTTTCAGTTGGAAAGGTCTCCAAGTCTGATCTTGCCCCTAGGTATTCCTTCACAATGTAAATCAGACACTGGCGATGGTTGCTGGAACCAATCAGACCTTGGGGCTGCGGACTAAAGAATTGTCTGAACGCATCGATCAGATGGCCACCTTCTCCACCGCTCCTTCTGTGACTGACCAAAGCCTCAGCAACACGTTGTCCAGGAGGACCAGGAAATTGTAACCTCCCAGGCTCTGGAAACGCATTGCACAAACCTTTCTTTAAGGCGTCCCAAGGATGTTTCATCCTCTGCTCCCTCTGCGAAGGCTGGATAAATTCCGCAACCTTACCCTTGTAACGTGGATCAAGAAGGGTTGCCAGCCAATAATGATCCCTCTCCTTGATACCACAAATCCGAGGGTCCTTTCGCAGGCTTTGCAGGATCAGGGAGGCCATGCAGCGAAGGTTTGCTGGGGCATTCGATCCGAAGTCCTCTGGGTCACTAAGGATGACATGATCCACAGCCACCTCCTCCCAGCCACGTACAAGTCCATGGGTTTCTGGGGACTGAAAACAATCCCTTGAAGACTGCTGCTGAGTGCCAGGCTCCACCTCCATGCTGACACAATCCTCCTCCTCCTCTTCCTGTGTGATCGGCGGGCCGCAGGAATACTGTCTGGATAAAGGGGGCCTTGAGAGGTAAGGAAGTCCTCCTCTTCTTCCCTCTGTTCTGCCTCAAGTGCCCTGTCCATTATTCCACGAAGTGTGTGCTCCAACAGGAAGACAAGAGGGACAGTATCGCTGTTGCATGCACTGTCACTGCTCACCATCCTCGTGGCCTCCTCAAATGGTGGCAGGACAGCGCATGCATCCTTGATAAGTAGCCACTGGCGTGGCGAAAAAAGCCAAGCTCCCCTGTCCTGGTGCCATACTCACACAGGCACTCATTGATGGCCCTCTGTTGCGTGTGCAGCCGCTGCAGCATTGCCAACGTTAAGTTCCACCTGGTGGGCATGTCAAAAATGAGGTGGTTCTTGGGCAGGTTGCATTCCTTTTCGAAGGTCAGCCAGCTGAGCACTGGCATTATATGACTGGCGGAAATGCCCACAGACTTTCCTGGCCTGCCTCAGGAGATCCTGTAAGCCCGGGTACCTGCACAAGAACCGCTGCATCACCAAATTAAGGATGTAAGCCAAACAGGGAACATGGGTCAAGTGTCCCTGTCAGAGGGTGGAGAGGAGGTTGGTCCCATTGTTGCAAACCACCATTCCTGGCTGAAGCTGGCATGTCGTCAACCACCACTGAGTTTGCCCCTGCAGAGGTGACAAAATCTCTGCCCCAGTGTGGCTCCTGTCCCCTAAGCAGACCAACTCAAGCACCTCATGGCATCTTTTTGCCTGAGTGCTTGCGTAGCCCCTTGAACGCCAAGGAGCACCTCTGGTTCTGAGGAGAAATCTGCAGAGTAAGAGGTCATAGAGGAATAAGAAGAGGAGGGGGTGGAGGAGAGAGGTGTTGCAGAATCACCACTACTAGCATTTTGGAGGTGTGGTGGTGGAACAAGCTCCAACAATACTGCACCCTGTCCTGCATCCTTCCCAGCTGCCAGCAGAGTTACCCAGTGCCCCGTGAAAGAAAGGTAACGTCCCTGTCCATGCCTGCTGAACCATGAGTCAGTGGTAATATGCACCTTACCGCTGACCGCCCTGTCCAACGAGGCCAAAAAATTGCCTTCCACATACCGGTTGAGAGCCGGAATGGCCTTCCGTGAAAAGATAATAATAATAATAAGGTAAACAGAGTAAGTGTAGTCAAAACAAGCCAGAGTTCAGTAACCGGATCGGTAGGCAGCCAAGCAAATGTCAGAGAGCCAGAGATAAATGTAGCAGTACAGCAAGCAGGATCAGGAGCCAGAAGGAACGTCAGCCAAGCAATTCTTCAACAGGAACGCAGTAGAAAGTCTCTGTGATGTTGACAAAGGCGAAGGCAGAGATCAAGTGAGCTTTAAGTAGGCAGGACTGATGAGCAGAATCAACAACAGCTGAGTAAATGTGGAGAGAGCTGGGAGCTGGCAATTAGGTGACAGCTGAGCGGCAAGCTCAGAGAAGAAAGGGCTGAGCCCAGCCCTGACAGTACCCCCTCCTCAACGACCCTTCCCCCTCGGAGGACCACCTGGCTTGTGGGGAAAATGTCTATGGAAATCATGGAGGAGGACAGGGGCATGTACGTCCGAGGATGAGACCCAAGAGCCTTCCCCTGGACCGTACCCCTTCCAATGCACCAGGTACTGTATGCGCCCACAGAACCTACAGATGTCAACAATGGATTATACTTCATACTTCTCATGGTTCTCAACATGTATAGGGTGAGGATGTGGCACCGAGGTGATAAAGTGATTGCAGACCAAAGGTTTCAATAAGGAGGCATGAAACACATTTGAGATGCGCATGCTTGGAGGAAGGTCCAAAGCGTAAGCCACTGGGTTAATCCTGCGAAGGATACGGAAAGGCCCAATAAAACGAGGTGTGAACTTCAAAGAAGAGACACGAAGTCGGAGGTTGCAAGACGACAGCCAGACTCTGTCCCAAACCTGGTAGGAAGGTGCAGGCAGGCGTCTGCGGTCAGCATGGAGTCTGTACCTATCGTTAGCATGTTGCAAAGCCTCTTGAACTTGTGCCCAAGTGGAACGAAGACCACGGAAATGCTCCTCTAATGCAGGAATACTCTGCGGAACAAATGAGTCAGGCAACATGGAAGGTCGGAAGTAATAATTCACCATAAATGGGGACAAACGGGAAGCAGAATTCAAGGCACTGTTGTGAGCAAACTCTGCCCACGGTAATAGGTCTGACCAGTTGTTATGATGGTCAGAAATATAGCAACGTAAGAATTTCTCCAAGGACTGATTAGCTCATTCTGCGGCCCCATTAGATTGCGGGTGATACGCAGAGGAGAAAGAAAGCTGAATTCCCAACTGTGCACAAAAGGCTCGCCAGAACCAGGAAACAAACTGGCTACCCCTGTCCGAGACAATCACCTTGGATAGTCCATAAAAGCGAAAGATCTCCCTAGTAAAAATGGAAGCCAGTTCCTTAGAAGTGGGCAGCTTCTTAAGTGGAATACAATGATACATCTTTGAGAATCGGTCAACCACCATAAGGATAACAGTGTTGCCTTGGGAGTTGGGTAACTCCACAATGAAATCCATAGACAGGTGGGTCCACGGCCTCTCTCCATTGGGTATGGGTTGTAGGAGGCCCACTGGAAGGTGTTGTGGAGTCTTACTCTAAGCACACATGGAACAGGCAGCTACAAAGGCAGTTTCATCAGCCTGTAGACTAGGCCACCAGAATTGTTGGGAAATGGCCCAAATGAGTTGATTCTTCCCAGGGTGGCTAGCTGCCTTGGGAGAAGGCTCTCTGGGACAAAGCAGCGGTCACGGGGTTTCTCAGGAGGAGCATGGACCTGAGCAGCAAGAATTTTGTCACCCAAAGGAGAAGTAAGACTGGTGCAAACCGTAGCCAGGATACGATCAGGAGGAATCACAGGAACCGGAACCAACTCCAACTTGGAAGTGGAGGAAAATTGTCGTTCTTGTCGTTGTTGTTCTTAGTACCGGGTAAGAATGAGACAATGTAATTGAAACTCGACAAGAAAAGAGCCCATCGTGACCTTCTGGGAGAGAGGCGTTTAGCCTCAGACAAGAATGTGAGATGGTCAGTAAGAATGAGAACCAGCACAGTGGTACCTTCAAGGAGATGTCTCCGTTCTTTCAAGGCTAAAACGATAGTCAGCAGCTCTCTGTCACCAATCTCGTAATTGCATTTTGCAGGTGACAATTTCTTGCAAAAGTAGCCACACGGATGCATAGCACTCTCAGAGTTAGGGTGTTGAGACAGAAGGACGCCAACTCCAGTCTCAGAAGTAGGGATGAGCCGAACACCCCCCGGTTCGGTTCGCACCAGAACCTGCGAAAGGACCGAAAATTTGCGCAAACTTTAGAATCCCATTGAAGTCTATGGGACTCGAACGTTCAAAATCAAAAGTGCTAATTTTAAAGGCTAATTTGTATGCTATTGTCCTAAAAAGGGTTTGGGGACCAGGGTCCTGCCCTAGGGGACATGTATCAATGCAGAAAAAGTTTTAAAAACAGCCGTTTTTTCGGGAGCAGTGATTTTAATGATGCTTAAAGTGAAAAAAGTGAAATATTCCTTTAAATATCGTACCTGGGGGTGTCTATAGTATGCCTGTAAAGTGGCGCATGTTTCCCATGCTTAGAACAGTCCCTGCACAAAATGCCATTTTTAAAGGAATAAAAGTAATTTAAAACTGCTTGCGGCTTTAATGTAATGTCAGGTCCTGGCAATATGAATGAAAATTAGTGAGACAAACGGCATGGGTAACCCCCCCCAGTCCATTACTAGGCCCTTTGGGTCTTGTATGGATATTAAGGGGAACCCCGCACCCAAATTAAAAAAAAGGAAAGGCGTGGGGCCCCCAGGCCCTATATGCTCTGAACAGCAGTTTACAGGCGGTGCAAACAAGACAGCGACTGTAGGTTTGTTGTAGTAGGATCTGTTTGTAATTTGGAACTGGTACATTTTTAAAGTGTAGCTCCAGCAAAAAAATCTATTTTTAAGCTTTGTGGTAAACATAGGGAAGGGTTATCACCCCTGTAACATTTGTTTTGCTGTCTGCGCACCTCTTCAGAAGATTTCACCTCACTTTCTGTCCCAATGACAAATGTTTTTTGAAAAATTGGGGTTTTTAGTGAAACAAGGATTGGTGATAAAGCATCAGTGGAGCAGAGACACTTTTTCCCATGTTGACTCTAATGCCCTGTACACACGGTAGGACATTGATCGGACATTCCGACAACAAAATCCTAGGATTTTTTCCGACGGATGTTGGCTCAAACTTGTCTTGCATACACACGGTCAAACAAAGTTGTCGGAAAATCTGATCATTCTGAACGCGGTGACGTAAAACACGTACGTCGGGACTATAAATGGGGCAGTAGCCAATAGCTTTCATCTCTTTATTTATTCTGAGCATGCCTGGCACTTTGTGCGTCGGATTTGTGTACACACGATCGGAATTTCTGACAACGGATTTTGTTGTCGGAAAATTTTATAGCCTGCTCTCAAACTTTGTGTGTCAGAAAATCCGATGGAAAATGTGTGATGGAGCCCACACACGGTCGGAATTTCCGACAACAAGGTCCTATCACACATTTTCCGTCTGAAAATCTGACCGTGTGTACGGGGCATTACAGGACAGAATGTCCCTTCCTAGGGGTAGATTTCATCTCACTTCCTGTTGTCTCCTTCCGTTTGCAAGTAGGAGTCGTTTATAAGTTGGATGTTTGAAAGTAGGGTCCTGCCCTATATACTCTGCAGAAATTTGGGCCTTAGATGTTGGTGTTGCCACAACACTGTAAGCCCTCACAGTTACTCTTGGTGGGCGCAGGAACGGGCCCTGCTGTGAAATATTAGATCAAGAATTGTAATTACATGTCCCTGTTGAACAGAGGCAGAAAATTGGGCCTTAGGCACTGGTGCCACAACACTGCAACCCCTCACAGATGCTCCAGTTGGAGTGCAGGAATGAGCCCTCCTGCAAAATATTGCATCAAAAATTGTAATTACACGCCCCTGTTAAACAGGGGCTGAAAAATTGGGCCTTAGGCACTGGTGCTGGTGCAACAACACTGCAACCCCTCACAGATACTCTAGTTGGAGTGCAGGAACGAGCCCTGCTGCAAAGTATTGCATCAAAAATTGTAATTACACGCCCCTCGGGCTGAAAAATTGGGCTTCAGGCACTGGTGCTGGTGCAACAACACTGCAACCCCTCACAGATACTCTAGTTGGAGTGCAGGAACGAGCCCTGCTGCAAAATATTGCATCAAAAATTGTTATTACACCCCCCTGTGGCGGCGCCCAGAACCAAATATATTCTTCCAAGCTATTAGCATGATCATTGAGGAGGAAGAGGATAGTCACTCAGCATAACAGGATAGTCATTCAGCATCAGCATAGGCAGTCTTGAAGGGATCTGGCATTTCAAAAAAAAATATTCGGTTACATCAGCATCAGGTGCTTGGTATCTGGTGGTGATCCAAGACTGATTCATTTTTATGAAGGTCAGTCGATCGACCGATTCGGTGGACAGGCGCACCCTGTGATCGATTACAAAGCCTCCAGCAGCACTGAATGTGCGTTCCGAAAGAACGCTGGATGCAGGACAGGCCAGTAGCTCAGTTGCATACTGTGCAAGCTCTGGCCAGTGATCCATCCTCAAGACCCAGTAACCCAGAGGATTTTCGATGGGAAAGGTGTCCAAGTCAGATCTTGCCCCTAGGTATTCCTGTACCATGTAAAACAGACGCTGGCGATGGTTGCTGGAATCGATCATACCTTGGGGCTGCAGACTAAAAAATTGTCTGAACGCATCGGTCAGATGGCCACCTTCTCCACCGCTCCTTCTTTGACTGACCGAAGCCTCAGCAACACGTTGTCCAGGAACAGGAGTTTGTAACCTCCCAATCTCTGGGAACGCGTTGCACCTCCACTTCCTGCCTCTGTTCTGCCTCAAGTGCCCTGTCCATTATTCCACGCAGCATGTGCTCCAACAGGTGGACAAGAGGGACAGTGTCACTGATGCATGCACTGTCACTGCTCGTGGCCTCCTCAAATGGTGACAGGACAGTACATGCATCCCTGATCATGGCCCACTGGCGTGGGGAAAAAACCAAGTTCTCCTGACCCTGTCCTGGTGCCATAGTTGCATAGGTACTCATTGATGGCCCTCTGCTGTGTGTGCAGCTGCTGCAGCATGGCCAACGTTAAGTTCCACTTGATGATCATGTCACAGATTAGGCGGTTCTTGGGCAGGTTAAATTCCTTTTGGAGGTCAGCCAGCCGAGCACTGGCATTATATGACCGGTGGAAATGCACACAGAATTTCCTGGCCTGCCTCTGGGCATCCTGTAAGCCCAGTACCTGCCCAAGAACCGCTGCACCACCAAGTTAAGGACGTGAGCCAAACAGGGCACATGGGTCAGTTGTCCCTGTCGGAGGGCGGAGAAGAGGTTGGTGCCATTGTTGCAAACCACCATTCCTGCCTTAAGCTGGTGTGGCGTCAACCACCTCTGAGCCTGCCCCTGCAGAGCTGACAGAATCTCTGCCCCAGTGTGGCTCCTGTCCCCCAAGCACACCAGCTCAAGCACCGCATGGCATCTTTTGGCCTGCGTACTTGCGTAGCCCCTTGAACGCCTACGGAGCACCGCTGGTTCCAAGGACAAAGCACAGGAAGAGGCCATGGAGGAAGAAGAAGAGGAGGGGGTGGAGGAGAGAAGTGTACCAGAATCACCAGTAGTAGCATTTTGGAGGCCTGGTGGCGGAACAACCTCCAACACTACTGCCCCTTGTCCTGCATCCTTCCCAGCTGCCAGCAGAGTCACCCAGTACGCCGTGAAGGATAGGCAACGTCCCTGTCCATGCCTGCTGGACCATGAGCCAGTGATAATATGCCCTGTCCAGCGAGGCCAAGACATTGCCTTCCACATGCCGGTAGAGAGCCAGAATCGCCTTCCGTGTTTGGAGACCTGCCACTGAGGAACAGCACATTCCACAAACTCACAGAAGGGGGCAAAGTCTACCAACTGAAAAGGCAGCAGTTGAAGTGCTAGCAATTTAGCCAAGCTAGCATTCAGCCACTGGACATGTGGATGACTGGGAGTAAACTTCTTTTGCCAGTGCAGCAGCTGGGGCAGGGAAATACTTGGCTGTGACACACCTAATTCTACATCTTCATTCCTCTCAGTGCAGGTCTCAGAGAGGACTGAAGGTATAGTGGGGTTGGAGATCCCATCTGATGAGGAGCAAGGAGAGGTCCTTGTTCTCTGGTGTGGGTCTTTTAGGTACGCTTGCCAGCAAACTGCATGGCAGATCAACATATGTCTGGTCAAGTCTCACTACGTGGTATCTCACCCCAGCCAGAATAACATCCTTTAATCCACGAATCTCCAACAACTGCTGGAGATGTCATTCTTCTCCTAGCGACATTTTCCATGTTTTCTGGACATGTACTAAATTACATCACTACTGGGAAAATATTTTTCTCTTAATCTCGAACATAACCCACATCAAGGTTCCTCCCACGCCGGCACTTGCGATTATAAACCTAAATATAAAGGCAATCCCTCATTCATCCAGGCTGGTAGTCACTCATATCCTCATGGCAGCAAGGCTTAATATAACCAGACACTGGAAATCCAACAACCCTCTGACACTTGACCAAGTCACT
>JBBGZY010000644.1:125000-445000 GCA_037952925.1 Lithobates clamitans
CATTCCCATTTTAGCCAGCTATGAGTAAGCACTTGGTGTAAGTGCGAAATGCGTCAGTTATTTTTGTACCACCCCACAGTCATGTTCTGTGTACCCTATGGACCTGTATTTTGAATAAAAAGACGGATTTATCCATTCCAGGATGTGCGGCTGTCCAGGTCTACTTGCACAATCATAAGGCCGGTGTGGAGGCAAACTACCAGCTTGACCTTTGTCAAAGACATCGCTAAAATCGTGGTTCTCCTCCGGCAGGGAGGAGAGTGAAGAGGTGCACAGGACCTTGGCTACTTGCTGGAAGCATGTCTCACTGCATTGTGGTGACCAGGAGAGAACCTCAGCATGGAGCCAATCAAAAGAGGGGTTGTACCTCTGTAACCAAGGATAACTAATAACCAGAGGAAACCTAGGTGAGGAAATAACTTGGAATTGGATTATCACATGGTGAAGAGCCCCTACGGCCATGGACAACGGAACCGTCTCATGAGTCACATGGGCAGGCTGTAGAGGTCTCCCGTCAAGAGCCTCAATGGTAAGTGTAAGGAGATTCTATATTACATTTCATTATTGATTAATTGTTGATTTTCACTCTGTTCATGATATGTTCAGGGTTTTGCTTTAATAATCAGATTTTGCTTTAATAATCAGAAATATATGAGTATATTTTAGTAAAGGTCAGACTGTCTTATGATTTTACTAAAATATATCATCCTGTCTCTTTTTCCTCTTTTCTGTGTCTCCATCTGAGGAAACATCTGCTTGTGGTTTTATCTCTGTACATTGTTGTTAGGCATAACAGCTAACATTAGTTTTTTTAGGGAAGCTGTGGTTGTCCAGTAGACAGTGACAGAGGATAAGGAATGTTTTGACCTATTAACTTGAACTACAGGGGTCACCATTTTGATATCACAAGATGTAGACATTATTAATGTTTGGAAAATCACAAGATTGAGATATGATTAAGAAATTACCGAATATGCTAATATGTATTATCATTTTGATTGGCCCCAAATTGTGGGCAGAGTCTTGTAAAGACAGCATAAAAAAGCGAATCCAAAAATAAAGACTTGTAATCATTTCAGCATACCTAGTGTGTGTATGTGTTATTGATTAACCGCCGGCGAGGACCTCCACTGAGCCACATCCAAGAGCCTAGGCCACAAGGAGAAGACGGGCACCTAACAGTTTTGGTACCAGAAGTGGGGTGTTTTGAACAGGTAAGACATTTTTAACTCCTTTTTACCTATTTTTGGTAACTGGTGTTGATGCTTGCCTTGTTCAAATAGCCTTGTATGTCCACCCACTTACATAACTGTGCCTTCGCAACGGGCTAGGGCTGGCCCCTTGGAGGGTTAAGGGCTCGCAAGGTTTTTTGGTTTTTTGTAGTCTGACTAGGTTGGTCTGACTGTGTTGAGTAGATAGATATATATATGTGTGTTTAAAACTCGGGAAGTATAGAATACGCCCGTAGTATAAGGAGTGGCTTAGTGGACGCCCAATTTTTGGGGAAAATATTGAAAAGTGCACTTATTATACTTATTATAACATGTTCATATAATGTAACTTTATCTTGCCACTGTATATATAAGATTTTGCTTGTTTTCTTGCTTGTTTTGCTTTTAGGTAACACCGTAAGTGTTTAGAGTGTCACACAGCTGCAATGGAATCGAGTGCTGCGATACAAAGGCAGCATCAATGAACAGGTCTGCAACGCCAGAGTTGATTAGAGCCTGTATCTTGATGGATGACTCAGCCCAAGAAAGGGTGACCGAAACCAGGGGTTTATCCTTCTGGATAACTGGAGATGAAACAACACCACCTAAGGTCTGTCCATGGCAGGACCTCAAGGTTCGGGCTTTCCCAGGATGGGTAGGACAAGACTTCAAAAAGGGACCTGCCTGGCCACAATAAAGGCACAATCTCTCCCTCCTCTTAAAGGCTCTCTCATCTGCAGAGAGAAGCGTGAAGACCAAGTGCATGGCTTAATCTTCACTGACCGACTCGGTACCAGGAGGCATGGGAGGCAAAGATGGGACTGCAAAGCTCGGAGGCAAACGTACAGGAGGCTTCCGCAAACGCTCTTTAAAAGAGAGTCTTTCTCTGAGTCTGGAGTCAATGAGGATGGCAAACGTGATCAACTTCTCCAACTCAGTGGGTATATCTCAGGCTGCTATCTCATCCTTGATGGAATCCGAGAGACAATGAGAAAAAGCAGTCACGCGGGCCTCATTGTTCCAAGCAACCTCTGCTGCCAGAGTACGGAATTCAATGGCGTAGTCAGCAACAGTTCTCGTACTCTGTTTGATGGACATGAGGCACTTGGCAGCAGATGCGGAGCATGCGGGAATGTTAAATACCCTTTTAAAGGAGGCCACAAAGTCAGGGTAACTCAAGACAACAGGTTTTTGTGTCTCCCATAGAGGGTTTGCCCAGGCCAAGGCTCTCTCAGAAAGCAAATATATCACAAAACCTACTTTGCTTCTG
The DNA here is from genome assembly GCA_037952925.1 of Lithobates clamitans. Taxonomy (NCBI): domain Eukaryota; kingdom Metazoa; phylum Chordata; class Amphibia; order Anura; family Ranidae; genus Lithobates; species Lithobates clamitans. Next base: position 127,482 of record JBBGZY010000644.1, read on the forward strand.
TGCGCGGGAAATGCCTGGGGCAGCATCTCAAAGTAAATCTCAACCTGGTTGAGAAACCCTGGGGAAATGGAGCGGAACCAGACATACCTCTTATAGAGGTAATACTCGAGGCGGGTGCCTGCACAGAGACTGGCGCAGCAGCAGGGATGGCCTGCAACTTAGGTTGTACCGGAGCAGTCACAGTGGGAGTTTCCAGGTGAGCCGTGCGACTCAGGAACATTTGTAACACTATGGCAAACTGATCCATACGGTGATCTTGCTCATCCAAACAGGAAAAAATATTACCAACAAGTGGATTGACTGTATCTTCTGAATTCATAGCCTTCGCCTACTATCAGGAACCATGAATTAGACCGAGACAGAAGTAAAGTTAAATCACACTTGTTTAATAATAATAATAAGGTAAACAGAGTAAGTGTAGTCAAAACAAGCCAAAGTTCAGTAACCAGATCGGGTAGTCAGCCATGCAAATGTCAGAGAGCCAGAGATAAACATAGTAGTACAGCAAGCAGTATCAGGAGCCAGAAGGAACGTCAGCCTAGCAAGTCTTCAACAGGAACGAGGGGGAAAGTCTCTGTGATGTTGACAAAGGCGAAGGCAGAGATCAAGTGAGCTGGACGACTTTAAGTAGGCAGGACTGACGAGCAGAATCAACAACAGCTGGGTAACTGTGGAGAGAGATGGGAGCTGGCAATTAGCTAACAGCTGAGCAGCCAGCTCAGATAAGGAAGGGCTGAGCCAAGCCCTGGCAAGAGGATCCCTTTCAAGGTTGTCCTTTCTACTCAGTGTTGCAACTTGTTTCTCCAGATTTCTAATGTGAGCTTCCAGCATGGCAACCTGCTCACATCTGTCACAGCGATATGCATCCTGGAGCTGATGCACCATTTTTGCATACACGTGGCACACTGTGCACTGACCAAAACCTTCAACTTTGCTAGCACTCATTATCCCAGTTACAATAGAATTACTTATACAGTAGGTGACCGCAATATTGTGTCAATCTCGCCGCATTTCTCGGCAAGATTTGACACCTGCGAACCCCGTCGCCGGAGCCAGCACCGAGATGGCTCACTCATCGGGAAAGGAAAACTTTGTTTTCCTTTCCCAATGAGTGACAGGCAGTGCTGACAGCTGTCTGGTATGAATCCTCAGGGGGACCGCCGCGCCAAATTTTAAATGAAAAAACAGGTCCCCCCAAAATCCATACCAGACCCTTATCCGAGCACGCAGCCCAGTCGGCCAGAAAAAGGGGTGGGGACAGGCGAGCGCCCCCCCTCCTGAGCCGTACCAGGCTGCATGCCCTCAACATGGGGGGCGGGTGCCTTGGGGGAGGGGGGAGCCTGTTGGGCCCCCCCAGAGCACCTTGCCCCCATGTTGATGAGGACAAGGGCCTCTTCCCGACAACCCTGGCCATTGGTTGTCGGGGTCTGCGGGCGGGGGGCTTATCGGAATCCTGGAGCCCCTTTTAATAAGGGGGCCCCCAGATCCTGGTACCCCTACCCATTCACCTAGGGAAAAGTGTCAATAAAAAAAACACAGTACACAGGTTTTAAGAGTAATTTATTAGGCAGCTCCGGGGTCTTCTTCTGACTTTGGGGGGGTCTCCATCCGAATTCTCCTGGTGTTCGGCCTCTTCTCCCAGGCCCCTCCGCTATCTTCTTCCAGCTCTTTTGCCAGCGAGGGGCCCGGTCTGCTGCCGCTGTCTTGTCGCCACTGTCTTGTCGCCGCTGTCTTGTCGCCGCTGTCTTGCGGCCGCTGTCTCGTCGCTTCTTCTCTTCTTCTCTTCTTCCGATGTTGACTCTCTGTCAGTCTCTCCTGCTGGAATGCTTTGTGCGAGCTACGGAGCCATTTATATAGGCGGTGACCCCGCCCCCTTGTGACATCACGGTCCCAGCATGCGCAGGGACTCTGGCGTCATAAGGGGGCGTGACCCCAGAGTCCCTGTGCATGCTGGGACCATGATGTCACAAGGGGGCGGGGTCACCCTTGGACAAGGAACTCTGGTATGGGAGATTTATTCCATCTTTTTGGCCATAAAGAGTGGACACTCCTGACCCGACTAGTGTCTACATGTCAAGAGTGCCCAATACATCTCATACAGTGTACATATAATTTTCAGCATATTGCGTCACAAGCGAACAGGCGGTACACTTCCGTTATACAAAACATTCTAACCTTTTAAAAATCTACCTATGCATCCTAAAATCAGACAAGTTCTGCAAACCATATATATTTTTAGCTTTATACAAAACTTTTGTTTCTCTGCAGTATGCTCTTGCGGTTCCTTCATCTGTCTTAAATGATGTCAGCAAGCAAGCTTTTTGCACAGAAAGAGGAATGTAGCAGATTCCGGTGATGGGGGAGTCACAAGTAGCTTCAACATGAAATACAAGAAATATGATTCTTAGCTGAAATTCTAAATCAGTCTTACTACACACATAATTATGGCCATATAAACTGACCCTCGTTGCCACTTCATTCCCCCCTTTGATCATAATCATAGCGATTAATATGAGCGAGATTAAGCATCACTGAATAGCATACAGTTCTTCTTTCTAAAGGATCAGAGCCCAATGTGATTGAGATTTTTATTCAGTCCTGGGTGGTTAATGGCTGGTATTTCCATATAGCCATAATATGGGTTGCAGCCTTTCTTTCTACGGTGGCCTCAATGAAACTCTGGATAATTCTAGTCCCAAGGGGAATCAGACAGGGCAGCAGCAGACATGCTACAAGTATTACTACAACAATCCCCAATATAGCCTTCACCCCATATACACTGGGGAAACCCCGATCTCCGAACCAGCTACCAGCATTGAGACCATCCCATGTCTGGACTGGCACATGAGCTAACTTTTTCATTCTACCAGTGATTTCCTCAATTACTTTTCCTGTGTTGTCCACTTCTAAGCAACAATTACTCAGATTAAATTTTCCACAGACACCACCCTCAGTAGCTAACAGATAGTCTAAGGCAAGTCTATTCTGATAAACGTGAGCACGTAAATTAGCTCCTTGTTTAGCAAGCAAATTTAAGGCAGCAGCAGTTTCGTTCGTAATTATTTCTAATACAGTCTGTAACCTTATAATTCGATTAAGCATATACATTGATGTTCTATAACCGTAGCTACCATCTTCGGCTCATGTAGCCGTACCATAATACTGGACGATACGTTCTGGGGGCCACTCATTATCTTTCCAGTTTCCTATCTTTAGACTAGATGACCTCCGCTTCCTCTTTGAACCTATGTACACAGGGACTCCCAGCTCTTCTCTATTCCCCAGTGGAAGGAAGAAAAATTAGGGTTTTAATGTGCCTAACCTAAGACACAGGCTCCTGACCAATCTTGGGGAAGCTCTGAATAAGCTTTATTCCCACAAATCCAGTACAAGTTTTCTGGGGCTTTCCAGTTAGATTCCTTGGTGAGATCTTCCCATAGCCCTTTTAGGTGAGTAAAATTGGTAAAAAGGTGTGGGTCAGGCACGGGTACGTTTGTATCACTCCACCAGGATGTATTTTTAGAAGTGTTGTTATAAAACTGTTGTCCTAAACAGGCCATTTCTCTTACATGTGTTCTATACTGGGGACCCGACCTGGCTATACAATATTTCCAAATTATTGATGTTTTCAGGTGCCATTCTGACCTTATTCACTCAGGGGGCTGCTCAGAGGTGGCACTGAATGGCACATCATAATCTTTTTCCCTGGCTTCCCAAGGCCATTGGTCTCCCATGTTAGTTCTTCCACACACATAGCAATCTGTCACTTGTAAATTGTCAGCCACACTTTCTGCCAGTTCAATGAACAGGTTCTTTGTGCTAGGGGGTATTTCCATACCAGTGGCTAGTTCTTCATAGAGGGAATGGAATAGCTGATGATTAGCACTCTTTGTATGTTCAGTCTCCAATGAGACATACACAACTGTACCGGGGTCTGATCCTTTACCATAAATATGAACTCCAAATTTATTTCCCCATTGTGTTAAAAACCGGGCAGGGTTATGTATGGTGAAATTCACAGGGGTGCAACCCCCCACTGTGAAGCTGGATGAACCAGCCAAAGATTGTAGAATGGCATCCTGATTTTTCATTCCCCATGTTCCCCAAGCAGCACACCTCCAATAGGGGCAGTAGTTCCATTCATCATTTGCACAGCTAGGTCCCAGTTTCCCTGAATAGATGTACCTATCATTTTTCAAATACTCTCTCTCCCATCCCAATCCTCCACACCCTCCCCTTGGGAAGTGGTTGAGGTTGATGGCAGAACACACATCAAAAATCAGGCTTGCTGCAGTGCTGGGGTTAGTGATCAGTGTACGGTTTATCAGCTTACCGGTGGAACTAAAGCTCCGAATGGTTAGCCAGGTTTTATAGGGTGCATAAGTGGGGTCATAACAGGTTATCTGATTTTCAATGGAGCACATTTAATAGGTAGTCCCATTATGTATGCAAGTACCAGTTTCTGTGCCCTTGCATTGATAATGGAAGTGCCACAGTAACATCTTGGTAGTTATGGATCCTACTCTGGTGGTCTTTGTACAAGGGTCACATGAGTTACTCTCCCCCTCTTTTAGCCCGGTCAGTATCACTATTATGGCTATCAACAGTTTCATTATAAAGATTTTAGTAAACCGATACACCGATAAATGTCCTCAGGCTTCAGCTTATGCGTAGACCAACCAGCGTCCGGGGTGTGGTTGGAGCAGAGCTTAGTAGATATCCTTTATCTTCCGCCATGCGTTGAGCCAGCAGCTTCCAGGAGTGTGTTGGCCATAGGGCTGCAGTCTGTCTATCTTCTGCCGTGCATAAATTCAGCAGCTTCCAGGGGTGTGCTGAACACAGGGCTGGAGTTCTTCCTTCTGATTTCTCTGGTCGATCTCAGTCTCAAAGGATCTTGGGGATCTACTGTACTGTGCCAGGAGTCTGTGAGGTCAGCAGCTCGTTTTACCCTGGAGTGGTGTATCCAGGCTGTCACCTCGGCTACCTTAATGGCTGTTGGGGTAGATAGCAGAACAGTATAAGGACCTATCCATTTTGGCCCTAGTGGGGTTAAGTTCCACTCCTTTAACCACACTGTGTCTCCTGGTTTAAAGGGGTGTACTGGGTTCGACAAGCTTATGGGAAGTTTCTCTTGAACCCATTTCCCTATGTCCTGCATACTTTCCCCAAGTCTCTGTATCAGTTCACAGTTAACAACCCCTCCTATCTGATGCAAGTCTCCTCTTATCCCTCTAATGATGGGTGGGGGCCTACCATACAGTACCTTAAAGGGGACAGATTTGTTCTCTTTGTTGGGGTACTCCGAATTCTCAGTAAAGCAATGGGCAACATCAAGGTCCATTTCATTTGGGTTTCCTGACAGAGCTTGGCCAGTTGTGACTTGAGCGTGCGGTTCATTCGTTCAACTTTTCCAGAGCTTTGGGGCCTATATGCAGTGTGTAGTTTCCAAGTAATCTTAAGTGCTGTTGCTAATTCCTGGAAGCACTTGTGGACAAAGGCAGGGCCATTCTCTGAGCCTATGGCGAAGGGGATTCCATATCTGGGGATAAACATCTTTTACAAAACTGCTTCCATCAATAAAGTACTCAAAGTTTGGATTTTCCAAGGGGCTGTCTTTCAAAAACAACTAGGAGAAAAAGGTTCCCCCAAAGAAGGCAAATCACCCAAACACAATCTGCAAAAACAATAAATTTATTGAACTACAAAATGTGTTTCCAAACCCTCGTGGAGGAACAGATTATAAGATTAAACAGTTTATAAACTGCTCTACCACCCGGGTAGTTTATATGCTCATATGTCCATGTAATAAAATGTGGGGAAAACTAAAAGAGCCTTAAGGATAAGGATTAGTGAACATATTGCTGGTATCAAAAAGCTAAATGATGAACGCCCCATCTCACAGCATTTTGCTAAATTCCATAACCGTGATCCAAGGGGCCTAACGGTAAAAGGGATCTATAGGTTAAATTTACCTACGAGACGCGGCGATTTCGATACCATCCTCCTCCAGAAGGAAAAGATATGAACGTACTTTCTGGAGGCGATGGCCCCTATTGGGTTAAATATCGGATGCAGCCTCCAGCCCTTTTTGGAGAAGTAACTCACTGGTTTTTGTACAATCCCAATTTTGTTTTTCCCGTCTCCTCCATTTCCCCTCCATCCCCTTCCCCCCCGTTCCCCCTCCTCCTCCTTCCCTTTCCCCCTTCTCTCCCCTATTTCCCCTTTCCCTTTCCCTCCCCCTCCCTCAGCCCTCCCCCCCTTCCCCCCCCCCCACATTCCACATCTTCCTCCCCAACCACCCAACCCCTTCACTCACCCACACCCCCCCTCCTTACCCCTCTTCTAATTTCCCATTTATTTCTCCCAATCTTCAGATAATGGTCTCTTGCTGGTTTAATTGTTAATTTTTAATTTTTAATCTTTACTGCCCATTGTTTTTTGGTTTTTTGTTCTGGTTTTGTTTATTTTTACATATATATAGTCTTTTTGCTCTCTCTTATTTACCTCCTCCCTTCACCAAATGTTTTTTGAACTGTAACGTGGTACATTTGAAGTGCAGTATAATGCACAACAGATCACAGCTGATCATGTAAAGCCAATTGCGATATGTTGTTTTGCTGAAATGTCTGCAATGAGTGGTAAACGTGTACGACATCTGGTGGTTGTTAGATGTAATTACATCCCCTATTACCCAGCCTATTTAACCTCCGTTCACGGACCCCTCCTTTGCTCTGAGGAAACCAGCGGTAATTGGCTGGTGAAACGCGTCAGCACGTGACGTCAGCACGTCACCTCGGAGCCGCGTGCTCATGGTGTTTGAATGCCTTACCAGGAACCAACAGCTGACGGCCAGTTTACAGCATCTAACTGAAGGCGCTGACATAGCGGGACATCCCCTATCAGACGGCAAGTGTCTGTTGGACTGACATCTACAGCTATCATCTGGGGGTAGAGCCTACGATCTCAGGAGCTGCTGAGCCATCGATTTGGTGAGAGAAGTATTACTCCAGTTTATGCTCATAGTACAGCCTGAGCTGTTATTGCTCCCCCAGCTGCTTTCTCCAAACATAGCTGCTTTATTTGTATGTCCTGTGTCCACTACAACCTTCAGCAATTACTGCCGGTCACTGTTGCTGCTATACCGGTGATATGGGTCTAGTTCCTGGACTGTTATAACTCTCATGATGTATTGAATCAGTTTCTAAGCTTTAATCATTCAATCATCCACCCTTACCCTCATACCGCCATACTACCAGTATCTGGATTGATTAAGGACTTATTTCACACGATATTACCCAATATAGTAGGAATCTGCTGCGGTGATTGGTGTGTGTATGGGGTATGTTTGGCCGCGGCTCTGTTGTTTTTAATGATAACGTTATCTGTTTTAACTTGGTCAATGTTATACTCCCTATTTTTGCCCAATATTTCTATTTTTGTGTGGTGTTTTGTAGTTCAATAAATTTATTGTTTTTGCAGATTGTGTTTGGGTGATTTGCCTTCTTTGGGGGAACCTTTTTCTCCTAGTTGTTTCTGTATGCTCAATAAGGCAACCCAAACTGCATCCAATAACTACATGCGGATGAATTTCTGATTCTATCAATAATCTAAGAATTATTTACTGGTGGTTGATCCAGGCAATACCTCCCTTTTTTTTGCGGGCTGTCTTTCAAGTCTGGTCAGCTTTCATATCCATTACCTGGAGACAGTCATGAGTTAGGGATTCTTGTGAGGTGGGGAGCAGAGTGGCTGGGTTTAAAGTGTTTACAGTCTCTAAGTGGATATGAGGATTTTCACACAGCATAGCTTGATATTTAACCAGTCGACTGTTAGTTACATAGTTACATAGTTACATAGTAGGTGAGGTTGAAAAAAGACACAAGTCCATCAAGTCCAACCTATGTGTGTGATTATGTGTCAGTATTACATTACATATCCCTGTATATTGCGGTCATTCAGGTGATTATCTAATAGTTTCTTGAAGCTATCAATGCTCCCCGCTGAGACCACCGCCTGTGGAAGGGAATTCCACATCCTTGCCGCTCTTACAGTAAAGAACCCTCTACGTAGTTTAAGGTTAAACCTCTTTTCTTCTAATTGTAATGAGTGGCCACGAGTCTTATTAAACTCTCTTCTGCGAAAAAGTTCTATCCCTATTGTGGGGTCACCAGTACAGTATTTGTAAATTGAAATCATATCCCCTCTCAAGCGTCTCTTCTCCAGAGAGAATAAGTTCAGTGCTCGCAACCTTTCCTCATAACTAAGATCCTCCAGACCCTTTATTAGCTTTGTTGCCCTTCTTTGTACTCGCTCCATTTCCAGTACGTCCCTCCTGAGGACTGGTGCCCAGAACTGGACAGCATACTCCAGGTGCGGCCGGACCAGAGTCTTGTAGAGCGGGAGAATTATCGTTTTATCTCTGCAGTTGATCCCCCTTTTAATGCATGCCAATATTCTGTTTGCTTTATTAGCAGCAGCTTGGCATTGCTAGTGAACCAGTGATTTCCCTTGTAATCCATTAATGCCTGTACTTGGTGTGGGACTCGGACATAAGTCTCCTGACCTAATGACAACTTGTCAGCTTCAGCCACAAGGAGAGCTGTTGCTGCGATGGCCCGCAAGCAGGATGACCATCCCTGAGCTACAGTGTCCAGTTGTTTTGAAAGGTATGCTACAGGGCGCTGCCACGACCCCAAGTATTGTGTCAGGACTCTTACTGCTATTCCTTGTTTTTCACTGACATACAAATAGAAGACTTTTTGGCTATCTGGCAGGCCTAGCGTAGGAGCCTGCATTAGGGAGACCTTAATGTCTTGGAATGCTCTGTTTTGTTGTTCTCCCCATGGAAAGGGTTCCTTTTCTCCCCCCTTTGTGGATTCATAGAGGGGTCTGGCTTTTGTGGCAAAGTCTGGTATCCAGATTCGGCACAATCCTGCTGCCCCCAGGAATTCACGTACTTGCCGTCTGGTAGTCAGGTGGGAATCTGACAAACAGCTTCTTTCCTGCCTTCTCCCAATTGTCTCTGTCCTTGTGATATTCTTAATCCCAGGTACTTTACAGTCTCTTGGCACAATTGCACCTTTCTCCGGGACACCTTATAACCTGCCTCCCACAGTAATTGTAACAGTTCATTAGTGACCGCTGGGTGCATGGTCATTACAGCCTGATTGACCGCTCTGAGGTCTTAAACAGGACGACAGTGAGCTGTTTCGGGTTTCTGTACTGGGTGTAGAGGTGTATTCCAGGGAGACTGACAGGGTTTTAGAATTCCATAGTGTAAGAATTTGTTTAAGTACTTTTGTATTCCTAATAGGGCTTTTCGAGGGACTGGGTACTGTTTCAGGCTGACTGGAGTGGCTCCTGATTTTAATTCAATAAGGATTGGGGGAATGTGTCTGGCTAATACTGGTAGGTTGTCTTCTGCCCATAGTCCCGGGATGTCTTGCAGTATGCAGGCTTCAAAGGGATGGGGCAATTTTAGGATAGCCTGTCTGTCAGATTGGAAGTATATGTGTGCTCTGAGTTTAGCAAGTAAGTCTCTGCCCAGCAAGGGAATAGGGGAATCCGGCATGTACAGGAACTGATGTTGGACTTGATGCCCCCCCCAAAACTACAAAGTCTTTCTAATAGGAAGGGTCTTTTGACTTTATATTTCTGCACTGCTTGGTTAATTCTGTGTCTCTCCTCAGTATTAAAAAGGGTCAATAAAAGTTGCTGGCAGTCCGACCAAGTGGGGTTATGGGTCTGAGTTATTGACCGGAGCAAATCTGTGATGGCTTGGGGCTTCTCAGAGTAGGCAGGGTTATGAATCTTCCAGTTCAGTAAATCTGTTATAGTAAAAGGGGTGTAAACTAGAGTCCGATGTTCCCTGTTCTCTTAGGGGCATTTGCAGAGGTATGTTGAAAGACAAAGCAAGGGTCCGGCTATTTGCATCAGGATTTCTTGGAGTGGAAGTGGACACTTGATTGGGGAGCCCATTGACTACTACTATAGTTCCCTATTTCTGTCCTGCCTATACCCAGAGTGTTACGGTTCGGAGTATATTTACTGAGATTTGGCATTGACAAACTTGCTGAATCTGATGTAGGTGGACAACAACTTGAGTCCCCTTGTCTACTGGGTGGGGCATTTGGACATGGTTCTGACCTGTCTCTATCTGAGGTTCGTTCCTCTACATATGGGGGAGGCTGATCTGTCTCTTCGGGTTGGGAATATATGTGTTTTGTTTGTTTTGTCAGTGGTACTACTCTTGTCATAACCATAATTCTGCACTGTTCCTCTTTTTGTGGCTTCTATCCACTGCAGGTCTTTACCTCCCATTTGTCCAAAGGATGCACAATCATCCAGATGGACATTTTCTCCTAGCTGACTGACTGACTGAGGATTTGTCCGAAAAATGCACAATCATCTGGACGAACATTCCTCCTGACTGACTAGCTGAGGATTTATCCGAGAGATGCACAATCATCCGGACGGATATTCCTCCTAACTGACTGGCTGAGGATTTATTCAAGGGATGCACATTCATCCGAACGAACAGTCCTCCTGGAAGGTGCATCTTGGTCATGTTTCTGTGAGTCTGACATAATATTCTCAAATAATCGGTCAATGGTCTCTAAGTCAAAGGTTCCCTGTGGGAGCCACCGCGCTCCATAGCAGGGCCAATCTTTCTCACACAATGTTATCAATTTCTCAGGGCTAAGTTTTAAATTGCAGTTCTTAGGAAATCCTTTCCTAAAGTTGGAGATCATGGATTGTAGGGGAGATTCAACCGTTTCCCACCCATACTTGTAACCTAAAAGACTTACCAAGACAGACACAGAGGGTAGGGTAAATGATGAGAATTTAGTAAGGGGTCTGAATCCTCGACACAAGTAGGAACCATAGACAGCGCTTCCCTCGGTCAGTGGCCTGGGCGCGGTCTCCCGGCCAGGAAACGCACTTAGAAGAGGACAACTGTCACCTCACCACAAAGTGATGTCTCATACACACATTAATCATACCAGACACTCCCACCCAAAAATTACTGACTGACTGAGGATTCGTCCGAAAGATGCACAATCATCTTAATGGACATCTCTCTAGGAAGGTGATCAGGCTTCCCTTCTCTCGATCCGTCGAGAGGCTGGCTGGCTGTCTGACTGTTATCCAAAAACAAAAGTAAAAAGACTCTCACCTGTTCCCGTTGGAGCTCCAGCTATCTATTTCTCAGATTCCCAGGTCCTTTTGACGCTACCAAGGTCGTCCACAGCAGGTCACCAAATGGGACACAGCACAGTCTCCTAGATATCAGTTCTAGAAGGCGCCTTTTGAGACTACGATATAGCCCACAGGGCTGGCCTCTCGAACCACTCCTTGTAGGTCTGGTGGAAAACAGTACCACCTGCCTCAACAGGTCACACCGATATTCCCCCCTCACGGCCAAATGCACCAAATAAAGTAGCAGAATATCGGTAAATGACGTTGGACAAAGAACTCTGGTATGGGAGATTTATTCCATCTTTTTGGCCACAAAGAGTGGACACTCCTGACCCGACTAGTGTCTACATGTCAAGAGTGCCCAATACATCTCATACAGTGTACATATAATTTTCAGCATATTGCGTTACAAGCGAACAGGAGGTACACTTCTGTTATACAAAACATTCTAACCTTTTAAAAATCAACCTATGCATCCTAAAATCAGACAAGTTCTGCAAACCATATATATTTTTAGCTTTATACAAAACTTTCGTTTCTCTGCAGTATGCTCTTGCGGTTCCTTCATCTGTCTTAAATGATGTTAGCAAGCAAGCTTTTTGCACAGAAAGAGGAATGTAGCAGATTCCTGTGATGGGGGAGTCACAAGTAGCTTCAACATGAAATACAAGAAATATGATTCTTAGCTGAAATTCTAAATCAGTCTTACTACACGCATAACTATGGCCATATCTTTAAACTGCTCACTAGATGGCACTATACCCCAGCTAAATTACACCAAATGTTCCCCGCCAGTTCCCCATTATGCTGGAGGAATTGTGGGAACAAAGCTACTCATGCGCATATATGGTGGTTTTGCCCACTTATTCGATCATATTGGGATGACATTCGCGATCTAATTGTACAGATCTCTGGTGTCAATATATCCAATGACCCATGGACTATCCTTTTCCATGCTACAAAAACTCCCATAAGTTCGTATAAACGTTCAATTATTCCTCATCTGTTGAACACTGCCAAAGCCTTAATTTCCACTGTATGGGGCCAGCCAACAACCCCCTCTATAAAAGCTTGGCTACAAATGGTGGACAACGTACACCTTATGGAAAGTATTACCCACAATATTAGAGGTACTTCCAAGAAACACTCTCTAATCTGGGATTCTTGGATAAAATTCCAATCCATCCCTTCATATAAAGACCTTATAACACGACCCCTTAATCTATCAGTTAAACGTAGCCATTTAATATATAATTTCTAATAACTCATCTCTTTTTTCGGTGTATTGACATGCATGCCAGTAACACCCCCCCCCCCCCCTCCCGTCCTTTTACCATCCCTTCTTTTACTCTTACCTTTTTTTTTTTTTTTTCCTTTCTCATCTATTCTATCTCCTATCATCTCTCTTTTCTTACTCATTCTCTATCACTCTCTCTTATTCTTTATTCTTCCTAAACCAAAACAATGTTTTTTCTCAACTATGTTTGAATTAAAGTGCTCACACAATAAGAAATCTCTTTCTAACTAGATAACACAATGACTCTTTATATTACTCTAGAGATATTATTTTATTACTAGCTTACTTCTAATTGTTGTAACTTGTGAGTACTGATACCTATGGTATTATGATACTAAAAGAATTTTCTATCTGGAGATATATGTATATCATTGTTATATTTTTCTTCAATAAAAATTTATTAAACAAAAAAAAAAACTATGGCCATATTTACTGACCCGCGTTGCCACTACAGGAGCTTGTAAAATGCATTCAATCTACCCCTCAACAGTGCATCTACTGTAGAATTATTGACTCCTGGTATATGTTTGGCTTTAAACAAAATGTTCCTTGCATGCATCTCCGTACCAGGCTTTTTGCCAGTTTAGAACTCCACCTTCCTAACACAGCGTTTCCTTCCACAGTTCAACTGCCATGACAATTGGTTAAAGGCCTCAAAAAGGAAGCAAGATATTGCACACTCCTTTGGGCAAACAGAGATCTACCTGTAAACTTTATGCTCTCTGGGTGTAAAGGTAGTGAATACAGAGTTAATGACAATTTGGGCTAAGTGGGCATTCCTCTCTACCTTACCAATAGAACGAAATGTGTCCTCAAACAGCGGATATGACACTCTACATGAGTCAGCTACTATGGCGTTGTTCATCGACTGTCCCTTTGGGTATAACAGTCACAGGAGAGGTGGTGAGTGCAGGGGAGGAATGCCCCCTCTCCCCCTGCACCCACCACCTGTCACATACCTTGTGGCAGAGCCTGAAGAGTAGAGGGAGACCTCTCATACAACCCCGGCTCAAGGCCCACTGGAGTTGCTACAGGGGGTGGGGTAAGAGTGCCTGCAAGATCTTCCACTGGTCACAGAGGTGTGTGCAGCAGGTACGTCACCAGAGCTGGGCTGGATGGCTGAAGCAGCGGATGGCAGCAGGAACCATAGATGCAGACACACAGCGGATGGAGGACCAGCGTCCCCAGGCACCATGCAGAGCAGGACAATGCACTAGTACAGCTGTTGCCCTTATATAGGCCATTTGGTGACAGCATCAATGGCTAAGATGTGTGTGCATGCGCATATGCATCCGCCTGTGCGTGATCATATTTTTGCACATGCGCTTTGGCGTTAGCCTATGCCCGGCAAGACGGGCACCTGCAGGAGAGTGTCTGTGCATGCCTATCCACCTCTGCCTAGGAGCTTCGGCTGTGCTATGGCCAACATGTCCCTGACAGCACCTCTCTCCCATACCCTCACTTCACTTAAGACTACGCTGATGCCCACCTCTGCACTTGCTGCCATGGAACCAATGAATGCCCCAACATTCACCACAACTGTGCTTTTGTCCACTTTGCTAGTAGCTCTGTAATTAAGTAGGTAATTGTGCAATAGTTAGCAATATAAACTCACTTGTTAATGTGAAATGGCCTTACAGAGAAAGAAGGATATGTCAAAACTCACAGTTATGCCCCGTGCACACGGTCGGATTTTACGATGGAAAATGTGCGATCGGAGCGTGTTGTTGGAAATTCCGACCGTGTGTGGGGTCCATCGGACTTTTCCATCGGATTTTCCAACACACAATGTTTGAGAGCAGGCTATAAAATTTTCCGATAACAAAATCCGTTGTTGGAATTTCCGATCGTGTGTACACAAATCCGACGCACAAAGTGCCATGCATGCTCAGAATAAATAAAGAGATGAAAGCTATTGGCTACTGCCCCGTTTATACTCCCGGCGTACGTGTTTTACGTCACCGCATTCAGAATGATCGGATTTTCCGACAACTTTGTGTGACCGTGTGTATGCAAGTTTGAGCCAACATCCGTCGGAAAAAATCCTAGGATTTTGTTGTCGGAATGTCCGATCAATGTCCGACCGTGTGTACGGGGCATAAAACATTACATCCTATAGTCATGTGATTTGATGTACAGCACTTCATCCAGTTGCATCTCTTCATAAATGACCTACTAGAAATTTTCTTAAAAGCAAAAATAAGCTTTCTGTACTATGTATACAGAAATTGAACATTTTTGGTACCCTTCTACAAAAGAAGAACCCATGATTTTTTATTAAAAAAAGTGAAATTCAGCAAAGCAATTCACATCTATCATTGAATTCACTCTTAATACAATTCAGACTTTTCTTTTGCTTTAACAGAAAATTTTAAGCATAAAAACAAATGAAAATAGCATGGAAAAAGATGGGAATTTGATACACAATCTTACATACAGTAATTACATAGTTACATAGTAGGTGAGGTTGAAAAAAGACACAAGTCCTTCAAGTCCAACCTATGTGTGTGATTTTATGTCAGTATTACATTGTATATCCCTGTATGTTGCGGTCGTTCAGGTGCTTATCTAATAGTTTCTTGAAACTATCAATGCCCCCCACTGAGACCACCGTCTGTGTAAGGGAATTCCACATAATGAATTGTCGAGTCCCAGCAATACAGATAAAAGTCATTTTAAAAAATGGCATGGGATCCCCCCAGTCCATTACCAGGACCTTTGGGTTTGGTATGAATATTAAGGGGAACCCCGAACCAAAATTAAAAAAAAAAATTCCTTACCAGGCCCTTCAGTTCAGGTATAGATATTAAGGGGAACCCTGAGCCAATTTTATTTTAAAAAAATGGCATAGGGGTCCCTCTTAAAATCCATACCAGACCCTTATCCAAGCACTGCAACCTGGCAGGCCACAGGAAAAGAGGGGGGGTGAGAGAGTGTACCAGGCCACATGCCCTCAACATGGGGCGGGTGCTTTGGGGTAGCCCCCAAAGCACCTTGTCCCCATGTTGATGGGGACAAGGGCCTCATCCGCACAACCCTTTCCCGGTGGTTGTGGGGGTCTGTGGGTGGGGGGGCTTATCGGAATCTGGAAGCCCACTGTAACAAGGGTACCCCCAGATCCCGCCCCCCCCCCCGTTTGAAATGGTAAAAAAGTGTCAAAATGTTAGAAAATGTTAAGACACATCTTGGGACAAGTCCTTTATTAAAAAGTCCATTCATCTTCTCTCGCTCCACCGACGGACCGAAAAAATAAATAAAAAAGGCCTGCCTCCATGTGTTCTGCGGCAAACAGGCAAACACCCGATGTTCGAGTTGAACTTACATTGAACATCGGGCTCATCCCTAGTCTCTAAGAGGAGCACTGATAAAAGGGGACTCTGATCTAATGGGGGCCCCTAAATTATAGAGGGGTAACACTGACCCCTGTATTATGGGGGGTAACACTGACCAATAAAGCGTCCCGCATTATTGCTCTCCTTAGTGCACCCAAGGGTGTCCCAGGTCTTTACAATTCTGTAGTGTATATTAATTTAAATGTGAAAAAAGAATTGTGAATGATGGTGGAAACTGCAAAGGATAATCTAAGTATTAATACACTCCAATCTTATTTGAACTTATACTGTGCAGTTGCCATACACATATAATAATGTATGAATAAAGGTGTAAATCCATTCCAAAATGTGTTGTGCTAATGTTTGCCATTCAGCTTTTTTCCCAAAAATTTTTGTCATGCACCTCTAAAGTGTTTGGGTTTGGCTTAAAGAAAAGGTGGCAACCCTATCCTGCAGTGAAGAGAAAGGGAGAGAAAATAGCCAAGACAGCAGCGGCAGCAGTCGCAGTTTACCTGTGTGATTTGGCCATTGCGGCACCGCCCACTGCACTGACTGACAGGCGGAGTGATATGCCGCCCGGCCTGAGGAAAGCAGAAGGGGATCAGGAGAATGCCAGCGTGGCAACACCCCCTTCTCCCTCAACCTCCAGAGTCACGCTGAATAACGGTCATGGTGGCTGTGACTGGGAGTGGGACAGAATGAAGATTAAAGGAAAAAAAGGTGTCACTCTCGCTCTGTCTCATGTTTCTCTCTCTCCTCTCTCTCTCTCCCTCTCACTCTCTCTCGCTTTCTCTCTCTCTCTTTTCCCTCTCTTTCTTCTCTCTCTTCTCTCTTTCTCTCTCTTCTCTCTTCTCTCCTTTTCACTCTTCTCTCCTTCTCTCCTTCTCTCTCTCTTCTCTCTCTTCTCTCTTCTCTCCTTCTCTGTCTCTATTCTCTCTCTTCTCTCTTTTGACGGGAACAGCGGCTTCATTTGACGGGCACAGTGGCTTCAATTGACAGGCACAGTGGCTTCATTTGACGGGAACAGTGGCTGCAATTGACAGACACACTGGCTTCATCTGACGGGCACAGTGGCTGCGTTTGATGGGGCACAGTGCCTGCATTTAACTGGCACAGTGGCTGCATTTGATGGCACAGCGGCTTCATTTGACAGGCACAATGGCTGAAATTGATGGCACAGTGGTTTCATTTGACGGGGCACAGTGGCTGCAATTGATGGGCACAATGGCTTCATTTGATGGGGCACAGTGGCTGCATTTGACAGGCACAGTGGTTGCAATTGATGGCACAGTGGCTTCATTTGACGGGGCACAGTATCTGCATTTGGCGGGCACAGTGGCTGCATTTGATGGGGCACAGTGGCTGCAATTGATGGCACAGTGACTTCATTTGACTGCCCCTTGGCTAATTTTAAATAAATAAACTTAGGCTTTAAGGGGGCAAAGGCAGGTAGGTCAGTGCATGTCAGGTAGGTCAGTGTGGGTCAGTGTATGTCAGATAGGTAGGTCAGTGTGTGTCAGGCAGGTCAGATAGGTAGATCAGTGTGTGTCAGGTAGGTCAAATAGGTAGGTCAGTGTGTGTTAGGTAGGTCAGTGTGTGTCAGGTAGGTCAGATAGGTGGGTCAGTGTATGTCAGGTAGGTCAGTGTCTGTCAGGTAGGTCAGTGTATGTCATGTAGGTCAGTGTATCTCATGTAGGTCAGTGTATGTCAGCCAGATAGGTCAGTGTATGTCAGCCAGATAGGTCAGTGTATCTCAGGTAGGTCAGTGTATGTCAGCCAGATAGGTCAGTGTATGTCAGCCAGATAGGTCAGTGTATCTCAGGTAGGTCAGTGTATGTCAGCCAGATAGGTCAGTGTATTTCAGCCAGATAGGTCAGTGTATGTCAGATAGGTAGGTCAGTGTGTGTCAGGTAGGTCAGTGTATGTCAGGTAGGTGAGTGCGTGTCAGGTAGGTTAGTACGTGTCAGGTATGTCATGTAGGTCAGTGAATGTCAGCCGGGTAGGTCAATGCATGTCAGATAGGTCAGTGTGTGTCAGGTAGGCCAGTGTATGTCAGCCAGGTAGGTCAGTGTGTGTCAGGTAGGTCAGTGTATGTCAGCGAGATAGGTCGGTGTATGTCAGCCAGATAGGTCAGTGTATGTCAGATAGATAGGTCAGTGTGTGTCAGATAGGTCAGTGTATCTCGGGTAGGTCAGTGTATGTCAGCCAGATAGGTCAGTGTATGTCAGCCAGATAGGTCAGTGTATCTCAGGTAGGTCAGTGTATGTCAGCCAGATAGGTCAGTGTATGTCAGCCAGATAGGTCAGTGTATGTCAGATAGGTAGGTCAGTGTGTGTCAGGTAGGTCAGTGTATGTCAGGTAGGTGAGTGCGTGTCAGGTAGGTTAGTACGTGTCAGGTATGTCATGTAGGTCAGTGAATGTCAGCCAGGTAGGTCAATGCATGTCAGATAGGTCAGTGTGTGTCAGGTAGGCCAGTGTATGTCAGCCAGGTAGGTCAGTGTGTGTCAGGTAGGTCAGTGTATGTCAGCGAGATAGGTCAGTGTATGTCAGCCAGATAGGTCAGTGTATGTCAGATAGATAGGTCAGTGTATGTCAGATAGGTAGGTCAGTGTGTGTCAGGTAGGTCAGTGTATGTCAGGTAGGTCAGTGCATGTCAGGTAGGTAACACCCCCTCCATACAACCTCCAGCACCCACCGCCCCATCACCCCCCCCCCCAGTGCTCTGACTTTGGGCTGAAGCCCCTGGTCTTTTTGCCACCTAGCAACACCCCTGGTTTCCATTATATTAATTTGTGGCCATTTACACATAAGAATAGTGTCACTTGAAGCTTGACACTATAGTGTCACTTAAAGCTTGAAGCTCATACAGTATCTCATAAAAGTGAGTACACCTCTCACATTTTTGTAAATATTTTATTATATCTTTTCATGTGACAACACTGAAGAAATAACACTTTGCAACAATGTAAAGTAGTGAGTGTACAGCTTGTATAATAGCGTAAATTTGCTCTCCCCTCAAAATAACTCAACACCCAGCCATTAATGTCTAAACCGCTGGCAACAAAAGTGAGTACACCTCTAAGTGTAAATGTCCAAATTGGGCCCAAAGTGTCAATATTTTGTGTGGCCACCGTTATTTTCCAGCGCTGCCTTAAACCTCTTGGGCATGGAGTTCACCAGAGATTCACAGGTTGCCACTGAAATCCTCTTCCACTCCTCCATGACGACATCACGAAGCTGGTGGATGTTAGAGACCTTGCTCTCCTCCACCTTCTGTTTGAGAATACCCCACAGATGCTTAATAGGGTTTAGGTCTGGAAACATACTTGGCCAGTCCATCTCCTTTACCGTCATCTTCTTTAGCAAGGCAGTGGTCGTCTTGGAGGTGTGTTTGGGGTTGTCATCAAGTCTCCAAAGGGAGGGGATCATGCTTGGCTTCAGTATGTCACAATATATGTTGGCATTCATGGTTCCCTCGATGAACTGTAGCTCCCCAGTACTGGCAGCACTCATGCAGTCCCAGACCATGACACTCCCACCACCATGCTTGACTGTAGACAAGACACACTTGTCTTTGTACTCACCTGGTTGCTGCCAAACATGCTTGACACCATCTGAACCAAATAAGTTTATCTTGGTCTCATCAGACCACAGGACATGGTTCCAGTAATCCATGTCCTTAGTCTGCTTGTCTTCAGCAAACTTTCTTGTGCATCATCTTTAGAAGAGGCTTCCTTCTGGGACGACAGACCAATTTGTCTGCAGACCAATTTGATGCAGTGTGCGGCGTATGGTCTGAGCACTGACAGGCTGACCCCCCACCCCTTCAACCTCTGCAGCAATGCTGGCAGCACTCATACATCTATTTCCCAAAGACAACCTCTGGATATGATGCTAAGCACGTGCACTCAACTTCTTTGGTGGACCATGATGAGGCCTGTTCTGAGTGAAACCTGTCCTGTTAAACCGCTGTATGGTCTTGGCCAACGTGCTGTATCTCAGTATCTCAGTTTCAGGGTCTTTCAGGGCAATCTTTTTATAGCCTAGACCAGGGAAATGCAATTAGCGGACCTCCAGCTGTTGAAAAACTACAAGTTCCATCATGCCTCTGTCTCTGGGTGTCATGTTTGTGGCTGTCAGAGTCTTGCTATGCCTCATGGGTCTTGTAGTTCTGCAACAGCTGGAGGTCCGCTAATTGCATATCCCTGGCCTAGACCATCTTTATGTAGAGCAACAATTCTTTTTTTTCAGATCCTCAGAAAGTTCTTTGCCATGAGGTGCCATGTTGAACTTCCAGTGACCAGTATGAGAGAGTGAGAGCCATAACACCAAATTTAACACACCTGCTCCCCATTCACACCTGAGACCTTGTAACAATAACAAGTCACATGACACCGGGGAGGGAAATGGCTAATTGGGCCCAATTTGGACATTTTCACTTAGGGGTGTACTCACTTTTGTTGCCAGCGGTTTAGACATTAATGGCTGTGTGTTGAGTTATTTTGAGGGGACAGCAAATTTACACTGTACACATACAAGCTGTACACTTACTACTTTACATTGTAGCAAAGTGTCATTTCTTCAGTGTTGTCAGATGAAAAGATATAATAAAATATTTACAAAAATGTGAGGGGTGTACTCACTTTTGTGAGGTATTGTAGTTTGGAAAAAATACATGAGCTTCTTTTGGAGAAGAGTTGTCCCAATAGACTTCAATTGGAGGTCCTGAAAAATGCATGAACAGTGAGCATAATGTGTTTTTTTGCCTACTAGCTTTCCAATGGCCAAAAAAACCCTTAAGCACGAAACACGAGCAAGATTGTCAAATAAATGGGGCTTTATGCCGTGTACACATGACCGGACTTTTCAGCATCAAAGGTTCGACAGTCTTTCCGACAGACTTTCGACAGAGTTACGATGGACTTTCGAAGGACCGGACTTGGCCACACACAAACGGACTAAAGTCCGTTCCAAAGTCCGTTCGTTTGAACGTGATGACGTACGAAGGGACTAGAAAGAGGAAGTTCATAGCCAGTAGCCAATAGCTGCCCTTGTGTCCTTTTTTGTCCGTCGGACTAGCATACAGACGAACGGATTTTTCGACAGGACTCTCGGAAAGATTTGAAACATGTTTCAAATCTAAAGTCTGTCTGACTTTCAAAAGAAAAAGTCCACTGAAGGTCCGATGAAGCCCACACACGATCAGATTGCCTGACAGATTTGTTCCGTGGGACCACTCCGGTCGAAAAAAGTCTGGTTGTGTGTACACAGCATTAGAGGCAGTTACTGCAAACAAGCACATTTCTGTAGCTCTCAATGAGACTTCTGCACCTGCCAACAAGTAGTTTGAACCACTCTTATTAGACAAACTGTTCCAGTTGCCTTAAATTTGAAGGGCACCTTCTCCAGACTGCATGTTTCATCACTTTCCATAGATGTCTGATAAGTTTCAGATCAGGGCTCATGGAACGCTACTTCAGAATAGTCCAATGTTTTCTTCGTAGCCATTCTTGAATGCTTTTAACTGTGTGTTCTGGGTAATTATTCTGTTGGATAGTCTAGTGCTTTCTGACACTGGGCAGTATGTGTTACTTCAGAATTCATTGTGCCCAGTACAAATTCAATGCAACCCATGCCAGATGTAGAAAATAAGCCCCAAAACATAACTGAACCATGTTTCACAGTAGGTATAGTATTCTTTTATTTGCAAGCTTGTTTTCCTCTCAACAGTGGAGTCCTTTTGGGTCTTAAGGCCACTATCAGTCTTTTTGGTAGATTTCCTTGGCTCTTTGCCTAACATTTACTCTATCCCTTTGTGAATCTGTTAAATCATATTTCCTCTTGCAACAACATTCAGGGAAGTTGACTGCACTCCCATGAACATGGGGGTATTTCCACAGACAAAGACCACACCTGCTCCTGATTGGCAACTTGATTATGTGCTATCCTTCCTTTAAGTTTTGAAGAAGAGGGCATAGGTCAAGAAATGTGTTAGCCATCTCTGCATGCGGCCCAAGAGACCTGTATTGTCTGCTGCTCAGGCTCACTAAAGGGGGTATCAATCCTAAACATCCACCGCTGGGAGTGCTGGTCGAGGGGAAGCCCATCCTAGCTCCTAAGATAACTCAGTATGAAGAAAGATGTCCCTGTGACCACACATCCATATCATCCCAAGGAATGTTGGTAGGTGGCAGCCTCAGCCTGAACTTCAGCCAGACCACGCTCTGGAGTCCAGGCTGAGGTTGCCACTTACTACCATACCCTGGGATGATATGGATGTGCGGTTACAGGGACAACTTCCTTCATACTGAGCCATCTCTGCATGTATTACACAACGGTGGCTGCTTCCAGCATTGTTGGAGATGGAGATACAGCTACTGAGTCATACACACTAGGGATGAGCTTTGAGTTCGTGTCGAACTCATGTTCGTCTTGAACCACGGCTGTTCACAAGTTCGCCGAACAGCGAACAATTTGGGGTGTTCGCGGCAAATTTGAAAGCCGCGGAACACCCTTTAAAAGTCTATAGGAGAAATCAAAAGTGCTAATTTTAAAGGCTTATATGCATGGTATTGCATGGTATTGTCATAAAAAGTGTTTGGGGACCTGGGTCCTGCCCCAGGGGACATGGATCAATGCAAAAATTTTTTTTAAAAACGGCCGTTTTTTTCGGGAGCAGTGATTTTAATAATGCTTAAAGTAAAACAATAAAAGTGTAATATTCCTTTAAATTTTGTACCTGGGGGGTGTCTATAGTATGCCTGTAAAGGGGCGCATGTTTCCCATGTTTAGAACAGTCTGACTGCAAAATGAAATTTCAAAGGAAAAAAAGTAATTTAAAAGTACTCGCGGTGATAAAAACGACATGGGATTTCCCCACAGGGGAACCCTGAACCAAAATTTTTTTTAAAAATGGCATGGGGGTTCCTCTAAATTCCATACCAGGCCCTTCAGGTCTGGTATGGATATTAAGGGGAACCCCGCGGCAAAAAAAAAAAAAGGCGTGGGGGTCCCCCTCAAAATCCATACCAGACCCTGCAGGTCTGGTATGGATTTTAAGGGGAACCCCGCGGCAAAATAAAAAAAATGGCGTGGGGTCCCCCCAAAAATCCATACCAGACCCTTATCCAAGCACGCAACCTGGCAGGCCGCAGGAAAAGAGGGGGGACGAGAGAGCGCCCCCCCTCCTTAACCGTACCAGGCCACATGCCCTCAAAATTGGGAGGGTGCTTTGGGGGGTCCCCCCCAAAGCACCTTGTCCCCATGTTGATGAGGACAATGGCCTCATCCCCACAACCCTTGCCCGGTGGTTGTGGGGGTCTGAGGGCTGGGGGCTTATCGGAATCTGGAAGCCCCCTTTAACAAGGGGGCCCCCAGATCCCGACCCCCCACCTGTGTGGAATGGTAAGTGGGTACTTCCTACCATTTCACAAAAAAAGTGTCAAAAATGTTAAAAATGACAAGAGACAGTTTTTGACAATTCCTTTATTTAAATGCTTCTTCTTTCTTCTATCTTCTATCTTCTTTCTTCTATCTTCTTTCCTCTATCTTCTATCTTCCTTCGGCTTCTTCCTCCATCATCTTCTTCTTCTTCCTCTGATCCTCTGCTTCTTGCTCTGGTGTTCTCATCTGGCATCTTCCTCCACGGCGTCTTCTTCCCTTCTTCATGCTCGGGCCGCTCCGCATCCATGATGGGAGGCTCCCGCTGTGTGATGCTTCTCATCTTCTGACGGTTCTTAAATAACAGAGGGTGGGGCCACCCAATGATCCTGCCCCCCCTCTGACGCATGGGGTCTTGACGGGGACTCCCCCAAGGCTTTCCCCATGACCTTAGAGGGGGCGGGGTCACCCGTTACGTAATTTTGAGGGGGGCCCCTAGCCTTTTTTTTTTGGCGCGGGGTTCCCCTTAATATCCATACCAGACCTGAGGGGACCCCCACGCCATTTAAAAAAAAAAATTTGGTTCGGGGTTCCCCTGTGGGGAAATCCCATGCCGTTTTTATCAATGAACTTTTATGTGTATTGTCGGACCAACAATTCATGTAGCCGCGAGTACTTTTAAATGACTTTTTTTCCTTTGAAATGTCATTTTGCTGTCAAACTGTTCTAAACACGGGAAACACGCGCCCCTTTACAGGCATACTATAGACACCCCCCAGATACGAAATTTAAAGGAATATTACACTTTTATTGTTTCACTTTAAGCATTATTAAAATCACTGCTCCCAAAAAAACGGCCATTTTTAAAACTTTTTTTGCATTGATCCATGTCCCCTGGGGCAGGACCCAGGTCCCCAAACACTTTTTATGACAATAACTTGCATATAAGCCTTTAAAATTAGCACTTTTGATTATTCATGTTCGAGTCCCATAGACTTTAATGGTGTTCGTGTGTTTGAACAAATCTTTTGCCTGTTCGCATGTTCTGGTGCAAACCAAACTGGGGGGTGTTCGGCTTATCCCTGATACACACCCAGAAGGGTTTGGCATTTACTTGATAAACACATGTTGTTTCTCTTGTGAGCACTGTTATGTTTTTACTATCATATTTAATAAACGTATTTCATGAGGAAAAGATACTTTGACCTGTTTTATGTTCGTATGTGGAACAGACTTCCCTGTCTTCAAATTGGGAGGCCTATCTTCCAGTGAAACTGTATAAGCTTTTTTTATGGTGGTTGTGAGGAAAAAGATTCTGCTGGTGTCTGCCAATGCTGGGAGAGATGAGTTTAGTAACATGTGTGATACTAATTACAGAAAAAAGATTAAAATATTACTATGATAATATTATTTATAATTAGAGCTGGGCGAACAGTTCGACCCGAACACCCGAATTTGCAGGATGCATGCAAAACTTTGCCCAATCAGGTCTCAGTAAAAGCTGGCTGTTAAGGAGCGGCGCCGGCAAGCCGGCCACGGTATCCTTAGCAAATGATGAGTCAACAGTTGTCAATGGACTTCCCAGCTGACATCTGAATAAAAAAAACAGTTGCCGGTACAAAAAATAGTAAAAAAAAACTGCGAGGGGGCCCCCCCGCAGTCTATACCAGACACTACACCAAAAAAAAGGCATGGGGTCCCCCTCAAAATTCAAAACAGACCCTTATCTGCAAGGCTGCTGAAAAGGCTGTGCTGCCCTATTGAAGAAACCAATCCTTAGTTCTAATATTTGTGTCCCCACTCCCTTGCTGTTCGGGTCCCCCGTGTGCCCCCTTCCCCTGCAGTGCTGCCAGTTTCCCCCCTCTCTTCTCCTGCTGGCAGTTGCTGCAGACACACAGGGGAATGGTTTCAGGATGAGCCTGGGGGGCCCTGTCAGGTAGGTTGTACGGGGCCCCATGATTTCTTTTTTTTTTCTTTTTTTTTGCCACTTCAGCAGACAGCAATAAGGGACTTAAATCAGCTTTGCCGATCATCTTTCCCGTCCCAATAATTGTCACATCATCATGGCAGTTTTAAAAGTGACAACATTTTTCCTACAGTTTTCAACAGAACAAAGAAGACACAATACCCAACATCCCCCTTACCCCTACCCCATTAACCCCTTCCCACCTCTACTATCCATCCGGTCGCAAGGTTAAAGCCAAGACCATTTGACTCCATGCCCAGGATCTACAATCTCAATTCCTGGGCATAACTCCATGTCTTTTTAAAAACTATCAATCTCTCCCATTTTGCCGTAGCTCTGTTAGTCTCCTCCTTCATAGTGCTTCCCCAGCATTCCATGATATATGTTTCCTCGACCATATCTATCCACTCCCACATTGAAGGTGCTTCCTTTTTTTGCCAATACTTGGGTATGAGTCTCTTAGCGGCATTTAAGAGGTGAGGGGTCAGGGACTTTTTATACTGCTTTATGTCACCCGCCCCGCCGTGGAACAGAACCACCCATGGGTCTTCCACTACTTCTTTATTTGTAATCTCTTTGGTCAATTGCAAAATCTTTTTCCAGAATTCCCTAATTTTGGGGCAATCCCACCACAAATGTGTCATGGTGCCCACCTCTTACATCTTCTCCAGCATTCTACTGATGTATTACACTGAAATTTGCTTATTTTATCTGGGGTAGCGTACCACCTTACAAGACACTTGTAGTTCATCTCTGCTGTTCTGCTGTCCACTGCCGAGGCATGAGCAAGGTTAAAGATTTTTCCAATGAGCTTCCTATCTTGCAATGTGCCCAGTTCCCTCTCCCATTTATTATGAATGGCGGTGTCTCCGGTTCGTCCGCCCTCAGTAATACTTTGTACATTTTTGAAATAGTATTTCTCCTAACCTCTTCAACGAGCAGTCGTTCAAATATGGAGAGGTCGTCTCTAGATCTAATAGGTTGAGGTAAGTTTTTAAAAAAGTGACTCGACTGGAGAGACCGCAGTTCTACCATCCCCCGTGCAAGATTATTGTGCATCAAATCCTGTGTAGGAATCATTTTTCCCTTTTTTACTATATCCCTTAATTGTGTGATGTCCTTTTTTAACCAAACTCCTCCAATGCTCTTCATTACTGGTGGAAAATATTCATTGTCTTTCAATGTAATTAGAGGTGAATTATATTTACCATTGAGTGTCAGTGTATCAGTGTTTTCATCTAATCTTCTGTGTTGTGGGGGGTTCCAAATAATACTACCCAATTGTGCTTTACTTAGTGTTTTCTCTATACTAACCCATTTTTTCTCATTATTTTCTTTGGCCCATTCTACCGCTCTGGACAACACAACGGCTTTATAGTAGGTTGGAATGTCTGGGACCGCTAGGCCTCCCTTCCTTTTCCCCTGTTTCAACGTATCAAAGGAAACTCTCGTTTTTTTATGTTTCCAAATTAAATTCGATAGCAACATTTTTATTTTTCTCAAGTATTGTTGGGGAGGGTACTGGCACCATCTGGAATCTATACATGACCTTAGGGAGGATCATCATTTTTATGCAGTTAATTCATCCCAACCAAGATAGTGACGTTCCGAGGAGTTTTTTACAATCAGACCTAACTTCGTCAAGTAGGGGGATATAATTTTTTTTATAAATCTGCTCCCTTGTATTTGCTAGTTTAATTCCTAGGTATTTTAATTCTTTTGTCCAGGTAAATTTAAACTCGTTTTTTAGAACTCTTACTTCTTTCTGGCTTATATTAATATTTAATATCTCAGATTTTGCTAAATTTATTTTAAAGTTGGAGATTTCCCTATATTGTTTCAAGGTATTTGTTAGGTTACGCATTGTATTCCGGGGGTTTGTGACATACAACAGTATGTCGTCTGCAAAAGCGGAGAGTTTGTGCTCTTCCTTTCCCAGCTTAAATCCAGATATACTAGAATCGTTGCGAATCGTGGCCAGAAATGGTTCCAGGGATAGGACAAATAGCATTGGGGACAGGGGACACCCCTGCCTCGTCCCATTTTTCATCTCGAAAGGGAGAGACATTAGACCGTTTATTTTTATTGATGCGATTGGAGGATGGTACAATAATTTAATCCAACCGATCATTCTTGGGCCGATGCCCATTGTCTCTAGAGTCTGGATCATGAACCCCCAGTCTACCCTGTCGAAGGCCTTTTCGGCATCAATTGACAGTCCTGGGGGTCCCCTTTCTTTTATCATTTGGAGCAGGAGTACAGTTTTTACCCCATTATCCCTCCCTTCCTGTTTAGGGGTGAAACCAACCCGGTCCGGGTTTACTAGTGTGTTCATTAGTCCCTTCAACCTCCCAGCCAAGACTTTGGCAAAGAGTTTTATGTCCGTGTTAAGTAATGAAATTGCCTGTAACTAGAACACAACGTTTCCTCCTTTCCTTCTTTTAGGATGACAGTAATAGCAGCTGACAAGACCTCCTTGCTGATTTTATGCTCAACACCCATATATATAATGACAAAGCCTTGGGACCAGGATTGTTTTAAATTTTTTATAATAAGATATTGTAAATCCATCCAGCCTCGGGCTCTTCCCCGGTGTCGACTCTGACAGGGCCTTCCCTATTTCTTCCTCAGAGATCGGGGCCTCCAGCGCATTCCCGGCCTCTTTGCTTATTTTCGGGAGTCCTGCATTCTTAGGAAAATTAATTATTTTTCTATTCTTTTCCCCGGGCCGAACTTCCTGTTGCTGTACTGAGTATAATTCTTGGTAATAAGTTCTAAATATTTCATATTTCTGCAATTCCTTTAGGCGAATAAACCATGTTGCTATCCTTAGTTTGAATTTTCTCTATGTAATTGATGGCTTTTTTCTTTTGTAAAATTTTTGTTAGATATTTACTAGGTTTATTTCCCCACTTATATCTATCCCTTGCAGTCCTATTCAAGACCATCTTAGTTTCATGGTCTAATAATTCCTTTAACTCAGTTCTTTTGTTTATTACCTTTTGATATAACTCTTGAGGGCGGGCCGGATGTTTTTTATGATCTTGTTTAGCTTTACCTAGTTCATTCATGAGTGTACATATTTTCTCAGTTCTCTCCTTTTTTTTTCATGACCCTAGCTCTATCAAGATCCCCCTGATATAGGCCTTATGAGCCTCCCACAAGGCAGACCCCGTAACTTCTCCTGTGTCATTGTATGAAAAATAGTTTTCAAGTTCCCTTGCGACCAATGCAGAGCCTTCCTTATCTCGAATCGGCTCTTCATTCAAACGCCATCCGGCCCGCTGGCCTACTTTCCCTGGTGCTGACATTTTCACCCTCAACGGGGCATGATCCGATAACGTAGAGATTTCAATCTTAGACTCCAACACCTTATCTATATCCCTATGTTCTACAAAAATGTAATCTATCCTGGAGTAGGACCCGTGCACGGGGAAGTAAAACGTAAAATCTTGTGTTTTAGGGTGTTGAATCCTCCAAATGTCAACCATTTGGCTGGTGTACAGTTTTTGTTTAACCTCTTTCAGTTGAACGCAAGTAGTCTCCCGTGCACGGGTCCCACTGTCCAGACCAGGTGTCATACAAAAGTTCAAATCTCCCATCATAATCGTATGTCCTTTCCTGAAATCTCCCAGTTTTGCCAAGATACCTTTAAGATATTTCATCATATTTTTATTGGGGACGTAAACGTTTGCCAATGTAAATTCCTCATCACCTAATCTCCCTTTTAAAAACAGGAATCTACCCTCAGGGTCGGTTAGCCTATCTTCCAGTACGAAACGGATTCCGTTCGCGAATCCAATTGCTACCCCCCTTGCTCTTTTAGTGACTGTATCCCCATAAAATCATAAAGAAAAGTCCCTGGATGACAGTTTGCCTTTTAACTCGTGTGAAATATGTGTCTCTTGAAGAGAAACCACTTCCACCCCGTACCGTTTGAGCTCTTTCATTATCATGTGTTTCTTACTTGGAATATTCAGTCCCCTGACGTTATAGGTCATAAAATTAATTGTTGTCATTCCTTTTTGATCTATAGCTAATTTTAAGTGTGTTTACAAGCAATGTAGCAGAGGTATCCCCCCTCCCCATCCCCCCTGTTCCACCCATCCCCCCTCCTCCTCTACATCCCCTCCCCCCCCTCCCCCCAGCCCCAATCAGGCCCATAGACCCTCAAAGAACAC
This sequence comes from Lithobates clamitans, assembly GCA_037952925.1. NCBI lineage: Eukaryota > Metazoa > Chordata > Amphibia > Anura > Ranidae > Lithobates > Lithobates clamitans. The sequence continues at coordinate 156,837 of JBBGZY010000644.1, forward strand.
GACAACTCATGTGCCTCAGAAGGTCTCCAACTCCAGAGGTCAAGCTCTCGGTGTGCCTCTACGTCCATTACAGGGTGGGTTTTGGGAGAAGTTGGCCGGTCACCCACCGTGCACCCCTTCCAAATCCACTTAACCTTTCCTAGTTATATTCACCCATCCCTCCACCCCCCCCAGCCCCACCCGTCGTTTTACTGGCGTACTCAATTTTTAACCAGATCCCATAACCCCCCCTCACCCCAAACATTAAACCATTCTGGCAGCTGTGTTTCTTGCATGTCTAGTTTTTTACAAAAGTCCCCAAGTTCATCAGGAAATCTTAGCCTGGCTGATTTCCCATCTTTAGACCCGAGGAGGCAAGCAGGAAAGCCCCAACTGTACTTTATATTCAGTGTCCTCATCTGATCTAAGAGGGGTTTTAGCAAACGTCTTCTGGCCAGTGTCTCCGATGCCAAGTCCGAAAAAACCTGGACAATCCTCTATACCAGGGTCCTATTCACAGACTGCCCTTGCCTCCTATACTATACAGACCCCATCCGGCTTCCCCCTGCAGAGAAATCAGGCGTAGCACTATTGACAGCCAGTTTCAGTGTTTCAAAAAATTCAAAAATAATTCGGAAATAATTCAGAAGATCAGCAAATGTTGCGGGCCCCTCCTACTTCACCATGCAGAGAAATCCGGTATGGTGCCACTAAGAGCAAGTTTCATAGATTCAAAAATTCATTATTCAAAAATAATTCAAAAATCAGCAAATATTGCAGACCCCTCCGACACCCCCTGTAGGTAAATCAGGTAAAGTGCAACTGACAACGGGTTTCAATAAATGAGAAGTTCATAAATAATTCAGAAATAATTCAAAAAGTTCAGCAAATGTTGCAGACCCCTCCAACTTCCACCTGCAGAGAATCAGGTATAGTACTACTGGCAGCGAGTTTCAGTAATTCAAGAACACATAGGTTATTTAAAAGTAAATGAAAAGTTCAGCAAATCAACAAGATTATAGGTGTTTAAACAATCCTCCCCTGAGCCCCCTTCGGTTGTGCAGCATACTCCTGAGAACTGTCAATGGGACCACCCCGCCAGAATGGAGAAACGTCTTACCGCTAATACACTTCCTAGGAAAGCAGTCATATCTTGGTCTTCACAATATGAGGTAACCACTTTTACCTCTCTCTCCCGGGGTTTTATGTGTCAACGCTGTACTTACAGGGAGCCTTTCAGTGGGGCTAGGGAGTTTCTCCTTCCATAGCGAAGCAGTTAGTTTATTCGTCCTTTCTTCGGCACTCAGCCTCCCTGCTCCAACACAGAGCTGCCATGGACTGGGATCCAGGGGGGGACGCCGGTTCCGCACAGTGTGTCTCGCCTCCCGGGCTGCAGTGCCCGCCTCATGCTCCACAATGTGGGTAGGCGTTTCCAGCACCTCAGATGGTCAGAGCGCTTCCAGCAGGGCTAGTTCTTAGCTCTGGCTTCTCTCTCCCCCTTCTCGTTCCCTCCGCAGCTTCCCCATTGAGCTCGCGGCTGGGCTGTCAGCACACCCAGGCTCCTCCCTCCCCCGTCAGACGTTGTCCCACGTCTCACGTCATCCCCCTCTCGGGCCCCATGATTTCTAACAGCAGCCCTGCTTATCCGAGCATGCAGCCTGACAGGTCAGGAGAGGGGGGCCCTCAACATGGTGGGTGGTTCTTTGGGGAAGGGGGCTCAGCCCCCCCACCCCAAAGCACCTTATCCCCATGTTGATGGGGACAAGGGTCTCTTTCCACAACCATGGGCTGTGGTTGTGGGGGTGTGCGGGCGGGGGGCTTATCGGAATCTGGGAGCCACCTTTAACAAGGGAGTCCCCAGATACCAGCCCCCCCATGTGAATAAGTATGGGGTACATAGTACCCCTACCCATTCACCAAAAACCTGTCAAAAAGTAATAAAAACAGACACAGTTTTTGACATTTCCTTTATTAAAAAGAAAAAAAACAATGTACCTCAATGTAGATCCATCATCATGATGCCTCCACCGCACCGCCAGACTCAAAAAAGAACAAAAAGAAAATGCTCCGTCCGCCGTGAAGGTATACTGACGAATGGCTGGCTTGCCGTTTGACAGTTCTTTTATGGGTAAAGGCGGAGTCACCATTGCGACGTCACCTGGTGGCACCACCCCCCTTGAGATGTCATGGACTGGTGCATGCTGAGTCAGTGATGTCACAAGGGTGCGGCGCCACCAGGTAATGTCGCCAGGTGACCCTACCCTTACCTATATAAGAACTGTCAAATGGCAGAGGAGGCATTTGGCGGTCAGCCGACAATGACTGCCAAGTGTTTTTTTATATTTAAAGGAATTTTTCATTTTTATTGCTGCACTTTAAACATCATTAAAGCGGAGTTCCACCCAAATTTTGAACAATATCTGTATGTATTCTCTTCCTTGCCTAGATGCTGACATGCCATTTAAAAAAATTTAAATCGCCGTAATTACCTTTTATTTTTCTATTCTTCTTTGCACTTCCTGGTTCTCCTCCCGTGGGAGTAGGCGTGTTTCTAGCCTCTCCCAGACTCCTGGGAGCTAGTCTCAGGCTTCCCAGGATGCCACTGAGCATGTGCGGGAACGAGCGGTGAATGCTGGGAGCACAGCATTCACCACATCCAGGAAATAAATGCTTGTGGGCTTCAAATGCCCACAATGAAGATGGAAACCGCCTGCAGTGAATAATATAAGTTATTCTTTCCGATGAAATCTGACACAGGTGGACATATTACACACAATATGTGAGTATGTAATGCTTAGAAGAAAAGTTTGTGAATGAACTCAAAAAAAAAAAAAAACAAATAGATTTAAAATCGCTGCTCCTTTAAAAAAAAATGTTTGCACTAATACATGTCCCCCAGGGTAGTACCCGGACCCCCATACCCCTTTTATGGCCAATTACTTGCAATTTAAGCCTTCATAATGGGCACCTTTTTCCTGTTCAGCTGTCGTGGACTTCAAGGGGGTTTGCGGGTCGGGTCAGAACTTTCCCCCTGTTCGTGAGTTCTGCTGCGAACCAAACAGGGGTGTGTTCGGCCCATCTCTATTTATTATATACAGTAAATATAATTTTTTAGGGGTACCAACAAATCTGCCAAAGCCATCTTTACACAATGAGCAATCATTTATTTTCACGTTTTCTTTCCTTTCTCTATGGCATACCAAAGGCATGCAGGTATACATTAGGCAATTGGTTTTAATGTCATCTCCTTTCCTGAGAAATTAAGCATTGTTTTAATGAGCTGTAATGTTACCAACAAATATGTATATATATATATATATATATATATATATATATATATATATATATATATATATATATTGTAAACTCTAATAACCTGGCGGCAAACTGATTAAATATCTTGTGAAGACATCTAATTTTAGCAATAATGCATTTCACTAAGTGTATGTAATGTCATAGGCATTTGTAACTTGGGTTTTACCCTTTACTTGTAATCCTTATAACTTCAGCACAGGAAAATGACGGCTATATAAACAGCAAACAATAGTTGTCGGAAATGACGTGCACTATTCTTTTGAAGCATAATTGAATTCCTGGCTGCAAGTTGGTTTCATCAAGCGTAGCAATGAGAGTGACACTTGTGGCAAGCGCGGCATGTACAGACACTAATGAAGTGATGGCAAATGAACATTACTTCACTTTTCTACATACTATGGAGATAAATGGATAGTGTATAAGACAGATGAAGATAGCAGGAAAATACAAGAATCAACTGGTAATGAAGCACTGAAGAGAGAAACCTAAGAGAGAAACCTAAAAGGGAGTATAGATGTCTGTGGACAAGTATAATCCAGTAAAACATTGAAGGAACAGAGGTATGAGCTGGTACAAGATAAACACCATTTAAGGAATTATAAGAACCATTCCCACAAAAAACAATATTGTATTTTGATAGCTGTATGTGGTAAAATCTAAATTCTAGGTAGGTAGGTATCATTCGTTGTGAATGTCAGCCCAACCCACTATACCATAGAGTGCAACACAGTACAACGCAAAAGTATAAATCAAGCCTAAGGGTTTTTCGTAAACACAAGCTGGGTAAGTACCTTAGTTTGACTTTGTATCAGCCTCTTGTAATTCACTGAACAGCAGTGCATAAGCCATAATGTGCTAATACTTATATTTTCTACTAAGAGGGTGTCAATAATTCAAATCATTATCTTAACATGTTTTTCCTTTTACTGTTTGAATTGTTCATTTATATTACTGCTATATAGTTTTGTACTGATGTACAGCATTGAGGAAGATCAAACAGAACATTTTGTAAAGAGGCAGAAAACAAAGCTAACAAGATTCACTGAAGTAGGAAGATATCTGATAAACACAGAACTGAAGAACAAACTCGGTGAAGAACAGTCCTTGAAATGATGAACAGATAACATATAAACTATCACATCCACACACTCAGCATGCAAGATGTCTATATGAGTGCTATGGATTTACCATTCTTACTACTCAATCTGTTACTCACACATGACTCAGACAGGGTACAAAAATTATGCTTTAACTCCCTCAATCCCAAACACTTTCACCCCCTTCCAGCCCTGACCAATTTTCAGCTTCCAACACTGTCACATTTTGAATGACAATTACTCAGGCATGCCACACTGTACCCAAATGAAGTTGTTATAACGTCCTAGATACATTTAGAGCTTTATTTTGGTGGTATTTAATCACCACTTTTCTTTAAAAAAATGTTGCTATATAAATGAAATAAGACCGAAAATTTTGAAAAAAAAAACACTTTTATTAGTTTCTGTTATATCATTTTGGAAATAAATACTCTTATTTTCATAAATGTAAGCCAACATATATTGTGCTACATATTTTATGGAAAAAATAACCCAAATCAGTGCACATTATGTAGTCTGTGTTAAAGTTATAGAGTCTACAAATTATTCTATACTGTATATGTTTGGACATTGATTAGTCCTGATTCACTGACTGCCTATCTCATATATTGAGGCCCAGAAATGCCCCCTTCAACTGATCCTTTTTTTTGAAAGTAGATAATCCAAGGTATGTATTAAGAGGCATGGTGATTTTTTTTTAAGTTGTTTTGTTTCGTTTCCATAACATTTTATTAAGGATATTCAAGGTATGTATACAGAGACAGGTGGGTGTACAATACCAGAATTTACATGGGCCCAGCGGCCTGAAGGTATACATACAAACCAAAACCTTAACAGTGGTTTATTGTTCAAGCCAAATATAAGGACAAAAAGTTGTATAACAATGTTATAGTGCACTTAAGGAAATACAGTGGAGTAGTATAGGTTATATGGTGAGTATTAACAAACTTTGTAACTCGTAGGCCCGAAGGGACCTAATTTTTAGAGAAGTCAAATCCATGTTGGCATTAACTGTGTTGTGAATTAGGCTGGCTACTTGAGATAAGAGAGATTGGTTTTGGGGAGTCTCTGTGTAGAGGTGGATGAGAATAGTCTACGGAGTGATAGGTTACAAAGTTGTACTTTGTTGTCTTAATTCTTTGGAAAATGAAAAAAAACATTTTTTTAACAAAGTTGTCATTTGAACAAGTTATTTCTCACACACAGTAAAGGCATACTTATACTGTAATTACACCCCAAACACATTCTGCTACTCCTCTCAAGTGTGGGGATTCCCTATGTGTGAGATTTTTCACAGCCTATCCACTTTGAGGTGCACCTTCAGGCATTCTAGTCACATAAATTACACATCTAACTTCCAGACTACTTATCACATTTTTGTCGGCCCTGGAGCACCAGGGAAGTAGACACTGTAACAGGCTTGACATTGATTAGGGATAATTTGGCTAGTGTACAGAGACACTGTTGTGGCATTAATCAGGGACACTGTTACTGGTGTGGCAGTTATTAGGGACACTGTTTGGTAAAACCATAGTACCACTATACTACTCTGGGGGGACTGGGTGATCAGGAGAAGCTGATTGGCTCCCATGCACAACTGTACCAGAGTTTGCACTCCCCAGTTTTAGTAAATCAACCTCAGTGGGTCACCAATCTTACTGCTGTGCACTTTAGAGAGCATGCATGAGCTGGTGATGCGGCAGGACGTACAACACCCCTGGCTGCTGTCCAGTTTATGTATTATGGCCATAAGTGGTTAAACAGTCTTCATACAAACCATCCATATGGATCTACTACTTTTCTGCAAACTCATGTACCCTTACATGTTCCTTGGTATATGCAGGGCCATCTTTAATACCGATTGGACCCTGGGCAAACATTTTCTTGCCCCCCCACTGGCCCCCACCGGCCCCCACTGGCCCCCACCATGCAGTTTTGCTCTTCATCTGCTCTGAGAGCAGCTAGAATCAAAATCAATTTACTACAGCAGATCAGGCAGCGATTGAGATAAATTGCCAGAGGATGCAGCATATCATTACCGCTCACTGACTGGTTGCTAGAGGTTACAGCACATAATTTCTGTTGCCGAGTGCTTGCTTGAAGTTACTGCACATCCTTACTGCTCACTGATTGGTTGCTAGAGGTTACTGCACATACTTACCACTCGTTGATTGGTTTGTAGACTTTGCTTTCGGATCATTAACACTCACTGATTGGCTGCTAGAGGTTACTGCACACTGATTGGTTGCTAGACGTTACTGCACATCATTACTGCTAACTGATTGGTTGCTAGAGGTTACTGCTCACTGATTGGTTGCTAGACGTTACTGCACATCATTACTGCTAACTGATTGGTTGCTAGAGGTTACTGCACAACATTATTGCTCACTGATTGGTTGTTAGAGATTACTGCACATCATTACCACTCACTGATTGGTTGCTAGAAGTTACAGCACATCATTACAGTTCACTGATTGGTTGCTAGAGGTTACAGCACATCATCATGACTCACTGATTGGTTGCTGAAGGTTACAGCACATCATCTCTTAACTGCCTGCGCACCATGGACTGGGGAGGTGAGGCCTTCTGACCAAGATTCGAACCACGTATTGGCAGGCTGAATGCACCCAAGTTGATTGATCAACTTGAGTACAACCAGCCTGCAGGATTTTACATGTGATTGTTGCTAGTGGCAGTTACAGCCACTAGCAATATTCACTGCGCTTCCTGGTGGGAACCACCCCTGGTAGAGAAAAGAATGGCTCCACAGGAGGTATTCCCCCATCAACATTGACTGTGTTGATGGGGAAATCAAGCAAATTTATTTCCTGCAACCCTCCCCGAATCCCGCCCAATCGCTACGAGCCTTGCAGAAGGCTCTGCCTCAGGGATGATCAGTACTCCTGTAGGAGCCACCTGATCACTGCAGGAGTAGGGGGGATCTGTCCCTGGCATGTTCTGCAGCTGGCCCCTTTCAGGCCATCTGGAGCCCCCCCACAGCGGTGGAATGTCAGGGCATGGTCGCAAATGCAACCTTTGTGGTCCTAGGAGTTCCGCCACTGGTACCACAGCTAGAAGGTAGCTGGTTAGGTGGTTCCTAATGGCTCATTATCTAACGGTGCTAGCAAGTAGCCTGCAAAGCACTCTAACCAGATCCAGTGACACAGCAGCAGTGGTCCCTTCAATCAGGATTCTGGGGTTGACCGTGACTACTACAGTAGGCAGTGCAGCAAAGGTTTGTAGCCTGGCAGTGACTCGGCAGCATGGTCCCCTCGCTTTTGCAGTCTCCCCCACATGGTACTTGCTTGGTTGTTTTTCAGCAGATCAGTCTCTTTGGGGGGGATCTGTACCAAACTTTTCACACTAACTTTCCATAACACTGCACTGTCCTGGTGAGTTTTTGCCTGGGCAAATCTTGCTCCCTTCTTCTTTAAAAGCAGTGTATAGTCAGACACTATGGACTTCAGTGAATAGTTGATTCTTTGGAACTACATGTCCCATCATGCCCCTCAAGTCTCTTCTGATTGGCTGCTTGTTCTGCTTAGACAAAGGGAGGGGGAAGAACAAGCAGCGATTAGACAGAGTCGGCTGCTGACAGGAGGAGGTGGGGGCGGCAAGCGGATTGTAAGTACACAGAGAACCCTCAACTGCACTTCTCCCATGTCATAGCCAGCTGTTTAGAGATCCGCAGTGGCCCATGCAGCTATGGGAGGGGAGATCGCTCAGCTACACTGATAGGACAGGGATGCCGCACGGGCCGCTGTAGCTGGGAGCGACCCAGGGAGGGGGAAGAACAAACAATGATTAGACAGAGCCTGCTGTGGACAGGAGGGTAACAGAGCCCTGGGTGTGACTGTACACAATACAGGCATATGATGGGTGGTGACAGATGCAGGCTGGTGTACACAGGGTGTGATGGGGATTGGGTGACACTCACCAGCTCCTCCGGGGTGCAGCTCTCCCTCTCCCAACAACAACAATAGCACATGTTTCACCTGCAGGCTGCCATCTTCCCGCACCTCTCAGACAGCCACCTGTAATGTGAGTCCAGCAGCCTTCTCCCCGTAAGTCCCTTGCATGTGTACCATCCGAAGGGTCCAGCCCACCGCTGGTCACAAGACTGCCAATCCAGTGTGATGTAAGATTTAATGCTCGCAGGAAGGAGTCTGGGCTGGTAGTGGTGGTGAGCCAGGTGAGAAGGACATGGCGAGCTCTCTATTGTTCCACCAGATGGCACGGCAACCCAAAAGAAACCAAGAGCCTCTTATGGGGCCCCCTGCTGGCCGCAAACAGTGTTCAAATGGTCAGTCCACCTGCTGCTTTGGGCCCCACAACAATGACAGGGCCCAGCACAGCTGCCCTATTTGCCCTGCGTTAAAGACAGCCCTGAGTATATGAAAACATTGCATGCATGTATGCTGCAATACATAACTTCTGTACAACTGCTATCAAACTCAGCTAATTGGGATGTTTTTGGCACTTTTTTTGATAAAAGCATGTTTCACAACCTGATCTTGTTTTGGCATAGTTTTTAGTAATTGTGTTTTACTCTTTAAAATCCAAAAAGTCATCCTTTCTAAGCTTTTCAGTAGACTACATGATTTCTTGCCCATTTGCAAGGCTGCTTTCTCAACAATTGCTTTACAACTGTAAACAATAAAGAATGAATATTTAAGCTGAGACCTTATATTTATTGTACAATTTTCACACCAAAATAGTTTTTTTTCTGCTTGGGCCATGTTACCCCATCATGCCATTGCAACTCCTTCCTGCAACCATGGTACAAAATGTAATTTCAGGAAGGGCTATAATGGTTCACTGTAGTTGCTCTGTGGACAAGCAGGGAAGTAGGGTAAAGGCTAAAAAGCTACATTTAAATGTCATTCCTGCTGCTGTAAGTGTGGTGTCATCTGAGATAAGATCTTCACTTACTCTCATGGCTAGATCAGCTACCAACTAAAACTTTATAGTCATTAAAATTTAATAGGCTGCGTCCTTGATGTTGTAAATTAATTCAGGTTAATTTGCAAACCTTATTTAAATAGTGACTAGGGTTCAGATATGTTAATCCTTTGTCTGCTGGAGAGAACCAAAGGATTAAAGTAGCTGAACACCAGTGGCTTTTGAATTCATGCAGATCATCAAGGATAAATGTAAAATATTTATTAAATCACAGTTTATTTTCCTTGATCATTAATTGCACAGTTAGTGGACAAATAAAACAAAAAAAACAAATGGAATTATTCAACATAGAAATAATTATTCTAAAGGCCTTGTCACTTGAGAACTGCACTTTTCAGCAAACACATCTCATACATAGGTGTATTTATTGCATAGGTTCAACCAGACTTTAGCTGCAACTCTAACCAACGTGTGAAATCATTGGAGCTTCCTGCATCTCCAGTCTAGTATAACTATGACTTCTACCCTAATGCACTATCAGAGCATCATTTCTCTTCTGGGAAAGTAACTCAGACCAAGCTAGAGCCAAATAAATAAGCACAAGGACAGTAGACTGGTGAATAAAATGCTTCTTTACTTAATGTCTTTTATACCAAACAATTTTTGGAAGAATTCATTTGTGGCTTGGAACCCGTTACACAACTCTAAACTCCCTGCTGTTTAATCCAACACCAAATTCCCAAAGCAACCTTTATAGAAGGTTGGTAAAGGTGACATGTGAACTTGTCACAACTGGGAAATCTGGAAGAAATGCTTAACAGAAAAATACTATTCATTATTACAATGTTATGTTAAAAAAATTCTCAACAAACAAGTTAGTTTATCTTTAAAGTGGTGAGTTTTCCAGTTTAGGCTCTGATCATTTTCACAAACGAATACAGCCTGAGGTCCTTAAGGTCCTAGATCATCCAAATGGCTCAATTATTTATCTAAGCCCGTTTACATACACAATGTTTTGTACGCCTCTATTGCACCTAACCAGAAGACAATGTCCCAGACTCCTACTAAGAGAAACATATTCGTTTTTACTTTTTTTTGCCACAGGTAACATTTCATGCAAAGCTATCAAAACCTGTGTAAGCATTTAGAACTTCAACAGTGAATGCTTTGTTCCATCATGAATCATTGCCCTTGGATATCACTTACTTTGTCCTTCTTTAGGCGATCCCTAAAAATAAATCTTCTTAAGCAAAGGTCTCAAAATTTTCTAAACTAGAGGCCAGCTTACTGTCCTTCAGACTTTAGGTGTTCCGAACTGTGGTCATTGGGAGTAGAAAAGGTCCCCACGTCAGTGGAAAAAAACAATGCCCCATCTTTGGTGTCAGTGGGAGGAATTGTGCCCCATCATTGATGTCATTGGGCCCCGTTGCTGGTGTCATTGGGAGGAAATGTGCCCCATTGTTGGTGTCATTGATAAGAATTGTGCCCCATCATTGGTGTCATTGGGAGGAACTGTGCCCCTTCACTGGTGTCAATGAATCAAATAGTGCTCTAAGGGCCAGATAAAAGCAAGCAAAGGGCCACATCTGGCTCCCAGGCCGCAGTTTGGAGACTATTGTCATAAAGGAAGCATAGCATACTTCTAATTAAAAGCTGAACGTTTACCTTCCCCACCAACTCACCACCCCCACAGTTGCTACCTTTTGTGTCACTAGCCCCTCCATTTAAGATTGAAAGTTCTCATTGACATACACCCTCCTAACTCTGTTGTCTTGCATTGTACTGTAACTTAATATATTCATATTGTAAAGTGCTGTGAAAACTGTTGGCACTATATACATCTTGTATTATAAAAATAATAGTAATAATAATCAGCCAATATACTGTTATAGTTTTTTTCACATGCTAGATGAAAAATATCAATCACCACTTACAAGGTTGAAGAGAAGGGAGATGGTTTGCACATACTGACATCCTCGTGTAGTTAGGCAATGGGGGCTGGGATGAGCCCTGGGTACAGTTGAAGAACAAAAGAAAAAGGGGGACCTCACAGGCTCCTTAGCAGAAATATGGGCTACTATGGTTATAGTTATTTGTCACTAAATGGACATCTACTTTAACTACATGAACGTGACTATAGTGAGAAACGTGAAATCCAATTCTAGGTTAACTATAAAATATTTGTAAATTATCTTCTGTATCAGGGACAGTAAGAGTAACTGAGAGCAGTAGTTTATGCTTCTGACCAAAGTCCTTAAAGCTGAACTCCAAGGAAATTAAAAATGCTTGATTAGCACTAGGGGACCACAAAAAGAACTTTTACTTTCTTGAATCTTCAAACTCAGGCTTCTCTGGGTTGTAAGACTGGTCCCAGTAACTCTTTCTCCCTATGATCCAGTGGTCAGGTGCCCTCTGACATCATCAAAACCAGTGCAGAACCCAGTGTAATCCATAGCCCTGCATTGGGCATGAGGATGCAGGGGGACAGTCCACTACCAAAACATAGAGAAGTAGAGGAGAGCACCAGCTCCCAGGGGAGCAGGACATTGGGTAAGTAATAATGCTTTCACAGCGCCCTAGAGAGATAAGAGCAGTTGGATTTCCTTAAAGATAGGCTTTAAGTATTTAACAGAATAGGTAATCAGCCAAATTATCAGACGGGGAGTAACTGTAATTTCATGATGGCAAAGAGCATGCAAACACTGCAGAAAAATTGACTCCATACATCAAGTGTGGCTCAATCAGGGTAACACGTGGCTGTGTAACATCTTTATAAGACACTATTAAAACAAAGAAAATAGTCGAGAAGCATTGCTTTAATAAAACAGATACAAACACAGTTTATCCTCATAAATCTGTGCAAACATATTTTAATCAGCAAAGGACCCAATAGGAGTTTTGGTGGAATTGTGCACATGTAACCGGGCATATTTAGTTATTTTTAGAGATACCCTTAGATGAATGTTGCTACAAAGTCTTTTTGAAGGGCACCCTGAGGATGATGCGACTTCTGCCTTTGTGTCGAAGAGCTAAAGACAAAATCTGCAGTGATGAAGAGAACCTCCAGCTATTACCCAACCAGTTTGGAATGCGGTCCTAGTTATCTGGCAAAAATTAACTCTTCTGAGCTGGTATTAGTTGCATGGACAAGACATATGACCGAAACTTTCTCTCTCTCCACTTCCTTTTTCCAGGATCTTTTCCCAACAACCCCTCAGTTAGGAAGTGACATACATAATTTTACATTACAGTGTGATACTAACAGCTGACAGTAGAGGGCAGTGGATACCTACAGTAGCATCAATGCGTGTTGTTATCATATGACTGGCAAGTTGAAGTCACTAGGGAAAGCTGGCGAGCGATGGTTACTTTGGCAGTGCTAGTAAAACAGCTGATTAAGAAGATCTCTGTCAAAAAGCAGCTATAAAGCTTAGAAACAGAATTTCAATTTTATATCTGAAATAGCAAAATCTCCTTAAGATGTGTTACTGCAATCAAACTTTCAGCAAAGTTAATTAACAAAAAGAATTCTGGTTGGCCGCACGTCCAGTAAAATCACCTTTATTTCAGCAAGTCCATAAAAACATTACCAAAGACACGAATAGAGGGGAACAGCATCACCAGCTAATGCGTTTCACACTTCCTTAGCGCTTAGTCATAGCTCGCCGAAACTTTCTCTCTCTCCACTTCCTTCTTCCAGGATCTTTTCCCAACAACCCCCTTTGCTGAGTTGCAAAGCAAGCCAATTTGTCAGGCTCAGCCCTTCCTTCTCTGAGCTGACCGCTCAACTGTCGGCTAATTGCCAGCTCCTATCTCTCCACAGTTACTCAGCTGTTAAAGATATCCTGCTCGTCAGTCCTGCCTACTTAAGCTGTCCAGTCCAGAGGATCTCTGCCTTTGCCTTGGCCAACATCATAGAGATCATCTTCTGCGTTCCTGTTTAAAGACTTGCTTTGCTGACATCCCTTCTGGCTCCAGATCCTGCTTGCTGTTTCTTTTTTTTAAAGGGGTCCGCTTGCTGTGTCACTATATTGATCCCTGACTTCTGGCTTGGCTGACTATCAGTTCTGGTTAATGAACTTTGGCTAAGTTTTCACTATGTTTGTTCTTTTTACTTTTATTATTAAACAAGTGTGATTTAACTGTAATTCTGTCTTTGTCTGATTTCATAGTTTCTGACACAATGCTAATTTTCTCACTAAAGAGGTCAGGTAGAGTAAATTTACCTTTGGAGGAGGTTTGATTGCAGTAATACATTTTAAGGAGACTTTCCTTTTCCATATATACAAATTATGGAAACTAAAAATTACATATACTCATCGAATCCAGTGCAAAAATCCTGTACACTGAAACAATTGCCTCTTTAAAATAGTGTTGCCCACTTAAGAAACAATACCAGCATTGTTTTCACATATAAGTAAGCTTCCATTCTGTTGTATGTGCTGACTGACAATTTTAGCAACAGTGTCAGTGCTATCAATTAACCACTCAAGGACCAGCCTCGTTTTGGAATTTAGGTGTTTACATGTTTAAAACAGGTTTTTTTGCTAGAAAATTACTTAGAACACCCAAACATTATATATTGTTTTTTTTCTAACACCCTAGAGAATAAAATGGCAGTCATTGCAATACTTTTTTTCACACCGTATTTGCGCAGCGGTCTTACAAGCACGCTTTTTTTTAAAAAAATTCACCTTTTTGAATAAAAAAATAAGAAAACAGTAAAGTTAGCCCAATTTTTTTATATTGTGAAAGATAATGTTACGCCGAGTAAATTGATACCCAACATGTCACGCTTCAAAATTGAGCCCGCTCGTGGAATGGCGTCAAACGTTTTGCGTTACAGAGGAGGTCTAGGGCTAGAATTATTGCTCCCGCTCTAACGATTGCGGCGATACCTCACATGTGTGGTTTGACCACCGTTTTTATATGCGGTCACTACTCACTTATGCGTTCACTTCTGCGCACAAGCTCGTCGGGACGGGGGGTTTTAAAAAAAAAAATTTTTATTTTTATTATTTATTTTACATGATGTTATTTCTTTTTACACTGTTTTAAAAAAAAATTGTGTCACTTTTATTCCTATTGCAAGGAATGTAAACATCCCTCGTAATAGAAAAAAGCATGACAGGACCTCTTAAATATGAGATCTGGGGTCAAAAAGACCTCAGATCTCATATTTACACTAAAATGCAATAAAAAAAAGTCATTTAGAAAAATGACATTGAAAAAATGTGCCTTTAAGACGTATGGACGGAAGTGACGTTTTGACGTCGCTTCCGCCCTGCAATGTCATGGAGACGAGTGGGCACCATCTTACCCTCACTCGTCTTCAGGCACAGCAAGGAGACAGACGCGATTGCCTCCGCCGCTACCGACGGCTCCGGTAAGCGGCAGAGGGCACCGGATTGAGGCGGGAGGGGGGGCCCTCTCCCGCCACTGATAGAAGTGATCTCGCGACAAATCCGCCGCAGAGACCACTTTCATCTGAAAGCCGACCGCCGCATGAAAACCGGGATACTGGGGTTATGGCAGCTAGCTGCTGCCATAACAATGATATCCGCCACCAAACTTAGGACATACTTTGGCGTGCTGCGGTCGGCAAGTGATTAAAGCACTTGGCAGTCTAGATGTGGGTATCTGCCAACTTTTAATAAAAGAACACTTACCTGTCCAGGGACAGAGCACCATCCTCACCCGGGCTAGTTAGGAAGTGACATACATAATTTTACTTTACAGTGCGAGACTAACATCTGACAGTAGAGGGCAGTGGATCCCTACAGTAGCATCAATGCGTGTTGGTATCATTTGATTGGCAAGTTGAAGCCGCTGGAGAAAGCGGTGGTCACTTTGGCAGTGCTAGTAAAACAGCTGATTGAAAAGACTTCTGTCAAACAGCAGCTATAAAGCTTAGAAACAGGATTTCCATTTTATGCCTGAAAAGGGAAAATCTCCTTAAGATGTATTACTGCAATCAAACCTTCTCCAAAGGTAAATTTGCTCTACCTGACCTCTTTAGTGAGAAAATTTGCATTGATTTTGCAATTCAGCGGGAAGGGCAAATAAACCAGAGACTAAGCAAAGGTCAGTAACTTCAGGGCGGATACTGTAGTATCCAAAAGTCAACAGGCGGGAGGCATAAACTAGATATCAATCAAGGTCTGGTCACATTATTAAATAAAGAAATGACTCATAATTCTAACCAGAGATAGAAAAGTTTTTAATTACAGACTATGGTAAACTACTATAGATTGAAGGCTGGTAGAGGTTATAAGACTCTGTTGTTATTAGCATTAAAGATGAGCTTGATGTTCGGGTCGAACATTATGGGGCATTCGCAGGAAATTTGAGCACTGCGGAACACCCCTTAATGCACTGCGAGATCACAGTGCATTCCTGTATCATAATTTGCCAAAGCATACATCTGACCTGCATGCTTTGGCCAATTACCGCGCACTCTGCTGAGAGAGCCATAATTGGAAATCATGGGGATCATGCTCTGTTTCAGTATGTCACAGTAAATGTTGGCATTCATGGTTTCCTCAATGAACTGTAGCTCCCCAGTGCCGACAGCACTCATGCAGCCCCAGACCATGACACTCCCACCACATGCTTGAATGTAGGCAAGACACACTTGTCTTTGTATTCCTCACCTAGTTGCCGCCACACACGCTTGACACCATCTGAACCAAATAGGTTTATCTTGGTCTCATCAGACCACAGGAAATGGTTCCAGGAACCCATGTCCTTAGTCTGCTTCAGCAAACTGTTTGCAGGCTTTCTTGTGCATCATCTTTAGAAGAGGCTTCCTTCTGGGATGACAGCAATGCAGATCAATTTGATGCAGTGTACGGCATATGGTCTGAGCACTGACAGGCTGAACCGCCATCCCTTCAACCTCTGCAGCAATGCTGGCAGCACTCATACTTCTATTTCCCAAAAACAACCTCTGGATATGACGCTGAGCACATGCACTCAACTTCTTTGGTCGACCATGGCGAGGCCTGTTCTGAGTGGAACCTGTCCTGTTAAACCACTGTATAGTCTTGGCCACCATGCAGCAGCTCAGTTTCAGGGTCTTGGCAATCTTCTTATAGCCTAGGCCATCTTTATGTAGAGCAACAATTCTTTTTTCCAGATCCTCAGAGAGTTATTTGCCGTGAGATGCCCTTTTGAACTTCCAGTGACCAGTATGAGTGAGTAAGAGCGAAAACAACAAATTTAACACACCTGCTCCCCATTCACACCTGAGACCTTGTAAAACTGCAACTAACCACATGACACCGGGGAGGAAAAGTGGCTAATTGGGCCCAATTTGGACATTTTCACTTAGAGGTGTACTCACTTTTGTTGCCAGCGGTTTAGACATTAATGGCTGTGTGTTGAGTTATTTTGAGGGGACAGCAACAGTAAACTTTTATACAAGCTGTACACTCACTACTTTACATAGCAAAGCAAAAGTGTAATTTCTTCAGTGCTGTCACATGAAAATATATAATAAATATAGCATTCGAATTTGCCGCGAACACCCCAAATTGTTCGGTGAACTGGCGAGCTGATGTTCGAGTTGAACATGAGTTCGACTCGAAGCTCATCCCAACCCACTATATATATATATATATATATATATATATATACTCATATACTCTGCATTCAGTGTAGCCTATATCTACAGTGCATTCGGTGGTGTACTGTTTCAAATACATTTTGCGTTGTATAAATATATATATATATATATATATATATATATATATATATAGTAGTGTATTTGAAACAGTACACCACTGAATGCACTGTAGATATAGGCTACACTGGATGCAGAGTATATGAGTATATATATATATATATATATATATATATATATATGTATATATATATATAGTGGGTAGGGATGAGCTTCGAGTTCGAGTCGAACTCATGTTCAACTCAAACATTGGCTCGCCAGTTCACCGAACAGCGAACAATTTGGGGTGTTCGCGGCAAATTCGAATGCCGCGGAACACCCTTTAAAAGTCTATTGGAGAAATCAAAAGTGCTAATTTTAAAGGCTTATATTCATGGTATTGTCATAAAAACTGTTTGGGGACCTAGGTCCTGCCCCAGGGGACATGGATCAATGCAAAAAAAGTTTTAAAAACGGCTGTTTTTTCGGGAGCAGTGATTTTAATAATGCTTAAAGTGAAACAATAAAAGTATAATATCCCTTTAAGTTTTGTACCTGGGGGGTGTCTATAGTATGCCTGTAAAGGGGCGCATGTTTCCCGTTTTTAGAACAGTCTGACAGCAAAATGACATTTCAAAGGAAAAAAAGTAATTTAAAACTACTCGCGGCTATTAATGAATTGCCGGTCCGACAATACACATAAAAGTTCATTGATAAAAACGGCATGGGAATTCCCCACAGGGGAACCCCGAACCAAAATTTTTTAAAAAATGACGTGGATAACAAAGCTGTCCTCATCCTCCTCATCCTCTGTCACCCAGGCTCAGAGTAGTTTGCCTTCCAACGCAGCTGCCAAAGTGGCCTATTCCACCGAGTTCTTGTCCACAGTCACTCCTTCTATAGCCCCACCATCATGCATGGAGGAGTCCTCGCATTTATGTGACCACAGTGTCGGGTACAGTACCTGACCGCGAGATTGTGTTTCCAGCGCGATGCCTGGTATGCCCCTGGGGGGAACCCAAGCTGGTTTTTTCATTTAAAATTTGGCGCGGGGTTCCCCCTTAGGATTCATACCAGACAGCTGTCAGCACTGCCTGCCACTTATCGGGAAAGGAAAACAACGTTTTCCTTTCCCAATGAGTGAGCCATCTTGGCGCTGGCTCCCGCGACGGGGCTCGCAGGTGTCAAATCTCACAGAGAAATGCGGCGAGATTGACACAATATCGCGGTCACCTACTGTACATGCTGCTGGAGGATGGGCAGCGATTTAAAGGCTCCGATATTGGTTCCCAGGTTGAGGAAGAGAGTAACGTGAGCCTAGAGAGAGGGGGTGCCACAGAAGGACAAGAAACTGGCAGTCATGTTCCCCCAGCTGCAGCATTCTGCCAAGTTTGCTCCAGTGAGGAGGAGGGAGGGGATGAGGAGGTCACTGACTGTACTTGGGTGCCTGAGAGAAGAGAGGCGGAAAGTGAGGAGGAGGAGGCACAAATCCAATGAGGCAGGATGTCCTCTAGGGGGCAGCTTAAGGGCAGCCATCCTATTGCATCACACCGCAGAGCTAGGTGCAGGGCGCTGCTGACTTCCCGTTGACTTTTAAAAGTTCCTTGGTGTGGGCTTTTTTCGACACGTTTGCAGAATATCTCACCGCTGCTGTTTGCAACCTCTGTTTGAAGCGGATCAAGTGTGGCCAGAACAGCAGCCACCTGGGTACCACGTACTTGACCAGACATATGACGACCTGCAATGCAGTCCGTTGGCAACAGGACTTGAAAGACCCACATCAAAGAAAAAAGGCGGACTTCTCCTTGCTCCTCATCTGGGATCTCCAACCCTACTATACCTCCAGTCCTCTCAAAAACCTGCACTGAGAGGAATGAAGGTATAGCAATAGGTGTCCCAAGTACTTGCAGCCAATCTGCTAGAAGTACACCACCAATTGATTTTAGTAGGCAAATTTCCCTACCCCAGTTGCTAAACCATAAAAAGAAATTTGGTCCAAGCCATCCACATGCTCAGCGTCTGAATGCTAGCTTGGCCAAATCGCTAGCACTGTAACTGCTGCCTTTTCAGCTGGTAGACTCTGCCCAATTTCATGAATTTGTAGAATGTGCTGTACCTCAGTGGCAGGTTCCAAAACGCCATTTCTTTTCATGGAAGACCATTCCGGCTCTCTACCGGCATGTGAAAGGCAATGTTTTGGCCTTGTTGGACAGGGCGGTCGGAAGTAAAGTTCATATTACTGCTGACTTATGGTTCAGCAGGCACAGGCAGGGATGTTACCTTTCCTTCACGGCACACTGGGTAACTCTGCTGGCAGCTGGGGAAGATGCAGGACAGGGTTCAGTGTTGTTGGAGCTTGTTCCACCACCACGCCTCCAAAATGTTAGTGGTGATTCTGCCACAGCTCTCTCCTCCACCCCCTCCTCTTCTTCTTCCTCTATGGCCTCTTCTGCAGATTTGTCCTCTGAACCATGCAGTGCTTGAGTTGGTCTGCCCAGGGGACAGGAGCCACACTGGGGCAGAGATTCTGTCAGCTCTGCAGGGGAAGACTCAGAGGTGGTTGATGCCATGCCAGCTTCAGCCAGGAATGGTTGTATGCAACAAAGGCACCAACCTTCTCTCCGCCCTCTGACAGGGACACTTGACCCATTTTCCATATTTGGCACACGTCCTGAATTTGGTGGTGCACCGGTTCTTGAGCAGGTACCCAGGCTTACAAGATCTCCTGAGGCAGGCCAGAAAAGTCTGTGGTCATTTCCACCAGTCAAAAAAAGCCAGTGCTCGGCTGGCTGACATTCAAAGGGAATGGAACCTGCCCACCAACCGCCTCATTTGTGACATGCCCACCAGGTGGAACTCAATGTTGGCAATGCTGCAGCAGCTGCACACACAGCAGAGGGCCATCAATGAGTACCTGTGCGAGTATGGCACCAGGACTGGGTCAGGGGAGATTGGTTTCTTTTTGCCAGGTCAGTGGCTACTGATCACGTATGCAAGCACTTTCCTGTCACCATTTGAGAAGGCTACAAGGATGGTGAGCAGCGACAATGCATGCATCAGTGACATTTTCCCACTAGTCTTCCTGTTGGAGCATATGCTTCATGGAATCATGGACAGGGCACTTGAGGCAGAACAGCAGGAGGAAGAGGAGGACTTCTCTTCCTTTCAAGACCCCCTTTATCCAGATAGCATTCATACGGTCCTGCCAAACACACAAGAAGAAGAGGAGGAGGAGGATTGTGTCAGCATGAATGTAAAGGATAACACTCAGCAACAATCTTCAAAGGATGATTTTCAGTCCCCAGAAACCCAAGGAGTTGTATGTGACTGGGAGAAGGTAGTTACGGATAATGTGATCCTTAGTGACCCAAAGGGCTCAGAATCAAATGCCTCTGCAAATTTGTGCTGCATGGCCTCCCTGATTCTGCCAAGCCTGCGAAAGGACTCTAGGATTCGTGATATCAAGGAGAGGCATCATTACTGGCTGGCAACCCTACTTGATATATGTTACAAGTACGGATGAGCCCAATGTTCGAGTCGAACATAAGTACGTCACCGTGTGGCCCCGCCCTCAATTATAAAAGAACTATCACCTGAGAGGACGGTCATTACGGCGTGTGTCTCCCATGGAGGCGGATCAGTGGCGTGCAGGGTTGTTTTTTTCAGTCCATCAGCGGAGCAAGAGAAGAAGATGAATGGACTTCGTAGGACATTTTTATTTTTTAATAAAGGACTTGTCCCAAGATGTGTCTTGTGGTTTTTTAACATTTCGACACTTTTTTTGTGAAATGGTAGGGGTACAATGTACCCGTTACCATTTCAAACAGGGGGGCTTGGATCTGGGGGTCCCCTTGCTAAAGGGGGCTTCCAAATCCTGATAAGCCCCCACCTGCAGACTCCCACAACCACCGGGCAAGGGTTGTGGGGATGAGGCCCTTGTCACCATCAACATGAGGATAAGGTGCTTTGGGGGCTACCCCAAAGCACCCTTCTAATGTTGAGGGCATGTGACCTGGTATGGTTGAGGAGGGGGTGGCGCTCTCTTGCCCCCCTCTTTTCCGGTGGCCTGCCAGGTTGCGTGCTCGGATAAGGGTCTGGTATGGATTTTTGTGGGAACCCCATGCCATTTTTTTAAATTTTGGCGCGGGGTTCCCCTTAAAATCCATACCAGACCTGAAGGGTCTGGTATGGATTTTGAGGGGGACACCTATGGCAATTTTGAAAAAAAAATTGGCACAGGGTTCCCCTTACTATCCGTACCAGACCTGAAAGGCCTGGTATGGAATTTGGGGGGACCCCTACGCAATTTTTTTAAAAAGTTTGGTTCGGGGTTCCTCTTAATATTCATACCAGACCCAAAGGGCCTGGTATGAATTTTTGGGGGACCCCCATGCCGTTTTTTTCAATGACTTTTATCTGTATTGCCGAGACCCGACAATTCATTATAGCTGCAAGTAGTTTTAAATGACTTTTTTTCCTTTAGAAATATCATTTTGTGCAGGGACTGTTCTAAACATAGGAAAAATGCGCCACTTTACAGGCATACTATAGACACCACCCCCAGGTACGAAATGAATATTTCACTTTTATTGTTTCACTTTAAGCATTAATAAAATCACTGCTCCTGAAAAAACATCCGTTTTTAAAACTTTTTTTTGCATTGATACATGTCCCCTGGGGCAGGACCCAGGTCCTCAAACACTTTTTATGAAAATAACTTGCATATTAACCCTTAAAATTAGCACTTTTGATTTTTCACATTCGTGTCCCATAGACTTTAACGGTGTTCGCATGTTCGAACAAATTTTTTGCCTGTTCGCATGTTCTGCTGCGAACCGCAGTTACAAGGGTAAATTTGCAGAACTCATCCTGCCTTCGCAAAGGGAGAAGAGGATGAAACATCTTCAGGAGGCCTTGAAGAAAGGTTTGTGTAACGCTTTTCCAGACCCTGGGAGGTAACCATTTCCTGGTGCTGGACAATATGTTGCTGAGACTTCGTTTTTGCCTTTAAACAAATTTTCAGTCCTCATCGCCAATGTCTGATCGGTTCAAGCAACCATCGCCAGCGTCTGCATTATATGGTGCAGGAATATCTAGGGGCAAGAGCAGACTTGGAGACCTTTCCAAGAGAGCATTCACTGGGTTACTGGGTCTTGAGGATGGACCACTGGCCAGAACTTGCTCAATATACAATTGAGCTACTGGCCTGTCCTGCATCCAGCGTGCTTTCTGAACGCACATTCAGTGCTGCTGGAGCGTTTGTAACTGATCAAAGAGTGCGCCGGTCCACAGACTCCGTTGATAGGCTCACATTCATAAAAATGAATCAGTCTTAGATCTGCAGCTATCAAGCACCTAATGCTAATGTAACTGATTGAATTTGCTATGGATCTGGGATCCCTTGAAGACTGCCTATGCTGACTATCCTATTCCTCCTCAATCTTGATGATGCTCGCTTCCAACAATATTTTTGGTTTAGGGCACCACCACCCAAGGCCCAAATTTTCTTGAGGGGTTACAGTGTTCTGGCGCCATCAAAACCAAAGGCCCAATTTTTCTGCCCCTAATTAACAGGGCCATGTAATTACTATTTTGGATATAATATTTCACATCTGGACCCGTTCCTGTGCCCAACAAGAGTATCTGTGAGGGGTTACAGTGTTGTGGCACCACCACTACCACCGAAGGCCCAATTTTTCTGACCATGTTTAACAGTGGCATGTAATTACAATTTTTGATATAATATTTTTCACAGCAGGGCCCGTTCCTGCACCCAACAAGAGTAACTGTGAGGGCTTAGAGTGTTCTGGCGCCACCAAAACCAAAGGCCCAATTTTTTAACAGGGGCATGTAATTACTATTTTTGAAATAATAGTTAAGCAGGGCCCGTTCCTGCGCCCAACAAGAGTAACTGCGGTTATAGTGTTCTGGTGCCACCAAAACCAAAGGCCCAATTTTTCTGCCCCTAATTAACAGGGACATGTAATTACAATTTTGGATATAATATTTCACAGCAGGGCCCGTTCCTGTGCCCAACAAGAATAACTGTGAGGGGTTACAGTGCTCTATTACCACCAACACCCAAGGCCCAGTTTTTCTGCAGAGTATAAACGGCAGGCCTTATAATATATATACTGCTGCTCAGAGTATATAGTGCCTGGGGGACCCCCACGCCATTTTTTTTATTTTGGTGCGGGGTTCCCCTTAATAACCCTTCCAGACCTGAAGGGCCTGGTGATGAACTGGGGGGAAACCCATGCCATTTTTTTCAGTGATTTTTATCTATATTGCCAGGATCCGATAAAACATTACAGCTGCGAGCAGTTTTGAATGAATTTTTTTCCTTTAGAAATATCATTTTGCTGTGGTACTGTTATAAACATGGAAAAGATGTGCTACTTTACAGGCATACTAAGGATGCCCCCCAAGCACGATATTTAAAGGAATATTTAATTTTTGTTGTTTCACTTTAAGCATTATTAAAATTGCATTGATACATGTCTCCTGGGGCAGGACTCGGGTCCCCAAACACTTTTTATGACAGTAACTTGCATATAAGCCTTTAAAATGAGCACTTTTGCCTGCTCGCATGTTCTGCTGTGAACCAAACTGGGGATTGTTCAGTTCAACCCTAATTAGCACCATGCTTTTAAAGGAAAATTCAATTTTTATAAAAATATACAAAATATATAATATACTAAAGAAGCCATTTTTAAATGGAATTATTTGATTGTACTTTCAAATAATTTTATTTTGTAGATAAAAAGAATCATACAAATCAAAAACAGAGATACCAAATACTTTTTCAACATATACAGACTTTTAAATGTAGACAAATATCTTTCCATAATGGGGACAGATACAAAAAAGAAATATATGAAGCGTGTGTCAGAAGTCCATGAAGAGGCATGATAGGGCTTAAAAGAGTCTTGGTAAGGGGTAGTATCCGTGAGACAAGCCAAAAAGCAGGGGATCTTGACTTTTACCTAGGGCCTCATCTCTACTTCTGTCTCCCAACTGTGTCTCTAGTTCCCTTCATTTTGCAACCTGTCTTTGGTGCTTGCGCACAAGTAGCATGGCCAATGTCATACCTATCATCATAGTGCATTCGAGTAAGTCTGCTTCAAAAAAACTGCCCAATACAGGACAAAATTCTATCTATACTTGTCCCATTACATCCTATAGTGGAGACAAGAGAGTCTCAGGTAAAAGAAGAGGAAAAGGTGTTAGAAAGGAGGAGTAGATAGGGGAGGGAGATAATTTGCAGGAGGCTCCAACTATCTAAGGAGCTTGTAGTGTGGCCGGAAACAAGGGAACATTACAGTATTTGGCCCATGGCTCCCAAATAGCAAAGAACATTCCACTTTTGTCATTTATTTGGCTATGATTTGTTCCTGTGCCATAATCCACGATACCTTCCTCTTAAAACCCTGGAACGAGACGCTACAGTAGGTTTCTTCCAGGACTTCGCTAATGAAGCTTTAGCTCCTAAGAGAATGAAAAAAATTAACTTCTGTGAAAATTTAGGAAAAGCCCTGATCTTCCCATTTAGCAGAGCAATGGAGGGATCAGGGGTTATTGTTTGCTGCAAAATAGTACTGATTGTACGGAAAACTTTTCCCCAGAATGATCTGATTCGAGGGCAGGTCTACCATATATGTATCATGGTTCCCTCCAGCTCACAGCCCCTGAAACATAGGGGGGATGTCCCTGTAAAAATGACAGAGATGCGAGCAGGTACATAGTACCACCGTGTTATGACTTTTACACTGGCTTCTATCAAGGAGATGTTTTGTATACCTTTAAAAAAATCTTTCAAACCTGATAGACCAATCTTGTGACGTCCAGGAGTTGTCTAAGTCCTCCTCCCAGGCCCGAGCATATCCGGGTTTGTCCAACGAGGATTTTAAAGCGGTGTAAACTAGGGAAATTCCTCCCCTCTGGACTTCTGTATTGGAGCACCAATGTTCAAAGGGAGTCAGAGAGGGGTTTTCTTGATTGTGTTTCCAAATTGAGTGTAGGTAGTGGTTGATTTGGGAGAATCTGAACATCTCAGAGTAAGGCATGTCTAATTCATTCTGACAGTGGGTCAGCGTGATCGGACCTTTGGGGGAGAGAAAGTGACCTATCCTATATAGGCCTTTATCCGTCCACAATTTAAAAGCCTTAATCACCATCCCTGGCGGGAATTCTGGATTATGGAATAGGTGAGCTAGCGGTCTAATAGGTGAGATTAGGTTACGATGTGAAAAGAGATTTGTGTACAAGGCTATAGAATGAGAAAGGGTGGGCGACAATATTGCTGGCCTAGCTTTAGGTTCACACCAGAGAAGATAGTCTATAGTGTTCCGTGGGGTAGCCTGTCTTTCTATTGAAAGCCAACTTGGCTTAGGGCCCTTCACAAGAGCCATCGAGATTTGGGAGAGTTGGGTCGCCTGAAAATAATGCCATAAGTCCAGTAGACCGAGCCCTCCCTGACTTTTTAGACGGTAAAGTATACTGGAGGGGCATCTGTACCCCCTTCGACCCCAGATAAAGTGGACAATCTCCGATTGGAATTTGTGAAGGATCTTTTTCTTAATCGGGATAGGGAGGGAGCGAAAAGATATAAAAGATGGGGAGAAGGGTCATTTTGATGGTGTGAATCCTGCCCAACCAGGACAAACCACATCTGGCCCACTTATCCAGGTCCTCTCTACATTTACGAAACATTGGGGGGTAATTAGCTCCAAACAGTCTTTGAATGTCTGAAGTTATTTTGATGCCTAAGTAGGGAATCTCCGTGGGCACCCAGGGGAATGCGAAGTTAGTGGAGAGCTGAGTGATTAGATTCTGTGGGACTGTAATGTTCAGCGCTATGGATTTGGACATATTGACCCTCAAGCCAGAAACTGTGCTAAAATCTTGGAGAATCTTATAGATCATAAGGGCGGAGACGAGAGGGGAAGTGGTATAAAGGAGAAGGTCGTCCGCATAAAGCACACATTTATGCTCTTGATCCCCGCATTGTACCCCCTTAATATCCAGGTTGGTTCTGATTGCTACAGCCAGTGACTCAATTGCTATCGCGATGAGGAGAGGGGAGAGTGGGCAATCCTGCCTGGTCCCCCGTCCAATAGGGAACTGTTCTGAGTACCTCCCCATGAGACGAACCTGGGCAGATGGAGTCGAGTAAAGGGACTTAATGTAGTTAGGAAGAAGGGGCCAAATCCCCATCTTTGTAATATGTCAGATAAGTATTCCCAGTCGACTGAGTCAAATGCTTTATGTAAGTCGATGGAGAGAAGATAGCCCCTCTGTTGGGGGCCCCCGTCCCATCCAGACCTAAGCAGGGAGATGACATCTATTATTCTACGTATTTGGTCTGGTCCCTGTCTGCCAGGGATGAAGCCCACCTGATCTTTATGAATATATTTAGATATGAAGCTCGCCATCCTATTCGCTAGAATTTTAGTCAGAATTTTGATATCATTGTTAATAAGCGAAATAGGCCTGTAGTTACCAGGCTCACTTGAATCTTTTTCCGGCTTTGGGATTACCGATATAAATGCTGAATTAGGATCAGGTCCCATGAGGGCTCCATCCCTGAGGGAGTTGAAAAATTTAGTTAGGTGTGGGGCCAGGTTGGGGGCAAACTTTTTGTAATACCCGGTGGAGAAGCCATCTGGTCCCGGGGCAGAACCTGTTTTAAGAGATCTGATCGTGTGCAACACTTCCTCCACCGAAAACGTGTCATCTAGAAGTTCCCTATGTTCCTTGGACAAAGCTGGAAGAGGTAAGTCCCTGAGGAAACGGTCTCGTTGCTGTTGTGTAGGGGACTCGGAGGGTTTATATAGATTAGCACAAAATTGTGAAAAAGCTTCCATAATTTTTTGTTGGGTTTTGGGGAACGCTAAAGAGCGTTGTTTTGGGTTGAGTTTGGCTGCTAGTCTGGAGCCCATCCAGTCTGTTTGGTAATAGAATTTAGCCCCTGTCGATCTTAAGTGTTTTTCGGCTGCAGAGGTCAGAGCTAGGTTAAGAATGGTCTGAGATTTGCCGAGGGTCTTTAAGGAGTCAGAGACGGGGAGTCTCTTATGTGCCTTAGCTGCAGCCCTGTATTCTGATGTGAGTTTGAGAATATCAGCTTTATGGGCTGCTTTGAGATGAGAGGATAAACCAATAATGTGTACCATAATAACTGATTTGTGGGCTGCCCATATGGTGGAGGGGGAAACCTCTGCCGTCTGGTTAATTTGGAAGTAGTCTTTTATAGCCGCTTCTATGCCCAGACAATTTATTGGATCAATAAAGAGAGACTCCTGTAATCTCCAGTGTGGTGGGCCCTTAGAGGGACCTACTTTCTGAGCCACTACCAAGACCATAGCGTGATTTGACAGCGGAGAATCAACAATCCGAGAGCTAAGAACCAGTGGGATAGTGCGCGAGCGGGTAAAGATGTGGTCTATCCTGGCGAAAGAGTTGTGTGGTGCTGAGAAGTGAGTGTAATCTTTTTTATGTGGATTCACTTCCCTCCAGATATTGACCAAGCCTTAATCAAATAGGAGAGCCGCTATTCTAGTACTCTGTTTGGACGGGCATTTAGATTTAGATTTCCCGTTGGCTAGTCTATCAAGTGCGGAGTCGAAGGCGGTGTTCGAGTCCCCTCCTACAAATATTGTACCTTTAAGGTGGGCTTGTAATTCTTTAAGCAAATAGTCAAAGAACTTTCTTTGGCCTTTGTTAGCCGCGTAATATGAAACGAACGTATATAGTTCACCATCAATATGGCAGGACACTAGCAGGAAGCGCCACTGGGGATCTTCTCTGGTTGAGAAACATTCAAATGTTTCTCAATGAAATGTGGTGTCCACTAGAGCCTGGGATGAGGAGCCAGAGACGTCCCTTGAGTCCGGCAGAACCTATACTGGAGTACAGGAGGGCGGAAAGGGAGGGGGGGAGAGAGCAAAGAGAAGAATGAAAGGAAGAGCGATTAATGATGCGCAATGGATAAAGAACAACAAGAAATTGTTAAACATATCCGATAAATGTACTGAGGAGATTGGAATAACCAACCCCGCCCAGCCCAAAGTGTAGGAAGGACTGTCGTTCCTACCCTTGCGTCCACTTGGACCTGAGCCTCCCTTAAACGGGGAGACCAAATTAGAGCCCAGGGGAACCAAAGGAACTCCTGGGGTCTAGAGTCAGTGCACTGGGTCCACCACAGCCCCAGTTCCTCGCAACATGCTAACTGAAGACCACAGTCGGGTCTATTAATAACATACGACAGAGCATTCAGTAAAAGTAAATAATCTTTGTAAACTATCTATAGATAACGTGTATTATGGGGAATACCCTTCATTAGGGGTATATATGGGCCCCCCCCTTTCGATAACAACAGGCTAAGTAACCCCAAGCCTAGTAGAACCCGAGGGGATAGCTCCTCCTCATAGCCTACCCTCCCAGGGGACCCATGCAGATCCGAATGCCCCGGAGGTCCTGGAGCCAGCAGAGGACAGGGGGTCAAAGCTTGCTAAGAGCAGCCCATGGGCAGTAGCTCATCGAATCCCGGGGGAGGGTGGGGGTCCCCGAACCAGGGCCACCCCCCGCCAGGTAGCCCCGGGGACAAGAATCCTCTGTCAGGGGACCATTTGTGGGGAGCCCCCAACCCCCAGGACCCGTTGAATAAACTCAAATAACTCAACCTTGCCATGTGAGCACCCGAACCAATGGAACAAAAGAGAGCAAAAACGTTCTTCTAAGGGTCTAAATTCAGACGCCAATCACCCTTGGTGGATCTGTCAGCCATGTGAGATAGGTAATGAGTCACGTGGGGAAATTTTCTTTCGACCTCTTGGAGCTTTGTTTCAGCCAGGATGGTTGTAGAGGGCTTGCTGGAGGGGGTCTTTTAGTGGAAGATGGGGTACCCCTGCTTGGCTGTGATGCAGAAGGATCTTGAGGGATGAGGCCCAGCTGAAGAAGAATCCGTTCACCCTCAGCGAAGGTGGAGAAGCTGCAGTTTCTGCTCTTGTATGAGAAATTTAGTCTCAGCGGGAACGACCACCTGTAGGGAATCTCTTTCTCTTGTAGGAGCTGCAGTAAAGGTTTCAGAGCTCTTCTCTTCTGAACTGTATAGGGGGACAGATCTGCGAAAATCTGAATTTTATAGCCAAGTACGGTTAAGTCATTCAAATTTCTGGCTTTCCGCATGACTTCCTCCTTTACGGAGTAAAAATGGGGCTTTACTATTATGTCTCGCGGTTTGGGGGGGTTGCTATGGCTACCCTCTCTGCTACAAGAGCGTCTCTCTCCGCCTGTCTCCATACCCTTTGTTAAAGTGACGTGGCAGTCATGCAATGCATCAGGAAGAAGAGAGGCGGGTTATTCGGCTGCTGTCTCTCCGATCACAGGCGGGACCGGTGAGCAGTGAGCCGCCATGAGTGTCTTCATCTTTATTTGATTATTTAAATGTAAGTGAGCAAATAAATTAATATAATTAATAAATTGGTGATTTTATATACTTCACTATGGAGTCCTTCCCCTTTCGTTTTGAGCTGACTTTGCTTAAACCACCTGGAAGCCCAGAGATCCCTGTCATTAGGGAGATCGGGAAGCTGCTTCATCATTTGTTACAAGGCTGTTATCGTTCAGCCGTGAGCTGACTTCGCTTAAACCATCTGGAAGCCCGGAGACCCTAGTCATTAAGGAGATCGGGAAGCTGCTTCATCATTTGTTACAAGGCTGTTATCGTTCAGCCGTGAGGTGAGAGGCTGGGTGAACCATCACTTCTACACACCTTCTGTTTATCACTGGTGATTCGTGGAAGATTTTTTCTGGCATGTTTTTTCAATTTGTCATGATGGAGATTTCACTGTATATGGGACTTTTGTTTAAGATTTCTTTCAATTAACTTTTGGAGTCACAGTATTATCCTATTACACTTTGTGTGTAATTTGTTTGAACACTGATATTACACTTTTTGGTGTGTTTCACTCGTTCATAAACATTTAATTACTGGATTAGTTTTTTTTTGGATGCTGCACTGTCTGCTTTATTTGCATATTAGTTCATTATGCACCTATTTTGTACTTGTAGATTTGAAACAGATTTTTATGTTGCACTGTGGATGTTTTAGTGTTTCACTTGCTACTTTATCTAATAATTGTTACATTTTTTGGATGCCGCACTAAATGTTATTTGCACATATTTTTTTAAACATATCCATTTGTATCTTTTTACATTGTTATTAGAGTGGTGGAATTTGAAGATTTTATTTAGAATTTATGTTGTAGTGTGTGTGGATTTAGCCATTCTCACACCCACTGGATTCTATATTGCCATATATTCACGCTACACATGGTATTGGGGAATTTATATAGAAACAGCTATTGATTACTCATATCCCATTTACCTTGGTTTAAAATTAGCTTCATTCTTTGATGCAATATTGGTTTGGCGTGATCTTTGGTTGCACAAATGTAGTGGAAAATCAACTGTATGAACTTGATCATTACCTGGAGTTCCTGTTTTTTAGTCTCCTGGTATGGTTATTAGTGTCACGTACATTTAATTACCTTCTTTTGGGTCATTAATAGGTAGTAAGCGCCGCATACTCTTTCTTCTATAACTTACTAACTGACATATCAGCATGGATGTCGCACCACTTCCTTAAACTAAATCTCTCTAAAACTGAGCTATTAATATTCCCCCCCCTCTGTGCCCCCCTCCATGACTTTTCCATCAAAATCAACAATGCAACCATCAGTCCCTCCCCTCACGCCAGGGTACTAGGTGTAATCCTAGACTCTGACTTGTCATTTCAGCCTCAAATCCAATCGTTGTCAAAAGTTTGTAGAATTCCCCTCCGTAACATCTCTAAAATTCGCCCTTTTTAACAAATTAAACCACCAAGCTCCTCATTCACTCCCTTGTTATCTCTTGCCTTGACTATTGCAACTCCCTTCTCATTGGCCTACCTCTCCATAGGCTATCCCCTCTTCAGTCTATCATGAATGCTGCTGCCAGACTTATCCACCTTACCAACCGCTCAGTGTCTGCCAACCCTCTACTCCAATCCCTACACTGGCTCCCAATCACCCAGAAAATTAAATTCAAAATACTAGCCACAACATACAAAGCCATTCACAACTCTGCCCCGAGCTACATCACTAATCTTGTCTCCAAATATCACCCAAATCGACCTCTCCGCTCTTCTCAAGACCTCCTGCTTTCAAGCTCTCTCATCTCCTCCTCCCATGCTCGTCTCCAGGATTTCTCCAGAGCCTCCCCCATCCTCTGGAACTCGCTTCCTCCATCTATCCGGCTATCCCCTACTCTTGCTACCTTCAGGCGATCCCTGAAAACTCATCTCTTCAGGAAAACCTATCACGTCTCCAACTAATCTCCTACCACTTCCACCAGCTCATTCCCCACAGTTACAACCTTTTTTTACCACCTGCCCCACCCTATTAGATTGTAAGCTCTTTTGAGCAGGGCCCTCTTAATTCTCTTGTATTTTATTGTATTATAACTGCATTGTCTCCCTTTTGTATTGTAAAGCGCTGTGTAAACTGTTGGCGTTATATAAATCCTGTATAATAATAATAATAATAAATAATATCTGGCCCCAGGCTGTGGTCATACAACAGCCTGCATCTTTTGCCAGACCAGACTGAACCCAGGCCATCACTCTCTGGACTTCCTTAGAGGCTTCCTTCCAGGCTGTGGCTATGGTGTTGGTGGTGTGGCAGGAGGTGGATGAGGAGGAGGAGGACCTGGAGGAGGAGGACCATGGTTCAACTCACAAATGTGGCTTTGACTTTCGAGTTGGCCCCTCAAGCCCTTGTTTAGGTCTTGTAACATCACTTCATCAAATAACAGGTGTTGGCCCTCCTCCATTTCCAGCATTTTGCATGCTGTAATGTATGCAAAGTCCTCTTTAACACTGTGGGGGTTTCTGAGAGCCGCAGTAGCTTTCAAAAATAGGCCAATTGCTGCCTACTTCACGTAACTTTTCTTCCTGCCACTTTTTGGTGGAAGGTGGAGGGGAGGGACCTGGAATTCTGGCAGGCTACTGGGCCCGGCCACCTCCTGGCTGCCACTTTCCATGGCCTGGCTGAGGCTTTCCTATATATGAAAAAGGGACCTAGTTTTAGTTTTTGGTTCATCAATCACACACAATTTTCAGCCCATGACTGTTGCAAATTTAATGTTAATAAATAGAAAAGCTTATCATTCTGACCCCAGCATTTTTCATTCTTGTCCCAATCATTTGTGGCCACTACTGTCTATTGATATATAAACCACTTTGTGAAATCAGAAATTAGTGATCACAATTAGCATATATGTGACATCATTAATTTGACAACCAGAAATATTTTGAAGAATGCTATACCTGGCTCAAGCTGGGCTCCTTCACATGTTGCTGCCTGGAAGGCCCAGGTTGGATGTCAGAAGCTTCAGCTGGGGAGGAAGGAAGTGTGGAAGGAAGTTTGGAGAGTGCTGGTCTGGGTTCAGTCTGGCCTGTCAGAAAATGCAGTCTGTCATAGTACCACAGCCTGGGGACATAAATGTCATCTGCTGCAGCTCCTGATCTCAGGGAATCCTGGACCTTATATAAGTGCTCCTCATGCCACCAATTAGGGCCTTCAAACAGGGGATGTCTGCCGTGGGGATCACCAGCTTCACATATTCCACCAGTTGATCTAGCACTGCCTTCCTCTTTGTTTGATTGTTATAATAGGGGTGGTTTACCTGCCACAGATGGGGCAGCTCCCTGTACATATCAATGAATAGGGGCATAAAGTCCTCGTCATTGAATAGATCCATTTTCTCTGCAAGACGCAACAAAAGACAAACCCTAATGTCAGGCAAAACTCTCCTAATCTTGACCCAATATAGGCCTCAATCTATAAGCAGTATAGACCACTGATGCACCAACTTAAAATTGTACCTTCGTTATAATGACCGGTGCTTCGCTACACCTTCCTCCGCTCACAGATCTTACGTACGATGCACGTGTGTTATGATTTATATACACTGCGCATGCCTGAAACTCCGCCCGCGCCCTGACGTTCTTTCTAGAATATTCCCCGCCCCGTCTCTTTCGTCACAGTGGGAGAGGAACATGGCGGAGACACAGCAGGTGCTTAATAGCAGTAATAAGGAGGAAAGCCCGGAGCAAGAAATGTCCCGATCCAGGAGGAGAAGATTTAAGGCCTCAAATATGTCCTTTGAAGAGATGGTGGAGATGGTCGACATATTGAAGAGGGCCGACTTTGATGGGAAGTATGGACCGTACCTAAACCCAAATGTGAGAAAGGCCAAGATCATGACTAAAGTTGTGAAGAGTCTGCACCAGAATTTTGGGGTACGACGATCCAAGGAGCAACTGAGGAAACGCTGGTCGGACCTCAAATTGAGGGAGCAGGATCAGTATAGAAGGATCAAGTAAGTGCTTCTAAAAGTAAGTATTTGTCGTGTGTTCCTATTATGATTATTACTTGCATGCTGCGCCATGTGCTTTTCTTTACTGTTTGAAAGTTTAAAATGGCGGGAGAGGAACTGGGAGAGGAACATGGTGGAGACACAGCAGGTGCTTAATAGCAGTAATAAGGAGGAAAGCCCGGAGCAAGAAATGTCCCGATCCAGGAGGAGAAGATTTAAGGCCTCAAATATGTCCTTTGAAGAGATGGTGGAGATGGTCGACATATTGAAGAGGGCCGACTTTGATGGGAAGTATGGACCGTACCTAAACCCAAATGTGAGAAAGGCCAAGATCATGACTAAAGTTGTGAAGAGTCTGCACCAGAATTTTGGGGTACGACGATCCAAGGAGCAACTGAGGAAACGCTGGTCGGACCTCAAATTGAGGGAGCAGGATCAGTATAGAAGGATCAAGTAAGTGCTTCTAAAAGTAAGTATTTGTCGTGTGTTCCTATTATGATTATTACTTGCATGCTGCGCCATGTGCTTTTCTTTACTGTTTGAAAGTTTAAAATGGCTACATTCATGTTCATGGGCACAGTATTTGGTTGTAGTAAACATTGTTTGTTTGCAAATAAATACAATGTTTTTGCCAGATACAGGGTTAACTACATTTGGTCATGATAATTTGTATTCAAAGAAGTTTAGGGCATTGTTGTCTAGATGTGTTTCGAATTGCAAAATTGATTCAGTGTAATGTAAGGAGAATACACAAAGCAGCTGTTTACACATCTGGACTCTGGAGCACTAGTGTGGGACACAAGAACAAACTTTTTAGGGTGTCCCACACAGGTGCACCAGTGGATACTTGAGGTGTCTACATGTGTGAAAATTGTCCAAAAAAAGTAAGTTTTGGTAAGGGAAAAAATCATGTCTTCAGCTTTGAACTCTGCCAAAACAGACAATTGTACCCCACTTCCAAGCAATGTTTCATATTCCTATTTGTTTCATTCTCATAGGGGAGCAAAGACTCTGAAAATATGAGGACACCAGGGACCCCCCCACCTCCTGAAGAAGCGGAACAAAGGTCACAACCTGAGGATGTGGAGGAAGGAGTTGTGGTGGAGATTGTCACCACAACAGGTCAGTGTCAGACACCACAGATTCAGGTAATAGATGTATGCCTGCATATTTATAATACATGGCGTGTATTTTTATTTTAGGTGATGTTCAGGTTGTGGTACCAAAATCCAGTGATTTCACCAGTGACAGTGCCCAATGGATGATCCAGGAAATCATGTTTTGTAGTCAGGATTTGGACATTATCAAAGAAAAAACCAAGGAGATTGAACAAAGACTGAAGAACAGGACTGATGTACTAGGGAGAATTTAAATCCTAAAAATATTCCTGGAATTTTTGTTTTTATTTTTGACAAAAATTTTATCTAAAGTTTGAATACAGTTTAAAAGCCGAATTTGGAAGATGCACACATTGTGTCAACATGTACTATCTGCCATCAGGGGATTTCAATGTACACGTTTTGTGGGTGCAACCCCTTCCTCCCAACTCTAGTAGGTGAGAGGAAGTGGTTGCACCCCCAAAACACATCCATTGATCCCCCATAATGGGAGATAGCACATGTTGACATTAGGTATGGAATCAGAAAGGAAATCTCCATTTTGACTCACAATTTGTGTGCATCTTCTAAATCCGGCTTTTACAGGGGTGACTTCACCCCATCTGATGAAGTCAAGATCAAGACCTTTTTCACACTATAAAATGTCTGATATTGCCTTCTTTTTTTGCAATGTTGAACTTTGTAAGTTTCTGTTTTGTATGTTATGTTTGTAAACATGCCTGTTTCTGTATTTTTTCAGAAATTTCAAGGTAAAACTTTGAAAAAAAAAAAATTGTTTTTTTTTACCGCCAAATGTTTTATAAAACATGTGAATGTGCACGGAGTAAAAGGTTTTATACTCAACAATGTGTGGCTTCTTCTTTCAATGATCAATACCATTTTTTGTGTTAAGTTGGTGTTTACAGTGACAATAGGTGTTATTTAATAAGGGAAAAAACACTTGGCACTACAAGTGCACTAGGAGAACCTAGGAGACAGCAAAAAGAAACCCAAGCAGTAAATGAAAATCAAGATTTGATCTGATAAAAGAGAAAAGTTATTCAAAATGTGCTGGCATAGCAATGGCCTCCCTACCCATAAAATATTCAACATATTTTTCTCGCACTTCACGGGCACTTTGGGGGGGCAAGCCAGGATGGCCAGCTTCCAGGACCATCATTGGAGTTTCTTAGGCCCAACTGAGGCAACATAATTAGGATTATTACACCAAGCCCCCGCACAGCACGAACTCTACGATGTGTACTTACCCACAACATGGCTTCAAAATGGTCAGCTGGTCAGAACGAACGAAACAGAACACACCGAAGAACAGCAAGGCCTGTGAAGAGCGAGCTGAAAATCAGTAACGAGCGGATAAGAACGCACTGAAAAAAAAAAGGATACAAACTGACTTCACGCACTGAAAAGCAGATACAAACACACAAGCACAAACTGAACAGCAGTAAAACGATCTGAAAAAGCAAAAGTCTGAAAAGCGCAAATCGTCTCTCACCAAAATTTCTACTGACACAAGATAAACAAGAGATTAGCAGAAGGAGCCCAGTTTCAGAAAAGTTATAGTAAGCCCTTCAAAAGTTCTTTGTCACTGAAGAAGGTAGAAAACTGCAATATAGTTTGCTGAAAATCACTACACCATATTAAAACTGAAGTGCCGCACAATCAAAAATACATGCAAGTTCATGACATGCATTAAAGTGCATTAAAATTGTGAAAAATAAGCCTAAAAAAAACTGTAATATCTGTTGTATGTACAGTATCTCACACAAGTGAGTACACCTCTCACATTTTTGTAAATATTTTATTAAATCTTTTCATATGACAACACTGAAGAAATGACACTTTGCTACAATGTAAAGCAGTGAGTGTACAGCTTGTATAACAGTGTAAATTTGCTGTCCCCTCAAAATAACTCAACACACAGCCATTAATGTCTAAACCGCTGGCAGCAAAAGTGAGTACACTCCTAAGTGAAAATGTCCAAATTGGGCCCAATAAGCTATTTCCCTTCCCCGGTGTCATGTGACTCGTTAGTGTTAAAAAGTCTCAGGTGTGAATGGGGAGCAGGTATGTTAGATTTGGTGTTATCGCTTTCACTCTCTCATACTGGTCACTGGAAGTTCAACATGGCACTTCCTGGCAAAGAACTCTCTGAGGATCTTAAAAAAAGAATTGTTGCTCTACATAAAGATGGCCTAGGCAATAAAAAGATTGCCAAGACCCTAAAACTGAGCCGCACCACAGTGGCCATGACCATACAGCGGTTTAACAGGACAGGTTCCACTCAGAACAGGCCTCGCCGTGGTCGACCAAAGAAGTTAAGTGCACATGCTCAGCGTCATATCCAGAGGTTGTCTCTGGGAAATAGATGTATGAGTTCTGTCAGCATTGCTGCAGGGATTGAAGGGGTGGGGGGTCAGCCTGTCAGTGCTCAGACCATACACCACACACTGCATCAAATTGGTCTGCATGGCTGTTGTCCCAGAAGGAAGCATTCTAAAGATGATGAACAAGAAAGCCCACAAACAGTTTGCTGAAGACAAGCAGACTAAGGACATGGATTACTGGAACCGTATCCTGTGGTCTGCTGAGACCAAGATAAATGTATTTGGTTCAGATGGTGTCAAGCATGTGTGGCGGCAACCAGGTGAGGAGTACCAAGACAAGTTTGTCTTGCCTACAGTCAAGCATGGTGGTGGGAGTGTCATGGTCTGGAGCTGCATAGGTGCTTCCGGCAATGGGGAGCTACAGTTCATTGAGGGAATCATGAATGCCAACATGTACTGTGACATACTGAAGAAGAGCATGATCCCCTCCCTTCACAGACTGGGCCGCAGGGCAGTATTCCAATATGATAATGACCCCAAACACACCTCCAAGGCGACCACTGCCTTGCTAAAGAAGCTGAGGGTAAAGGTGATGGACTGGTCAAGCATGTCTCCAAACCTAAACCCTATTGAGCATCTGTGGGGCATCCTCAACGGAAGGTGGAGGAGCGCAAGTTCTCTAACATCCACCAGCTCCGTGATGTCATCATGGAGGAGTGGAAGAGGATTCCAGTGGCAACCTGTGAAGCTCTGGTGAACTCCATGCCCAAGAGGTTTAAGGCAGTGCTGGAAAAGAATGGTGGCCACACAAAATATTGACACTTTGGGGCACTTTGGACATATTCACTTAGGGGTGTACTCACTTTTGTTGCCAGCGGTTTAGACATGAATGGCTGTGTGTTGAGTTATTTTGAGGGGACAGCAAATTTACACTGTTATACAAGCTGTACACTCACTACTTTACATTGTAGCAAAGTGTAATTTCTTCAGTGTTGTCACATGAAAAGATATAATAAAATATTTACAAAAATGTGAGGGGGTGTACTCACTTGTGTAAGATACTGTATACCTGCATTCAATATACTGTGTTCAAAATTCTAGAAAAAAACTATATTAATATACTCCAAAAGGGCTCAGTGCCTAAGAAAAACAATCCTCTGTGATGATAATTCAAAAAAGATTGCTGTGTATACCCAGTGTGATCCACCACCAATTACACTAACCGCTCATCTCAATAATAAATATAAGAGCGCCTTGCCCTTTAATAATGATCCAATAACTCTCCAGACCTCTACAGATGTGTTTAGGATCTTAATCACCACCAGGGATCTCCATACTCTCCAGAAAGCAATTACGGGTACTTGCAGTTAATGGGCCTCAAAAGAAACAATAAGTCTCATAGTGCAGTATTAAAAACACCATACACTTTATTAAAACATCAGAAATCCAGAGGAGATATACTCACCGAATAGAGTGTACAAATCCTATTACTGGAACAATTGCCTCTTTAAAATAGTGTTGCCTACTTAAGGAACAATGCCAGCATTGTTTTCAAAAATAAGTAAGCTTCCTTCCTGCTGTATGTGCTGACATCATCAAGTTTTGCCCCCGATTTTAGCAATAGTTTCAGTGTTATCAATTAAAGCATTTGGCAGTCTAGATGTGCATACCTCCCAACTTTTGAACTTCAGAATGAGGGACACTTAAGGCAGGAGCTGACCTGCGGCACACCATGGCAAAATGCGGGTGTTGCCAAAGTCTTACCATTGGAAGGGGCTTAAGGGACGTGGTTAAAGGGGTTGTAAACCCTCGTGCTTTTTCACCTTAATGCATCCTATGCATTAAGGTGAAAAAACAATTGGCAGTCACGGCCCCCCAGCCCCCTGTTTTACTTACCTGAGCCCTGGAATTTCACATGGTGGAGACACGCTCTTTCTTTGCCCCGGGTTCTCGGCTCTTGACTGGATAGATTGATAGCAGTGCAGCCATTGGCTCCTGCTGCTGTCAATCAAATCCAATGATGCGTGGCGCCAGGGGGCAGGGCCGAGTTCGGCATTCGTGTCTATGGACGCAAATGCTAGACTCGGGAGCGCATCCGCAAGGTAACCCCACGGGAGAGCGCTTCTCCTAGGGGGTTATCTGATAAGAGAAGAGACGAACTGTACAGTGGAGGTAAGTATGACATGTTTGTTATTTAAATAAAAAAAAAGTGAACCTTTACAATCACTTTAAACAAAACAAAGCTTCCTTGTATCTATAAAATATGCAGAGTGCAGGGGCATGCGTGGCAGCTCCATGGACGGTCGTATATTCTCAGAGCTCCGCTCCGGCCAGCTCCCCCTGCCACAACCGCCAAGTTAACCTGCCTGACAGTTTTTCTGGTGACCCCCATGTGTTTTCTAACTTTAAAAATAGTTGTATGTTATACCTTAACCACTTAACAACCGGCCCATAGCCAAATGACGGCTGCAAGGCGGTTGCTTAACTCTGGGAGGGCGTACTATGACGTCCTCCCAGAATTCCCCTCTCGCGCGCCCCCTGGGGCGCGCATCCGAACACATCCGTGACCGCCGGGTCCAGAGGCCATTTACCATGCGATCGCGCCGTCAAATGACAGTGCGATCACATGTAAACAGACCGGCGTCATCTGATGACGCCGGTTCCTCTCCTCCCCTCCTGTGTACTGATCAGTACACTGTGAGCGGAGAGGGGGATGGATGGATGGCTGTAGAGCTGTGGGCTGGATGTGTAGTGCCCACAGCTCTGCACAGTGACATCCAGCCATCCATCCATCCATGCTCAGCCATCCATAATGCTCTGCAATGCCCAGCACTACTCTGCAATGCCCCACAATACTCTGCAATGCCCCACAATACTCTGCAATACCCCCACAATACTCTGCAATACCCCCACAATACTCTGCAATACCCTGCAGTACACTGCAATACCCTGCAGTACTCTGCAATACCTCCACAATACTCTGCAATACCCCCACAATACTCTGCAATACCCCACAGTATACTGCAATACCCCGCCATACTCTGCAATACCCCGCAGTACTGTGCAATACCCCGCAGTACTCTGCAATACCCCGCAGTACTCTGCAATACCCTGCAATACCCCGCCATACTCAGCCATACCCTGCAATATCCCGCCACACCCAGTCATACCCAGCCATACCCTGCCATACCCAGCCATACCCAGCCATACCGAGCCATACCGAGCCATACTCTGTCATACCGAGCCATACTCAGCCATACCCAGCCATACCCTGCCATACTCAGCCATACCCAGCCATACCCTGCCATACCGAGCCATACCGAGCCATACTCAGCCATACCCAGCCATACCCTGCCATACTGAGCCATACTCAGCCATACCCAGCCATACCGAGCCATACTCAGCCATACTGAGCCATACTCAGCCATACTCAGCCATGCTCTGCCATGCTTAGCCATACTCGGCTGTACTTGGCCCCTGTATGTGGCCAGGCTGTGGAAGTCTCACACATGTGGTATCGCCGTACTCAGGAGGAGTAGGAGAATCTATTTTGGGGTGTCATTTTTGGTATGTACATGCTATGTGTTAGAAATATTGTATAAATGGACAACTTTGTGTTAAAAGGAAAAAATGCGTTTTAACCACTTCCCGCCCGCCGGCTGTCATACGTCCTTGACTTTGTGCGGGCATATCTGAATGTTGGGTGCAGCTACAGGCATCATTTAGATATCAGCTTTTTCAGCCGGCGATTCCCTACACCATAGGAATGATCATAGCGGCTGTTCCACTGCTTGATCGTTCTTACGGGAGGCGAGAGGGGATGTCCCCCCTCCCGCCACCCCTCCGGTGCTTCTACCGGCTTGCCGCTACGATCGAAGCCAGGATCTTTTTTTTTTTTCAGGCTTCCCAGCCTAGAGGTGAGATGTGGGGTCTTATTGACCCCATATCTCACTGTAAAGAGGACCTTTCATGCCATATTCCTATTACAAGGGATGTTTACATTCCTTGTAATAGGAATAAAAGTGGTCAAAAACATTTTTTTTTGGAAAAAAGCATCAAACTAAAATCCCTGTCCCTGTGTGCTCGCATGCAGAAGCGAACGCATACGTAAGTCCCACCCACATATGAAAACGGTATTCAAACCACACATGTGAGGTATCGCTGTGATTGGTAGAGCGAGAGCAATAATTTTGGCCCTAGACCTCCTCTGTAACTCAAAACATGTAACCAGTAAAAAATGTTAAAGGGTCGCCTATGGGGATTTTTGAGTAGCGAAGTTTGGCGCCATTCCACAAGCGCGTGCAATTTTGAAAGGTGACATGTTGGGTATCTGTTTACTCTACTTTTTTACAAAAAAATGCGCTAAAAAAATTGCTGCGCAAATACCGTGCAAGATAAAAAGTTGCAATGATCACCATTGTATTCTCTAGGGTCTTTGCTAAAAAAACATATATAATGTTCTGGGATTTTTTGTAATTTTCTAGCTAATAAATGATGATTTTTACATGTAGGAGAGAAATGTCAGAATTGGCCTGGGAGCTCCAGAACGCCTGAAGGTGCTCCCTGCATGTTGGGCCTCTGTATGTGGCCACGCTGTGTAAAAGTCTCACATATGTGGTATCGCCATACTCGGGAATAATAGAAGAATGTGTTTTGGAGTGTAATTTGTGGTATGCATATGCTATGTGTGAGAAATAATCTGCTAATATAACAATTTTGTGGAAAAAAAAAGTAAAAAAAAAAACTTGATTTTGCAAAGAATTGTGGGAAAAAATGACAACTTCAAAAAACTCACCATGCATCTTTC
The DNA here is from genome assembly GCA_037952925.1 of Lithobates clamitans. NCBI lineage: Eukaryota > Metazoa > Chordata > Amphibia > Anura > Ranidae > Lithobates > Lithobates clamitans. The sequence continues at coordinate 198,464 of JBBGZY010000644.1, forward strand.
TAAATACCTTGGAATGTCTTCTTTCCAAAAAGGGGTCATTTGGGGGGTATTTGTACTTTTCTGGCATGTTAGGGTCTCAAGAAATTAGATAGGCCGTCAGAACTTCAGGTGTAATTATTTTTCAGAGATTGGCACCATAGCTTTTGGACTCTATAACTTTCACAAAGACCAAATAATATCCACCAATTTGGGTTATTTTTACCAAAGATATGTAGCGGTATAAATTTTGGCCAAAATATATGAAGAAAAATTACTAATTTGCAAAATTTTATAACAGAAATTAAGAAAAATTAATTTTTTTTACAAATTTTCGGTCTTTTTTCTTTTATAGCACAAAAAATAAAGAACCCAGCGGTGATTAAATACCGCCAAAAGAAAGCTCTATTTGTGTGAAAAAAAGTGTTGCATGACTGAGTAATTGTCATTCAAAATGTGAGAGCACCGAAAGCTGAAAATTGGTCTGGTTAGGAAGGGAGTTTAAGTGCCCAGTTGTCAAGTGGTTAAAGTAATACTAAAGCTTCAAATTTTTTTTTTAAGAATAACAAACATGTCATACTTACCTCCACTGTGCAGCTCGTTTTGCACAGAGTGGCCCCAATCCTCGTCTTCTGGGGTCCCTCAGGGGCTGTCTCGGCTCCTCCCCGCTTTTGATAACCCCCTCTGGGAAGCGCACTCCCAAAGGGGTTACCTTACGGGTGTGCTCCCGAGTCCTTTATCCAGCGTCCATAGCCGCTGACTACAGGACTCGGCCCCGCCCCCGGCCCTCGCATCATTGGAGTTGATTGACAGCAGCATTAGCCAATGGCTGCACTGCTATCAATCTATCCAATGAAGAGCCGAGAAGCTCGGGCAACGATCGAGCATGGGATCGAGCGCAGGACTTTCGAGGGCTCAGGTAAGTAAACCAGGGGGCTGGGGGGCCAGTAATCATCAGATGTTTTTTCACCTTAATGCATAGGATGCATTAAGGTGAAAAAACATGAACCTTTACAACCCCTTTAAACTCAAGCCACACTCTTCTGGTTCTGAAGCACAGCAGGTCAGCCTGATTATTACATGGTTGCAGGGGGATCCCCAGTCTTGGGCATTTATTCTCCCTGCAGATGACTCAGTCAGAGGGTCAGTTGAAACCTTTTTCAAAGCCTTAGGTTTACTGTATGATGATCCTGACCATGCTCATTCAGCTGAAGCTAACCTTAGGTCACTACGTCAGGATAAACGCAACGCTGCACAATACTGTTCTGATTTCCGCCGCTGGGCACCTGACTCAGAGTGGAATGACCAAGATCTAAGAAGTCACTTTAGGTTAGGCTTATCAGACTCCATCAAAGACTCCTTAGTTTACTAACCTGAACCAAAGTCATTGAATCAAGCCATGCAAGTAGCCATCCTTATTGGCAGGCGTTTACAGGAAAGGCATACAGAGAAGTTTATTTCTTTAACCCCCCTGGACTCTTTAATGATGCGATTCAGACAGTCACTACACCTGCCGATGCGGCCCAGTCAGCCACTGCATCAGTTATGCCAGTCCAGCCCATGCCCATTGAACTTCCTGTTTTTTCTCATTCGGGACTTTCTGGTGATGCGATTCAGACAGTCACTGCGCTTGGCGGTGCGGCTCAGTTGGCCACTGCATCAATTGTGCTGGTCTGGCCCATGCCCATTGAGCCTTCTGCTTTTTCTTATTCAGGGATTTCTGTAACCTGGCCTCACCCTACTTCTACTACACCCATTCTGACCGGTCCAAGAGGTTCAATCCACCCTTTGGATAAACTGCCTCATTCGGCCAGGTGGGGCTTTTAACCTTCTTTTCAGGGCTTGACCCCTGTGACACGTCCCCTGCTAACCAGCCTGACCTCGTGGATCCACGGACCTCTGCCAAGTCTGATGGTCCAGTGCTGGATGTCCAGCTTGTCATTGAGGGTCCGGGGGCCCCTCCTCAGAAGGGGGGTAATGCCAGGATCACATAGTAGTCCTGCTACTCATTCCAGCATCCGGGTGTTGGCTGTTGCTTTCCCCTGTCTGTGTTCACCTGGAAGGTGATTGATCTGGTCAGTCACCTGATGTAAGCAAATTGAACACTCTATCCCTTGCTTGTGATAGAGACAGTATACATGCATTGTTTCTGATCAAGCCTCCTGTTTGTCTGCCCTGCTTTGGCCAGGCACTATAGCATTGTCTTAAAGTCCTGGGGGCAATCAAGTACCTGTAGGCAGGCTTGTCTTAAGGGAAAGGGGGCTGCTATAGGTGAAGCACACAGTAGCTAGCTATAGTGTCTGACTGCCTGCATTGAAGTAGACATGACATTTGTGACAGCAGTCTTCTTCTCCTCCATGATGTCCTCCCTGAGTCCACATCTTGAGGGGAAGATAATTTTGGGAGGAGACACAAATCTTGCTTTTGACCAAACATTGGATAAATCAGGAAAAGGTCTCCCTCGAATGAAAAAGCCCCATAAACAGAGCACTAAAATAGCCTCCACGTTGTTTTCTTCGGGTCTTATCGACATCTGGAGGGAACTCAATCCCCGCACTAAAGACTACACCCACTACTCAGCCCCACAAAAGATGTACTCTAGGATAAACCACATCTTTCTTCAATTTTCCCACATACCACTTGCCACAAAAGCTATCATTAGAGACACCCCCATAACTGACCACTCTATGGTTCTTTTATCCCTACAATGAGCATCTAAGTCTTACAAAAAATGTACTTGGTGCCTCAACGAGGCTCTTTTAACAACTTCAGCCTTGAAAGGATGTACCCCCTTCCTGACCAGAGAACTTTTTACATTTTGGCACTGCACTGCTTTAACTGGTAATTGCCCGGTAATGTAATGCTGTACCCAAACAAAATTTGCATCCTTTTTTCCCACAAATAGAGCTTTTTTTTGGCGGTATTTGCTCACCTCTGCAGTTTTCATTTTTTTTCAATATAAACGAAAAAAGACCGAAAATGCTGAAACAAAAAGATATTTTCTACTTTTTGCTATAAAAAAATACAATAAACTCAATTTTAGTCATACATTTTTGCCAAAAAGCATTCAGCCACATGTCTCAGATAAAAAAAAAAAACTCAATAAGCGTATATTTATTGGTTTGCGCAAAAGTTATAGCATCTACAAACTAGGGTACATTTTCTGGAATTTACGCAGCTTTTAATTTATGATTGCCTATCTTATTTCTTGAGGTGCTAAAATGGCAGGGCAATTCGAAACCCTCCCCAAATGACACCATTTGGGAAAGTAGACACCCCAAGGAAGTTGCTGAGAGGCTTGTTGAGCACAATGAATATTTTATTTTTTTTGTCACAAGTGATTGAAAAATGAAAAAAAAAATTAATAAATACATTATTAAACAAAGTTGTCACTGAAATGATATATTGATTAAACATGCCATGGGCATATGTGAAATGACACCCCAAAATACATTCTGCTGCTTCTCCTGAGTATGGGGACACCACATGTGTGGGACTTTTTGGCAGTCTAGCCGCGTACAGGACCCCGAAATCCAATCACCGCCTTCAAGCTTTCTATGGGCGTACATTCTTGATTTCACTCCTCACTACCTATCACAGTTTCGGAGGCCATGAAATGCCCAGATAGCACAAACCCCCCTCCCCCTAATGACCCCATTTTGGAAAGTAGACTCCCCAAGCTATTTGCTGACAGGCATGTTAAGTCCTTGGAATATTTTATATTTTGCCACAAGTTTCAGAAAAATTACAATACTTTTTTTTTCTCAAAGTTGTCACAAAACAATATATTGCTCAAACATGCCATGGAGAGTATTTGAAATTACACCACAAAATACATTCTGCTGCTTCTCCTGAGTACAGAGATACCACATGTGTGGGACTTTTTGGCAGTCTAGCCACGTACAGGACCCCCGAAATCCAATTAATAATCGGGGAAGATTCCCAAAGATATTCTCCAAAGAGGATACACTGGTTTAAGGAATAATAATCTTCATTGAATATCCACCATATATTAATTGAATAGAAAAAATTATTATGAATACATATAAATACCGTCCTCCAACACAGTTAATTAAAATTAAGACAAAGAAAGTCTTAATGAGACACCGGTGTCCACCACATTCAGCCATACATACATCTCATCCATCCTATACAAACAAATCTCCTCAAAAAGGTGTATTTGATGATTAGAGGCTTTACTTAACCAAAAAGTGTATATACACACTTTGCTAGTTCTATAAAATGAAAAAAAGTGAAAAAAGTAATTAGCCTGCATATACACAACTTCTTAAAGTTGGGAGTTCGTTGACTCAGTTTTGAGAAAAAAGTGCAAGTGCTTTGTATGGTTTATCTGATTTTCGTTCAGGCATTAAGCATTTAGCCAAAAAGAAGATGAAAACAAGGGGATGGGAGGCGAAGGAAGGAGGAAGTCCATTCATGGAATGTTTTAGCAAATAAACACTTATTGTATACTTGTCACATATGTGGATTTGGATCACAAGTGGATTAATATGAAGGTGACAACAGTCAAGGAAACAAAGCTGTATAGACTCTGAAAAGACTTCCCCTTATATTTGGAGGGGGGCTGATACAGCTCACCGTCTTGATGTCTTGTTCTGTGTCTTGCTTTCCTTTTATTTCAAGTTCGTATATGTGGTCCAATCACTTCAAAGGTGGAGTATAGAGATGAGATCATCAGAATAATTCCTGACGAGAGTCTTTGCTACATGAGTGAACTGTGTATCTCTCCAGATATTTCTCCAAATTAATTGCCTTGTAGTAGTATCACAGGTGTGTCCACACAACATACAAGCAATGCAGAGCTGTCCAATCCCGATTTACCAGTCCGAAGACACAGAAGACACTATCATGTCTTCTGTGGTGTGAGCACCGGTCTGTCCACCTATACAGCGAATCCTACTCAACCATCCCGAGTCCGTGTCAGAATACATCTTTTTATTGTTTCACTTTAAGAATTATTAAAATTAAACTCCTACAGCTCTGGAGTCTCTGATTTATGTATCATGAGAGCAAACGCTGTTGCTGTCAAGATAAATAAATCAGTGCTGCAGCTGAATGTTGTATCTGAAAAGCAAATAATGGTAACAATAAAACATTAACTCAATAAAACGGAAACAATCCGTGTCAAGAAAAAAGTAAAAAATATATGCCGAAGCATGGGGGCAATCTGCCCCTAATGTTAGGGGCAAATCACCCCTCCATCCCTGCCCCCATGCTTCAGCATATAAACTGTGATGGTGAAAATACCTCCTACAGAATAATAACAATCAAACAATAAAACACAGTAAACAGTAAAGTATAAAAGAATTACATACCTGAAAAGCAAACATGATAAAACATAGTAATAAACATAGTAAAAAGAGCAGAACAATAAAGAGAGAACAATAGAGTGAGAACAACTGAGAGAGAGCAATAAAACGACAACTATTTTTGGCTTTTTTATTATATATATTGATATAGATATATCTATATATATAGATATAGATATATCTATATATATATAGATATATCTAGAGATATATATATATATATATATATATATATATATATATATATATATATATATATATATATATCGAGATAGATAGATAGATAGATAGATAGATAGATAGATAGATAGATAGATAGATAGATAGATAGATAGATAGATAGATAGATAGATAGATAGATAGATAGATAGATAGATAGATAGATAGATAGATGTGAAAAATGTGTCCTAGTCTGTGCAGTGCTGTACCCTACGCTAATAATCCACTAGTGTGTGGTAGTGTTCGAAACATCCACCAATACAAAGACCAGGATGGTCAGGCCAGGAGGGACAATAATAGTGGGTGTCACACCCATATACACGCTTGCTACAGACAGGACATCTTTAGGGTGATCGTTGGGTAGGGGTACCAGGGAGGACATACAAAAAATGCCTCCCATGCAGCCGGCTTACTGCATTTGCGTTGGGAAGTTGGGGCACAGCACCGTCTGGAAACAGAAGGGCTGTGACGATCTCTTCCTGGAATTTAAGGAAGGATCCAGTTCATCCTGATGCTTTGTAGAGCACATAAGCATTCAGCAGAGCCAATTGGAATAAGTATACAGACAATTTTTTATACCAGCGTCTGGCCTTATGGGCAATTAAGTATGGCACCATCAACTGGTCATTGAGGTCCACCCGTCCCATATTAAGGTTGTATTCATGGACACAGAGTGGTTTCTCCACAACACCAATCGCCGTTTGAATTTGGACTGTCGTGTCTGCGTGAAGGGAGGACAGAATGAAAACAAAATCAAGTGAGGTAAAATCAACTGTTTCCACCTGAATTCCGGGTTGGCCAGTGAATAGGGGAAGTACAGGTGCTGCAGAAGTGGTGGGCTCCCAATTCAGGTTGGCAAATGCAACAGGAAGGGCACTCTGGGCTCGACGGGCCTGTCTTTGTCTTCTTGGTGGCTGCTGGACACTAGTTGTGCTAGCCACCTCACCAGCTTGAACTGCACGTATGAGACTAGCCACGTCACCACGTGTTACTGCTGATTTGACTATGACCAGGGTGTACTAGGCCACTGGTGCTTGCCAGTTCACCAGAAGGATGAGCGGCACTAGTACTGGCTTTCTGCTCCATACGAGAGCCCTGCGGTTCTTGCACCTCAACAACAGCAGAAGAATGGGGTCGGGTACACCTGACCTTGTGATTTATTTAAACTTACTATTGTACAGAAAAGAAACTTGTATTAATATGAGATTAGCACCTGTAATATAAATGATACAACCTTAAAAACAACAATGTTACCAATGATAATAAATATTGCTATAATGGTCATACCCATGCTATCAAGAGATTAATAATGTATTAAGGCCAAATCCTACAATAGAAAAGGTTAGGGAAGAAAAGAAAAGAGACATAGAGATACATTGTATGGAGAAGTCTTACGTAACCATCCTTCATCTAGACCGTCAGCCGAAGAGCCCTAGCCTCTCTAGGTTTTTGGTTTTATATTGTTAGAACCCACTCCCACCAATCAGAACTCAGGGTCACCTCATTGGTTCAGAAGTAGCATTGAATCCTGATTGGCTACCCCTGAAGCTTAAAGTTCATTGGTTAAGTTGGCTTAACTTCTGATTGGCTGTAATTTCAAGCCCAGTTAAACATCAAGCTTAAACATTAGACTCTCTGGTGCCTCTGAGTCTGCCTTAAACCAGTTAGCTCTGTTTGAACTCAATATAACCAATTCCGAAATTAGCATGTTAATGGACCCCTGATGAATTGGAGCCTTAAGGTCTGCCAATACTCTTTGATTCAATTAACACCTGGGGACCTTCCCTGGTTTCCATTAAGTGTACTGGAAAAACAACATTAGCTGTGTCCTATCATGATATTAAAACATTTATGTATACACCCACATATATACACACATATATATATATATATATATATATATATACACACACATATATATACATATATGCATGCCCGCATACCTACACACATATATATATATATACATACATCCTATGGGGCACGGCAGTTTAATTAGAAAGTCCTCATGATGGTACGCTTGAATCTTATTGATACAAATATGGAATTCAATATCTCCATCACACTTGGCAGGGACCACTACTCTGTAGTCTATGCTATGTGTCAGGTGGCGCTGCTGTCTACAGGATCATATTCTGAGCCTGAATCTGACAGATGGGTGACTTCCTCTTTACTCTCATCTGCCATGCTCAGAAATGTGTAGACCTCTTCACTAGTGTACCTTCGATTGGACATTGTGGCCTCTGAATTTACTGGTACAACTAGTGAAACTCACAGGAAAAAAGAGCACCTGACTGTCAGCGACTGCTTCAAACGCTACCAAAAAAACTGTTAGCAGTCGCAGGGATCAGGCCTGTCACTGCAAACACTGCAGTTATGTGTTTTTGTGCTTTGTAAGTGACAGTAATCGATTGATACTGCACTTGGGTGGACTGGACTGGGCTGGGCTGGGCGGAGGAGCTAAACGCAGGTGCTAGCAGGTATTTGGGCTGATCCCACTAATGCTGCACTAAACTACTGGGGGCACTAGTATAGATCTGATAAGATCAGATATTGATCCGTTCAGACACTATACTACTAAGGGAGGTGTATGGTGTTGCATGGATGTTAGCACTACTGGCTCTAACCTGATGCTGCCCGGGGAGCTGCAGACCCTGACTGACGCTAAAACCTAACTGATATCACCCACCAGGTGTTTAGGGGGTTAAACCTTTATTAGGTATAATATGGCGGATGCCCTGACGCAATAAAAAACGAGCTAACCAGCGTCACCTGTCACCTAATACGGTGATCACTGGTGACAGAGGGTGAAAGCGTTAACTAGGGGGCAATCAGGGGGTTAAAACCTTTATTAGGTAATATATGGGGGTACCTGACGCTATAAAACCTGACGGTGAAACAAATCAACTAACTGGCTAACTACACCCATGACACTAATACGGCAATCAGAAAAAAGATCTATTAGTGACATTGAGACAAGGGGTGAAAGGGTTAACTGAGGGGGGTGATCAAGGGGTTAAACCTTCATTAGGGGGGTTTGGGGGGTACTCTAGACCTAACGGGGCCCACTACTAATTGCCCTAACACTGATTAGAGTCACAAGTGACACCAATGCAGTTATCAGTGAAAAATCTGAAAACTGCAATTGGTGACACAGTGACAGGAAGTGAAGGGGTTAATTGGGGGGGTGATCGGGGGTGACAAGTGTACCTACATGTACTGGTGTTAGTGTAGTGTTGTGCAACTCACGGTAAGATGTTCTCTCTCCTCTCTCTGGAACGGAAAAGAGTTCCACGAAGGGAGATGACATCACTTACCCTGTCTGTGTTTACACTTACAGACAGGGGAAGCATTTTCATTCGCCAGAACCGATCAGCAGGTCCAGGCCAGAAATCATAGGGCTGGACCTGAAGACTGATCGGTTCTGCTACTGTCACGTACCTGGTATCAGAGCCCAACCGTAGAAGGAGACCTCTTTTACAGCCCTGGCTCGGGGACCACTGGGGTTGAAACAGTGGTACAAGAGCACAGTGAGGTAGGAGCACCTGTATGATCCATGGTAGCTGATACAGATGAGTACAGGTGATCCACCAGACAGACTGGTTTGCAGAAGCAGTTGGAAGCGGTGGTAATAGGTGTGGGTCAGCGACCCCTGGATCTAGGAGGAACTGGATCAGGAATGGACTGAAGCAGAGTGAGACAAGCCGGGTCAACACGGCAACAAGTAGTTAGATCAGCAGGCAAAGAGTAGTCAGCAGGCAGGCAGTGGTTTGGCAACAGAAGATCAACAGGTTCAGATGTGGCAGGGTCAAGGCAGGCAGGGTCAGGAGAGGAGAAGGCAGCAGTAGTCAAACAAAGCAAGGTCAGGTAATAACAGCAGGTACAGGATCAGACTCAGGTAAAGCTGCAGATCAGACAGAACTGTACTAGAGCAGCTGCTGTCTTTTTAAAGGGGAACTGGCGCCAAGCTGAGTTTGGGTGCGCACGCGCGCCTGCCGCGTGTTCCTGTGCACATGAGCCTGCTGCGCGTCTCTGTGCATGTTCACACGCCACTGCCTGATACAGGACGTTCTCGTAGGAACATATGTGCACACGCGCGCACACCCGAGTGTCTGCCTTGCCACAGGGTATCCCTGACATTGCCCCATCCCCCAAGGGGCAGCCTCCAGATGCCCAGCAGGTTCTTCTTATTAGGGTGAGCAAGAAAAAAGGCACAAACTAACCTTCTTGCATGGATATTGTATGCAGGTTCCCAGGGGTTATCCTTCAGGCCGTATCCCCTCCATTTAACCAGAAATTGTATCTGATTTCGCCTTCTCCTGCAATCCAAGATATGCTCCACCTCATATTCCTCATTTCCATCAATCAAAACAGGTTCCGATGGTTTAGGTCCTTTGTCAGGGAAGGGATCAGGTACTGCAGGTTTTAGTAGCGAAACATGAAATATAGGATGTATTTTTAATGAGTCAGGTAAAGACAGTTCATATGATACTTCATTTAACCTCCTCTTCACTGGGAAGGGACAAGTAAATTTGTTTGCCATCTTTTTCAACGGACATTTTAACTTAAGTTTGGTTGTAGAAAGCCATACCTGATCACCCGGCTGTAGGTTCAATTCTTCTCTCCTTTTCCTATCAAAAGCCTTCTTGTTGTCAGCTTGCGCTTTGGCCATTGCTTCTTGCAAGATCTTATTATTGCAGTTGAGGAAGTCCATGGTATTTTGCACTGCTGGAACTGTAGACTCTGAAATGAAATCAGGCAAAAATGATAGATGGAAACCATAATTAGAAAAGAAAGGGGATTGACCTGTAGCTGAGTGATTGGCATTGTTGTAGGCAAATTCTGTTAGTGGCAGTAAAGATACCCAATTGTCCTGAGCAAAGGATGTAAAACACCGGATGTACTGTTCGAGCGTTTGATTAGTCCTCTCTGTTTGCCCATTAGTTTGGGGATGGTATGCTGAGGACAATGCCAACTCAATTTTCAACACTTTACATAAGGCTCTCCAGAAATGTGAGGTGAATTGTACACCACGATCCGACGTGATGTTTGCAGGGACCCCATGCAACCTAACAATCTCCTTAATGAACAATCGGGCCGTCTCCATAGCAGATGGGGTACTCTTTAAAGGCAAAAAAAGGGCCATCTTGGTTAATCGATCCACTAATACAAAGATTGCCCTGCAACCCTCAGCAGGTGGAAGTTTCACTATAAAATCCATGGAGATCATTCACCATGGTTTATCAGGAATGGGTAGAGGTTTCAGCAGGCCCCAGGACTTACTTCTCGCTGTCTTGTTCTGAATACAAACAGAGCATGAGTTCACATATTTCTTACAAAATACTTCTAGGTCGGGCCACCAAAATGTACGCCGTACGAGTTCAAGAGTCTTATGTATGCCAAAATGGCCTGCCAGTGGATGATCATGAAACATTTTTAAGACCCCTACTCGCACACTCTCAGGAACAAAAATTTTGCTTCCTTTCCAAAGCAGGCCGTCTCTCCAGGAGGGCTGAGGATGTTCATGGAAGCCTGTTTGATTTGTGACAAAAGATCCATCTACAAAAGTAGGAAGTTCCCTGTAGGCAAGATGGTATCTGGTGCTGACAAGTACTTGGGGTCATCGTACATACGGGATAGTGCGTCCGGTTTTGTGTTTTTTGATCCAGGTTGGTATGTTATGTGAAAGGAAAAACGAGTGAAAAACAGGGCCCAGCGAGCTTGTCGTGGCTTCAGTCTTTTGGCAGATCTTAAATATTCCAAATTTTTATGGTCAGTATATATTAGTATGGGGTGGTTAGTGCCTTCCAACAAATATCTCCACACCTCCAGTGCTGCTTTGATGGCCAATAGCTCACAATCTCCTACATCGTAATTTCTTTCTGCTGGAGAAAGATTCTGTGAGAAGAAGGCCACAGACAACTGCCCCCACTGCTCTTTCGGAGGCGTCTACTTCAAGGATATAGGGTAAGGACGGGTCAGGGTGGCTGAGGATAGGAGCCGAGGTGAAAAGTCTCTTTAGCGTTTTGAAGGCGCTCTATGCCTCAGAGTTCCAGCAGAATCACAGGTTTTGTTTAGTTAGTTGTGTTATTGGGGTGATTATGGCAGAGCCCTTTGATGAATTTTCTATAAAAGTTCGCAAAACCTACGAAGCGTTGTACCCCCTTCTTGTCTGTGGGTACAGGCCATTCCAGTATGGCGGACACATTTTGGGGATCCATTTTAACTCCTACTGTAGAAATTATTAGTCCCAAAAACTGAATGCTCTGCCGCTCAAATTCACACTTCTCCGGTTTTGCATACAGTTTGTGTTGACGGATTCGGCCTAACACAATATTGACGTGCTCTTGGTGTTGATCAAGGGAACCAGAGAAGATTAAGATATCGTCCAAGCAGACAATATATATAGAAGGTATCCAATAGGTCTCGGAACACATCATTAATAAAATGTTGGAAGGTGGCAGGGGAGTTGCAGAGCACAAAGGGCATGACCAGATACTCAAAGTGCCCGAATCCGCCTTCCACTCATCCGCTTTTCGAATACGTATCAGGTTATGGGCACCTCTTAAGTCCAGTTTAGTAAAAATGAGTGCAGATCTCAGTTTCTGGAATAACTCAGTCATTAGGGGCAGTGGATAGCGGTTCTTAACCGTAACTTTATTTAGCTCCCGATAATTCACACAAGGACGGAGAGAGTGGTCTTTTTTGGTTACGAAGAATATCCCTGCTCCTGCCGGGGAGGTGGATGGGTAGATAAACCCCTTCTTGAGGTTCTCATCGACATATTCTTTCAATGCCTATTATTCTCATTCTGACAATGGGATCACACGTCCAAATGGAATCGCAGCTCCGGGCAAGAGATCAATAGGACAGTCATATGGGCGGTGGAAAGGCAAGGTATCAGCTCCTTGTTTGCTGAAGACATCAAGGTACTGGTGATAGGTTTTAGGTACAGATTGAAGAACATCTTGGTCAAAGTCCATACAGATTATGGTACAGAGTTGTACTCATAGGTTCTGGCAGGCAATGCTTCTGACAATATGGTGATGAAAACTTGATCTCCCCGGACAATCAGTTGATCTGAGGGTTATGGGCCTGGAGCCAAGGTAGACCCAGGATAACAGGAAACAAGGGGGATGTCATAACGTCAAGGTTCAATAGTTCCTTATGTTGAAAGGAAGAATTAATGGGTAAAGGAGGTGTTTCCTGAGTTACTGGTCCAGATCTGATACGTGAGCCGTCAGCTAAAAAGACAGACAGTCCATCCATCTTTGGTCGCAAGGGAATATGTTGCTGAGTGTCAAAATTTAAGTCAATGAAGCAACTGCGTGCTCCGGAATCCACAATAGCGTTAACTGGAATTGTCTTTCCTGGATGCTGGACGAACAGAGGAAGAGTAAGGTGAGTTGCCTGGGCAGGTAGCATTGTGAGGTTAGTATGAGAAAACTTACTCATCTTTGCAGGACATCCATGAACATAATGGCCGGCTTTTCCACAATAAAGGCAAAGATTCTTCTGCCGGCGGCGTGATCGCTCCTCTGGAGATAATGTGTGGTGCATCACTCTGAGTTGCATGGGCTTTATGCCCTGTACACACGGTCGGACATTGATCGGACATTCCGACAACAAAATCCTAGGATTTTTTCCGACGGATGTTGGCTCGAACTTGTCTTGCATACACACGGTCACACAAAGTTGTCGGAAAATCTGATCATTCTGAACGTGGTGACGTAAAACATGTATGATGGACTATAAACGGGGCAGTAGCCAATAGCTTTCATTTCTTAATTTATTCTGAGCATGCGTTGCACTTTGTGTGTCGGATTTGTGTACACACGATCGGAATTTCTGACAACGGATTTTGTTGTCGGAAAATTTTATAGCAAGCTCTCAAACTTTGTGTGTCGGAAATTCCTATGGAAAATGTGTGATGGAGCCTACACAGTCAGAATTTCCGACAACAAGGTCCTATCACACATTTTCCATAGGAAAATCCTATCATGTGTACAGGGCATTAGAGCGGCAGATGCGGGGTTGATAGGACTTGAGCCGGCAAGGGGCCGAACTGGAGCCTTTGGTGTCATTCATACAGAGTGGGTCTGCTGGGTGCATTTCTCTGATTGGCGCTCATGGAGCCGCCGGTCAATCTGAATTACAGACTGATAAGTTCTTCCAAGGTATCAGGTATTTCCACTCCGCAGAGTTCATCTTTCAAGTTCTCAGATAGACCCATGCAGAACTGGTGACGCAGAGCTGCGTTATTCCACTGGGTGTCTGCGCTCCAGTATCTGAAGTTCGTAATATAGTCCTCAGCCACTCTGCGGCCTTGCTGGAGCGCATGGAGAGCAGCTTCTGCCGTGGAAGTACGCAATGGATCGTCATACAGTTGTGACATAGCTGTGAAAAAAGATGACATGGTATGCGTCTGTATGTTGTCTCCTTCCAGCAACCGGTGAGCCCAGGCTTGAGGATCCCCTTGTAGTAGTGAAATTATAAACCCCATTTTGGTGGATTCCAGCATGAAAGTCCGGGGTTGCAAAGCAAAATACAGTTGACATGCGTTGCGGAAGGCCCGAAACTTGATGCGCTCCCCAGAGAACTTCTCAGGAACAGGAACTCTGAGCTCAGGTGGAGGTGCAGCGAAAGATACTGGAACTGAGCTGACAGGGAGTGTCTGAATTTGTCCTTCCAACTTAAGATACCCCTCATGTAGGGACTGTACAGCTTGCATGAGGCTCCTTCTGTAGGCTCCTTCTGTAGGCTCAGTCATGGCTGTCTGATACTGTCATGTACCTGGTATCAGAGCCCAACCGTAGAAGGAGATCTCTCTTACAGCCCTGGCACGGGGACCACTGGGGTTGCAACAGTGGTACAAGAAGTGCAGTGGGGTGGGAGCACCTGTATGATCCGTGGTAGTTGATTCAGATGAGTAGAGGTGATCCACCAGACGGACTGGTTTGCAGCAGCAGTTGGAAGTGGTGGTAATAGGTGTGGGTCTGCGACCCCTGGATCTAGGCGGAACTGGATCAGGAACGGACTGAAGCAGAGTGAGCAAGTAAGGTCAGGTAATAACAGCAGGTACAGGATCAGACTCAGGTAAAGCTGCAGATCAGACAGCACTGTACTAGAGGAGCTGCTGTCTTTTTAAAAGGGAACTGGCACCAGGCTGAGTTAGTGCGCGTGTTCCCGTGCATGAGCGCCTGCCGCATGTCTCTGTGCATGTTCACGCGCCGCTGCCTGATACAGAGCATTCTCGTAGGAACATATGTGCGCACGTGCAAGTGTCTGCCTTGCCACACGGTATCCCTGACAGCTACGGATCCAATCGCTGCTGGGGCGTGCACGTGTGCCCGCGGCCGTGAGCGACATAGGGGTATGTGATTATGCGCACCCGTGCCATTTTGCCAATGTTTATCGGCGTGGACCGGTCGGCAAGTGGTTAAGTGACCCAGTTCAATGCTCAATCCTTGCAAAAGACATTCAGGAATATTTCCAACTAAACTACAAAGATTACTACAAACTACAGTGCTGTCTGATCTGCAGGTAAAGCTGCAGATCAGACAGCACTGTACTAGAGCAGCTCCTGTCTTTTTAAAAGGGAACTGGCGCCAAGCTGAGTTAGCGCACGTGCGCCTGCTGCATGTTCCCACGCACGCACACCTGCCGCATGTCTCTGCGCAAGTTCACGTGCCACTGCCGGATACAGTGCGTTCTTGTAGGAACATATGTGCGCACGCACGAGTGCCTGCCTTGCCACAGGGTATCCATGACAGCTACGGATCCAACCGTTGCGGGGGGCGTGTACGTGCGCCCGCGGCCACGAATGACGTACGGGTACATGATTATGCGCACCCGTGCCATTTTGCCGATGTATATCGGCGTGGACCGGTTGGCAAGTGGTTAAGTGACCCGGTTCAATGCTCAATCCTCGCAAAAGACATTCAGGAATATTTCCAACTAAACTATAAAGATTCCATCTCTCCAGAAACTTTATGGCCCATAAAGCCCATAAAGTTGTGACGAGAGGGAAGAGCATCCAAACCACTTCTCGCCTTAAACGGGAACGCACGGCAACCATAGCCAAACTCACTACAGATTTACACTCACTGAGCAAAACCCATAAACGCAACCCTACTGGAGAGTCTTCAGAGCAACTAGAAACAGCCTGGATAGCTTTAAACCTAACTCTAACTACAGAAGCGGAGAAACACCTCAGATGGTCAGGAGCCCGGTTCTATTCCCAGAGAGACAGGATCGGTGCTAAATTAGCAACCAAATTATCACCTAAACCTCGATCTCTAGCTTTTCCAAAAATACACTCCCCGACAGGAGATTTAACGCAAAACCCACAACACATTATGGAATCTTTCCACAAGTTCTTCACAGACCTTTACAAAGATAAGATAACCTTGCGCCCAACCTCACCTCAATGGCTTCCTCAACACTATTTTTCAGTATTACCCAAACCTGGTAAGGATTCGAGCATAGTTAGCAACTACCGATCAATCTCGTTAATTAACAATGACCTCAAAATCTTAACGAAAATACTAACTAACAGACTATCATCTTGTATCGCTCAATATGTCTATAATGACCAGGCAGGCTTTATCTCGGGGAGACAAGGACCAGACCAGATAAGGGCTATAGACATCATTTCACTACTCAATACCCAATGGGATGGAGGTCCCCCCAGGAAGGCTTTTTACTGTCCATCGACCTCCAAAAGGCCTTCGACACAGTTACATGGCCATACCTTTTTAATGTGCTAGGGAGATGGGGCTTTTTTGGGTACTCTTGGCTCCCTGTACTCTAACCCCAGTGCTCAGGTAAGACTCCAGGGTTGCTACTCATGCCCCCTTAACATTGAAAAAGGCACCAGACAAAGCTGTCCACTTTCCTCCCTTCTTTTTTGCAATAGCTATTGAGTCCTTGGCCATTGCTTTTAGAAATCACCCTGACATTAAGGGAGGATTCTGCGGACCCCAAGAGCACAAATGTGCGCTGTTCCCGGATGATCTCTTATTATTTGTTAAATCCCCCCTTATCTCGACCCCCAACATCTTCTCTTAACAATTCGCAAATGCTTCCGGTCTTCAGGTTTATGTATCAAAATCCTTGGCATTAAACATCACAGATAATTTACCTGAAAGTCTACAGGACCATTTTCCATTTACCTGGTGCCCCTCCTATATCCCATATCTAGGTGTCAACTTAACCCCCAAGCTGGACTCATTACATCCCTCTAACTTCCCGTCTATGTTCCAAAAACTGTCATCAGACCTCTCCACATGGTCAAAACATAACCTGTCATGGCTAGGCCACATTAACGCTGTCAAAATGACACTCCTCCCATGCCTATTATACCTTTTCAGATCACTACCCATCCCGATTAGAAAATCACAACTGCTGAACTTTTAGTCAAAAATTTTGAAATTTATTTGGGGACCTAAGGGCAGAAGATGCTATAAAAATATCCTATTCAGACTCAAGACACAAGGGGGACTTGCCTCCTCAACATTTGGTGGTATTACCAAGCAGCTTAACTTGCCCAGATCTCCATTGCATACTCACGAGACTCGATAACTGACTGGATGTCAATGGAGAAGCAAGTGGTTCCCTATCATACAATCAATTTTTTATTGTGATCCCCACAAAACTCAGACCTCCTATCTTGGCCCCTATCCTGTCCCACTCACTGGCCCTGTGTGATCGCATGCACAAACATCCCTCATTGATTTCGGCCCTACGCCCTCTAATGTTCCACAATCCTAATTTTCCCCCAGGGATGAACATCCTGACCTTTTGATGGTGGCTCAACAAAGGTTTATTTAGAATAGGGAACTTCTTCACTCCTGCAGGCCCCATTTCAATCGGATATTGCAAGAACAAACTTGAAATGCCTACCACTGAAAGGTTCAGATAAGCACAAATATCCTATTATCTTCAGTCTATCTGGCCCAATGAAACCGGACCCTCCCAGGGTCACGGCTTATGAATCCTGGTGCTCGAACATCATGGATCAGAGGGGGGGGGGGGTAATCCATCATTTACTCTTCATTAGCTTCATCCCTGTCCAAACCTTCCTATGATAAAGCATGGGAAAATTATCTCATAATAGAATGGGAACCTGAGAAATGGAACTTCTGCTTCCAACGCACCTTTAAAGGCATATTAAACATTTCCCTGATTGAGGCCAGCCTCAAAATATTTACACGTTGGTAAAGAGTTCCCTATCTCCTTGCCAACACCTACCCAGACGCTTCTCCATTGTGTTTTAGAGACTGCAATCATCAGGGCACACTATTCCACATATGGTGGCTTTGCCCACTGATACAAAGTCTCTGGAACAAACTATTCTCTCTAATATGCAAGGTTACAAATATTCAGGTTCCCCAACCCCAGACATAGCACTTCTTAACCACAAGGTGGAGAAAGTAGATAAATATACACAAGCGCTAATCTTTTATATTCTTTTAGAAACCAAAATTATTATAGCATCACATTGGAAAAAACCTCAGTCCCACTCTCAGCTGTGAAGCGCAAAATCTCCTGGATTGTGGCACAGGAGAAAATAGTAAGCATTCTCCAGGACAGAATTCATATTTTCTAACTCATCTGGGAACCCTGGGCTAAATATTTACATATCCCTCTATATCCGGGAGCCACCTCCTCATAATGGTCTTACTTTTGGGTGACCCATCGTATCCTCCTTATTCTACCCCGACTCCCTCCTTACTTCTTCCTTCCTTTTACATTTCTATGCTCTCCTCTCTCTCTATTTTCCCATCCTCTCCTTGGCCCTAGCCAAAATTATATGACATATTTAGCCTCTGCATATTCCTGGCACATTGGTGTACAGTTGTATTCTGTTTATGAGGTCCCTGGAATATCTACCTGCATCCCTGATTAGCTATACCTATATTTCTATACCTATATTCATTTATCCAGGTTACACCCTAGTTAAATGACTTGTATTACACAGTAGTAATACAACAAGGTCTCAGGATATATAACAGATAAACACTTACCTCCCCACCATCTGGGAAGGGCCTCATAGCAGTATTATATATATGAGGTGGCTGAGGTCCACGTATCCTCAGCGTGATCCCATAAGGGGTGGCTGGTGGGACTCTCGACTACCCTCTTTTCTCCTGCACACTAATAGGTACTGTTGTGATTATCCTAGGGGCATTATATTCCTAAACAGTTATAATTCCATGTTATGGTTTTCTCAATAATGCCTAACCATATCTGGGTTGAGTCCAGTCAAAGTTGGATGTATTTTTTTTAATCACCCATGGTACACTAACTATTGTGATACTTGTGTTTACACTTTGTTTTCCTGATGCCTCTCAGGCTGTGTTAGCCAAGACATGTTTCTATTTTCAGTGTTTTCAGAATGTATCTTGTATTTTTGACCTGTTAAAACCAATAAATATTATTGAACAAAAAATATGCAGAGTGCAGGGTTGGAGAGTACACTACATACAAAGTACAGAGTTGAGGGGTTTGCTACATACAGAGTGCAGGATTGAGGAGGACACTACGAACAGTGTACAGGGTTATGGAGTGTACTACATACAGAGTGCATGGGTGAAGAGTGAAGAGTGTGCTACATACAGGTTGCAGAGTTGGGGGTGCGCTGTGTACAGAGTGCTGGATTGAGGAGTGCTCTACAGACAATGTGCAGGGTTGAGGAGCATGCTACATATGGAGTGCAGGGATGAGGAGCGCGCTGTGTACAGAGTGGAGGGTTTAGGTGTGCGCTACATACAGAGTATGGGGTTGAGGAGTGCTCTACAGAATCGAAGGTTGAGAGGTGTGCTACGTACAGAGTGCAGGGTTGAAGGGTGTGCTATGTACTGAGTGCAGGGTTAAGGGTTGCACTATGTACTGAGTGCAGGGTTAAGTGGTGCGCTATGTACTGAGTGTAAGGTTGAGGGGAGCGCTATGTACTGAGTGCAGGGTTGAGGGGTGTGGTACATAAAGAGTGCAGGTTTGAGGGGTGCGTTATGTACTGAGTGCAGGGTTGAGGGATGCAGTATGTACTGAGTGCAGGGTTGAGGGGGTACGGTATGTACTGAGTGCAGGATTGAGGGGTGCGGTATGTACTGAGTGCAGGGTTGAGGGGGTGAGCTATGTACTGAGTGCAGGGTTGAGGGTGCACTACATAAAGAGTGCAGGGTTGAGGGGTGCACTGTGTATAGAGTGCTGGGCTGAGAGGTGTGCTGTGTACTCCCAAGTTCTTCCCCAAGTACAAAGTCCCCCCAGAGTGGGGCTGCTGCAAAAAAAGCAGCTACAACAAAGCTAGAACAAAGATAGAACTTACATTATCTGTGCAGGCTGCTGACAGGATTAGAGGACCATCTGCCATGTGGCTAAGAGTGGCCCTGCCCCCTCCCTCCTCCGCTCCGATATGCCCCTCCCTCCTCTGCTCCAATCCACCTCTCCCTCCTCTGCTCATCTAGATGGGAGGGGGGTTTTGTGTGGCTGATGGCAGAGTAGTGCTGTCAGTTAAGCAGGGAGAAGTAAGCAGCACCAGAGGGGGCAGAACTTTCCGCCTGATAAAGCCCTGCTGGTGCCCGAGCCAGCGTGCCCCTGCCAGGAAATATGATTGAGCCAAGTACCGGAACTTTTTCCGGCACTGGGCTCCTCTCCAGGACATGGCTTTGATTAGCCGGGATGCCGGGATTTACAACCATTTCCGGGACGGTCCTGGCGAATCAGGGATGGTTGGAAGGTATGGTCGCGGGTAGCTGACGACTTTTAATAAAATAACATTTACCTGTCTAGGGACCCAGCACCATCCTTACCTGGGCTAGTTCTTCTTATGCCAGGTTCCTGGCGCCAGCATCCTTACTGTGTGCAGTCGGCTATGCTTGCATATGCGAGCAGCGCTATGCATTGTGAATGGTCCCGCAGTCTTCTGGGAAGAGGGAGGGGGGAAGGAGAACTTCTGCTGTCCTGTCAAAGCTAGGTACCCGCTCTCCCCCTCCCTCAAAAATGACATACCAAATATGGGAAAGGAGGGGGGAGGAGGACTTAAAGCGGAACCTCCCCTTTTGGGTGAAGTTCTGCTTTAAGGTGTAAAAATGAAATTATATATTATCAGAGATGTAAAAATGTAAACTGCAATAAATGTGTGGCTTTGATACCTACTTATCCACAGCAAGGATATGCATTGATCCATTGCAGCTCCGACCCCTACCTCCTCCATAAAAAAAATATATATTTCATATGGTTCATATTGGCAGACTTTTAAACCCCGGCTGGGACAGGGAGGTAGCACCATCTACCCTGGCCATGGAGTGAGGAGTACATCAAGAGAGCATATTTAATAGCCAGGGGTTCCCTGCCCACGTAACTTACTGCAATTTCATCTTAGGTATAATAGATATTATAGTGAATAGTGTAATGTTACAGCCTTCTAATGCAGGTATATAGCAGCTGGGGATCTGGGTCCCAACCAATGAAACCAGTTAAGGTTACAATTTAAACTTCTTATTGATAACATGTATATCTTAATTGGTAATTGGGAGTTTAGAGTGTAACCAGTAAACCCTTTATTTATTACATGTATACATCAGAGGTCAGAATAAGTGGATTCCCTATTTATTGGAATGACAGTGTTGTCTAGGCAGAGTAGCATGCACCTGAACAGTGCAGGTATTAGTTAATTTTTTCTCCTACATTTTATTATGCGGTAATAATGAAATAGCATTTAAATGTTTCCTAAGGTGATTTTAACCACTCCAGAAGGTCTACCCCCCTTCATGACCAGGCCATTTTTTGCAATATGGCACTGCGTTAATTTAACTGCCAATTGCACAGTCGTGCGACGCTATACCCAAATAAAATTGATGTCCTTTTTTTCCCACAAATAGAGCTTTCTTTTAGTGGTGTTTGATCTCCTCTGCGGTTTTTATTTTTTGCGCTATAAACAAAAAAAGAAAATTAAAAAAAAAAATTCCTGCTATAAAACACACCCAATAAAAAAATAAAAAAATCTAATTTCTTTATTAGTTTAGGCCAATATGTATTCTGTTATGTGTTTTTGGTAAAAAAAAAAAAGCAATAAGTGTATATTGATTGGTTTGCGCAAAACTTATAGCGTCTACAAACAATGGGATATTTTTATCGAATTTTTAATTGTTTTTTTTTTTTACTAGTCGGAGATCAGTGACTTATAGCAGAACTGCGACATTGCGGCAAACAAATCAGACACCAAGTAACACTTTTTGGGGATACAGTGATCAGTGCTAACAAATATGCACTGTCACTGTACTAATGACACTGGCAGGGAAGAGGTTAACATCAGGGGCCATCAAAGGGTTAAATGTGTCCTTAAAGAGTGCTTTATAACTGTGTGGGGGGTGCTTGTACTGTGGGAAGACAGAGATCCATGTTCCTGCTTGGCAGAAACACAGGAGCTCTATCTTCCCTTGTCGCAGAATGACAATCTGCCTTGTTTTTATAGTTCTGCTTTCTGGCTCTGTCTGGAACAATCAGCGGGTGCCGGTGGACATCAGGTCCCGATAATTGGCTCCTGCTGTGTCCAATCAAAGCAGAAGCTGGTCACCGGTTGCATGCATGCAAACTAGGAAGTGCAGTATCACGTACCTATACGTAAATCTGCCTGTAGGAGCCACCGGCCCGCAGTACATACACGTGGGGTGGTCGGCAAGCGGTTAAAGTCTTGTTTTTTTGTTTTAAAATAACAAATATGTTATACTTACCTGCTCTGTGCAGTGGTTTTGCACAGAGCAGCCCGATCCTCCTCTTTTTGAGTCCCTCACTGGCGCTCCTGGCCCCTCCCTCCTGCCAAGTGCCCCCACAGCAAGTAGCTTGCTATGATGGTACCTGAGCTGAGCCACTGCTCTGTGTGTCTATTCAGACACAGAGCCACTGCTCGGCCCTGCCCCCTCTCTCTCCTCATTGGCTCACTGACTTTGATTGACAGCAGTGGGAGCCAATGGCACCCATGCCTGTCTCAGCTAATGAAGAGGGAGAGTCACAGACAGCAGAATAATAAACAATACACCTTGAAAATAAATGAGAACTCCCCAAAACAAAAGCCTATTGCACAAATTGTGGACAGGCTGTAAAAAAATGGAGGATACCACAGCATTAAGATGTAAATATCCTTCACTCTCCCCACCTCTGCATTCCCCAAGATACACAAGGTTTACAACTATCTTTTAAAGACCAATGCCTACAAGCCCCACACTAATCAGTCCCTGTGCACTATATCAGAATAACTTCCTATGCTTTCCCTATCACAGCTAAGCAGATTGTAAATATGGTTGCTGGGAATCCATTTTTATCTAATGAGGGGGCTGATTTATCCAAATGCCCTCCTATTGTCTCTCCTAAGATATCTGACCTGAGTTCAAAAGCCAGGAATTGCATTTTTGACAGTTGCTTGCTAGGGTGTCTGGAGTGTGAACTAAATAAGGGCTGGGTTTACCCAAGTTCTACCCAAGCCCAAACCTCATCCATAACTGTGTTCTTTGCATACTGCTGTCCTTGAAAAGTACAGACACTATTAAACATTTTTTTTCAAATACATTATTGCAGGTCTTACTGTACCCTGAGTTTAAACCAATTTTTTGTGTACTTAGTGTGTTTCATTTTACCCATTTCAACACCAGACCTTTTGTTTCATAACCCAGTGTACACTTAATTATAGCTAATAAATCTTGTCTAAAATAAATCAAAGAAACAGGGTGCCAGTTAATAGAATATTGAGAGCTTAAATTATAGTAAAATGCAATTCTTTGTTCCTAATCTTTATAGTTTAATATTTTTTACTGGATTAGTGCCTTTTCTGAAACAGGAGCCAGTCACCAAATGACTGCAGAGATTCTTCTTTCTTTCTAAACAGATTCAATGACAATAATAATTAATTATGTAGCGCTGGTAGATTTACAATCTACTGCATGTTAGGTAAATTTAGTAATTTTGGCGTTAGGAAGGTAAAAGTTTGCCTCTGTTCCAGTTTGGCTGACGTTGTGTGTGTTTCCGTGCTGACCAGTGGGTGTCGCTGTTGCCACTGGTCAGTGTTGGAAAAGCAACATGTCGAAGTGTATGGATGCTCCTCTGTCTTGGAGGCAAGCTCGGTGGAGGTGGTCCTCCGAGTTGCATTCTGGGAAGAGGGTATTTATAGGACAGACGCCATGTTCTAGGGTTCGTTTTTACAGCCACCTGCTGGCTCTCCTGGCCAACAGGTATGCATTAAGGAGCTACCTCGTGGTCCTCCGATCGGGAGGCCCATGATTCTGCGGCGCAGGGGTGGGTCCAGAGGCTTGTCTGGGGCCTACCACCGCGGCTGAGGTATGGTCCTTAGCTGTCGGTCCTGTGTGACGAAGCTGGACAACCGAGGAGATCCCAGGGGAGGACCCGTCTTGGAGAGATCACGTGGTGAGCTGATCTATAGAGGGGCCTGGTGACTCAGTTGGAGGACGTATCCAAAAGAAGTAACTATACAGCATAGTGTTGTCTGTTTGGCTTAAAGGTTCAGGCACAGTGACTGACTTGCACTGCAGAAAATCTGATACATCCTGTGGCAGAGGATCATACGGATTTATTCCCCCAAACAAGTCTGTGGCAGAGACTTTTGATTCGTGCTGCGTACTGGCTGCTAGACCGGTGAGAGAGGCCTATCCAGACGAGCAAGGAGTGTGTTCCACAAGGGGAGCGCATTCCACATAATTATCTGAATTCTACCAGGACATTTGTCGCTAAGATTCTACAAGAAGATATTTGAGTTTCTCCTGAAAGTTTCCTTTTCCGCTTCTTTCCTGCTACTTTCTAAAGTTTGTCTGTTTAATAAAGCATTGAAAACGTACTCCAGTGTTGGTGCGTGTGTCGTCCAGAAGTAAACCCAACGGAACCCCTAGACCCAGTGCCGGTGAAACAGAGGGAAGCAAAGTGAAGGTAACAGACCCGCTTAAACCAGCAGCTCCACCGAGAGTTAGAGCTACAATTACTTTTTACTGAATAAGGTCACAGGTGTTAAAATTGCATGCGGTTCAATGCCTGAACATTTGTACTTGTAAAATGTCAAGGCATTTGGTAATGCCTGAAAATTCTCTCTGTGAGGAGACAAGTGCACTTAGCTTAGTAATCCTTACTGAGAAAGGATTGCTATGTCTGAGAAAAGGGTTCTCAATTACATTTGAAATTCAGAGTTGGTCTGGATTGTTGACTCTGTAGCCATTCATGTGTAGGGTTGCCACCTCATCCCTTTAAACCCGAACACGTATTAATTACACAGGTTCTGTGGCTGATTAAGATGGTAATTAAACTCAATTGGTGCCTTATCTGCATTTAATTAGCCTCAGAACCTGTGTAATTCAAAGGTGTTCGGGTTTAAAGGGATGAGGGGGCAACTCTATTCGTGTGTCATACTTAAAGGAAGCTTATTTGTCTAGTAATGGTCCTTTTTTTATTATATGCAATAGGCAGTCACTTCCAATATGTGCCTTTTGTTTTTGTTTTGTTTGTTTGTTTTTTGTTGCTACTCCAATAGAACTGTCATGGGAATCATCTCCATTGACAATGTGTTTGGGCTTTTTGTATTATTTATTTATTTATTTTATATAGAAAGATCTCCTGAAAACTTGTCCTACCTTGGGACAAATGTACCGGCAGAAAACTTCTTTAGGTTAGGCAACTTTCTAAAAGCTGTGGGGTTGATTTACTAAAGCTGGAGAGTGCAAAATCTGATGCATTTCTGCATAGAAATCAATCAGCCTCCAGATTTTTTGTCAAAGCTTAATTAAACAAGCTGAAGTTAAAATATGATTGGCTACTGCAGCTGCACCAGATTTTGCACTCTCTAGTTTTAGCAAATCAACCCCTGTGTATTGAATGATATTGCATTTGTATTATCCCAGCACCCTCATAAGTGAGATCTAATGAAACATTTCTCAAATGGCATTACAATCTGCTTTTTATGTCCTCTGTTGAGATGAGTGAAACTCTTGTGGTTTGGTCTTTTAAATTATTCATTATATTAATCCAGTTGTTTGTATTTTGGCAAATTGATTTATGAATGTTTTATTCTTGTTTAAACAGATAAAAAAAGCTCTTGTAATTTCAATTTGCCATGTGCTATTGCTTTCAATGTTATTTTCCTATAATTTTCATATATAATTTGTTGTTTAAAATTGCAGAACAATGCAGCAGTAAACACAAACTAGCCATAGATGGGAAGATCTCTTATTGAGTATAATTCCCTGATTATTTTACCCACATTCAATTGAAATTTACATCTTTCACTTGTGCAGTAATGATGGGGATTTAACATAACATATGCTTGCCATCTATTACCTCATAGTATACAAGCAGCCAAATTGCCCCTAGTAATATTGCAGTCACAACTTTTGATCACAGAGCTGTGAACAGACACTTATAAGTCAGGTGAGTAAGGGGCTTTTTTCCTATGTCAGGGTATATCAGGATATGCCAGGGTAATGTTTACAAAGGGGTGACAGTAGATTGGTGTAGCTCTAATTCATTGCTGGTTCAGTGAAACTTTACCACCACGTAGGCACTATTGTAAAACCACAGATTTTTACCATCCTTATCTTTACAGTAACGTGAGCCCTCGTGCAGGCCTACAGACTGATGGCCACAAATGACTGCAACCACCTAAACACTTACTATGGCACTTTTTATAAATTCCAGGGCCTTCCAGGATTGTAGTATTAAATAGTGAATAATGAGATCAATTAGGAAGACAGGATGCAGAACCGGTAACGCTTGCTGGTATGTGAATTATTGCACTGTTTATTGATCTCTGCATGTCCTATTGCTTGACTTTTTTTTTTCTTGCAAGAATAACTTTAAAGTTTAAGGATTTTTTGGATTCCCAATGCACAAATTTGTTTCATTTTCTTTTTCCTATTGATTAAACACTCTGTAAATGAATTAATCCTAACAAATTAAAATACTAAAGCTTCGGTCATCTTCAGTTGGAACAACTAATCCTAAAACTCTTAATTTTCCTGTTCTGTCACTACTTTTGTATTTGGCTTTAAACTTGCATACCCCTAGTGTATTATTTTGCACTTACTGACAATGTATTGTGGCTTTCTGTATAATTTACAGTGTATTTAATCCCCTCTTAAAT
The DNA here is from genome assembly GCA_037952925.1 of Lithobates clamitans. Taxonomy (NCBI): domain Eukaryota; kingdom Metazoa; phylum Chordata; class Amphibia; order Anura; family Ranidae; genus Lithobates; species Lithobates clamitans. The sequence goes on from JBBGZY010000644.1 coordinate 225,125, forward strand.
ATCTTCTCATTTGCAGATCGTTGCCTTTGAAACCCATTGCCAAGAGACACATTTGATGTGCAGAACATCTATCCAGGACTTTTTCAAAATAAGCAAAATTTCTGTTTTGGCAGTTTGCATTCTTATCATTCATTGTTGTAATCAGGGATAAAGCTTCCTTCTGTCAGGGATCTACCAGCACCAGACCAGGGCACTTGCATGCGCCTATGCGCCGGCGCGCCCCTGTTCAGACACGGCATCAAGCTGCTGCTGTTGCTGTGCATCAGCGCGGCGCTCGGGCGCGCGCGGGTGCGTGCACGCGTTCGCGCGCACGGGCACGCGCGCGTTTGCGTTAGCGCCGGTTTGGCACCACTAAGCACATAAAAGTTCCCCTGTTCCATGGGAACATCGCTGCTTCGTCTCAGCTCTGTGATTCTGCTCGAACCTGCATCTGATTGTCTGCTACCTGATTTGACCCGGCTTGTTTGACCATCCGACCTGCTCCAATCCCGACCTGGCCTGCCTGACCATTCTGCTGTCTGTATCTGCTACCGTTGCCAACCTCTGCCTGTCCACCGACTCTGCCTCTGCCTGCTGTGATTACCTATGCCAGTTACCTGCCGACCCGGACTGTCTGACTCTGTTTGTGCCTGCCGCTCTCACTTGCTGTTGCACCTTCAGCTTCAGCTCCTGTGATCTCTCATCTCCAGTGTGTCAAGTCTGCTGCTGCTTCCAGTCTTCACTCACCTGCAGTCCTGCCATCCCAGGAGGGATATCTGCCTCTACATGAAAGACTATACTCCAACAGGCACTCCTACCCCACTGCGCTCAGGAGACCACTGTCCCCACTCCAGTGGCTCCTGAACCAGCATTGTATGAGAGGTCTTCTCCTACAGTCAGGCTCTCCTACCAGGTACCTAACAGTACGAAGTAGCCATGACTGAGCCTGCAGGAGATACCTCTCCGTTGAAAGAAATATGCACCCACCTTGCGGCCCTCACTCAAGCCGTACAATCCCTCCAGGATAACTACAACAGATTGGAGGGACAAGTCCAGAACCTTGCAGGGCCTAACCCCCTGGCCTCCTCTTCAGTCGCAACTCCTGCACAGATGGCTCCGGGTCCTTCCGTTGTAATGCTTCCACCTGAACCAAGGGTTCCCACTCCTGATAGATTCTCTGGAGACCGGGCCAAGTTCCGGGCCTTTCGCAACGCCTGCCAGCTCTTCTTCGCATTACAGCCCCAAACTTTCTCACTGGAAGCCACTAAGGTGGGGTTCGTGATCTCCCTCCTACAAGGGGAACCTCAGACCTGGGCTCATCGTCTACTTGAGGGGGACTCCGTCTGCCATCGAAACTGCTCATATATTTGTCAAGGAGATCATCAGACTTCATGGAGTACCTGTAAACATAGTTTCTGATAGAGGGGTTCAATTCACCTCACGTTTCTGGAGAGCCCTGTGTGAAACCCTAAGAATTGAATTGGCCTTGTCCTCGGCCTATCATCCTCAAACGAACCGCCAGACAGAAAGGACTAATCAGACCCTTGAACAATATATCAGATGTTTCACATCTTTCACACAAGATGATTGGGTATCTCTACTACCCTTAGCAGAATTTGCTTACAACAACGCCAAACATTCTGCCACCGGTCAATCTCCTTTTTTCGCCAATTATGGCTTTCACCTAACCTTTCTACCTGATTTCCTTTCAGAGTCTTCGGTTCCAGCAGTACAAAGTACAGTGGAGTTCCTCAGTCACAACAACCGGTTGTTGCAGGAAGCAGTGTCCAAGGCTCAGGCAGATGGTAAGAGAATCTTCGACTGGAAAAGAAGGGGGGAGCTGAACTTACAGATTGGCGACCAGGTATGGCTTTCTACCGTTAATATCAAATTAGCATGTTCTTCTAAGAAGTTGGCACCTAGATTCATGGGACACTTTCCAGTTAGAAGGAAAATCAATGAAGTGTCTTATGAACTGACCTTACCTGACTCATTGAAAATACATCCGGTATTCCATGTAGGGATGAGCCGAACACCCCCCTGTTCGGTTCGCACCAGAACATGCGAACAGGAAAAAAGTTTGCTCGAACACGCGAACACCGTTAAAGTCTATGGGACACGAACATGAATAATCAAAAGTGCTAATTTTAAAGGCTTATATGCAAGTTATTGTCATAAAAAGTGTTTGGGGACCTGGGTCCTGCCCCAGGGGACATGGATCAATGCAAAAAAAAGTTTTAAAAACGGCCGTTTTTTCAGGAGCAGTGATTTTAATAATGCTTAAAGTCAAACAATAAAAGTGTAATATCCCTTTAAATTTCGTACCTGGGGGGTGTCTATAGTATGCCTGTAAAGCGGCGCATGTTTCCCGTGTTTAGAACAGCCTGACAGCAAAATGACATTTCGAAGGAAAAAAAGCCATTTAAAACTATCCGCGGCTATTGCATTGCCGACAATACACATAGAAGTTCATTGATAAAAACGGCATGGGAATTCCCCACAGGGAAACCCCGAACCAAAAAAAAAAAAAAAAAAAATGACGTGGGAGGGTCCCCCTAAATTCCATACCAGGCCCTTCAGGTCTGGTATGGATATTAAGGGGAACCCCGGCCAAAATTTAAAAAAAAAATGATGTGGGGTTCCCCCTAAATTCCATACCAGACCCTTCAGGTCTGGTATGGATTTTAAGGGGAACCCCGCGCCAAAAAAAACGGCGTGGGGTTCCCCCAAAAATCCATACCAGACCCTTATCCGAGCACGCAACCTGGCAGGCCGCAGGAAAAGAGGGGGGGACGAGAGTGCGGCCCCCCTCTCCTGAACCGTACCAGGCCACATGCCCTCAACATTGGGAGGGTGCTTTGGGGTAGCCCCCCAAAACACCTTGTCCCCATGTTGATGAGGACAAGGGCCTCATCCCCACAACCGTGGCCGGTGGTTGTGGGGGTCTGCGGGCGGGGGGCTTATCGGAATCTGGAAGCCCCCTTTAACAAGGGGACCCCCAGATCCCGGCCCCCCCCTGTGTGAAATGGTAAGGGGGTACTTACCCCTACCATTTCACTAAAAAAGTGTCAAAATAGTTAAAAATGACAAGAGACAGTTTTTGACAATTCCTTTATTTAAATGCTTCTTCTATCTTCCTTCATCTTCTTCTTCTGGTTCTTCTGGCTCTTCTGGTTCTTCCTCCGGCGTTCTCGTCCAGCATCTCCTCCACGGCGTCTTCTATCTTCTTCTTCTCGGGCCGCTCCGCACCCATGGCATGGGGGGAGGCTCCCGCTCTTCTCTTCATCTTCTTCTTCATCCTCTTCTCTTCTTCATCTTCTTCATCTTCATCTTCTCTTCTTAATTTTCTTCTCCGGGCCGCTCCGCATCCATGCATGGAGGGAGGCTCCCGCTGTGTGACGGCGTCTCCTCGTCTGACGGTTCTTAAATAACGGGGGCGGGGCCACCCGGTGACCCCGCCCCCCTCTGACGCACAGTGACTTGGCGGGACTTCCCTGTGACGTCACGGGGAATGCCACAGGGAAGTCCCGTCATGTCCCGTGCGTCAGAGGGGGGCGGGGTCACCGGGTGGCCCCCCCCCGTTATTTAAGAACCGTCAGACGAGGAGACGCCGTCACACAGCGGGAGCCTCCCTCCATGCATGGATGCGGAGCGGCCCGGAGAAGAAAATTAAGAAGAGAAGATGAAGATGAAGAAGATGAAGAAGATGAAGAAGAGAAGAGGATGAAGAAGAAGATGAAGAGAAGAGCGGGAGCCTCCCCCCATGCCATGGGTGCGGAGCGGCCTGAGGAGAAGAAGATAGAAGACGCCGCGGAGGAGATGCTGGACGAGAACGCCGGAGGAAGAACCAGAAGAGCCAGAAGAACCAGAAGAAGAAGAAGATGAAGGAAGATAGAAGAAGCATTTAAATAAAGGAATTGTCAAAAACCGTCTCTTGTCATTTTTAACTATTTTGACACTTTTTTAGTGAAATGGTAGGGGTAAGTACCCCCTTACCATTTCACACAGGGGGGGGGGGCCGGGATCTGGGGGTCCCCTTGTTAAAGGGGGCTTCCAGATTCCGATAAGCCCCCCGCCCGCAGACCCCCACAACCACCGGCCACGGTTGTGGGGATGAGGCCCTTGTCCTCATCAACATGGGGACAAGGTGTTTTGGGGGGCTACCCCAAAGCACCCTCCCAATGTTGAGGGCATGTGGCCTGGTACGGTTCAGGAGGGGGGGCCGCACTCTCGTCCCCCCCTCTTTTCCTGCGGCCTGCCAGGTTGCGTGCTCGGATAAGGGTCTGGTATGGATTTTTGGGGGAACCCCACGCCTTTTTTTTTTTTTTTTTTGGCGCGGGGTTCCCCTTAAAATCCATACCAGACCTGAAGGGTCTGGTATGGAATTTAGGGGGAACCCCACGTCATTTTTTTAAAAAATTTTGGCCGGGGTTCCCCTTAATATCCATACCAGACCTGAAGGGCCTGGTATGGAATTTAGGGGGACCCCCCCACGTCATTTTTTTTTTTTTTAATTTTGGTTCGGGGTTTCCCTGTGGGGAATTCCCATGCCGTTTTTATCAATGAACTTTTATGTGTATTGTCGGACCGGCAATTCATTAATAGCCGCGGGTAGTTTTAAATGAGTTTTTTCCTTCGAAATGTCATTTTGCTGTCAGACTGTTCTAAACACGGGAAACATGCGCCCCTTTACAGGCATACTATAGACACCCCCCAGCTACGAAATTTAAAGGGATATTACACTTTTATTGTTTGACTTTAAGCATTATTAAAATCACTGCTCCTGAAAAAACGTCCGTTTTTAAAACTTTTTTTTGCATTGATACATGTCCCCTGGGGCAGGACCCAGGTCCTCAAACACTTTTTATGAAAATAACTTGCATATTAACCCTTAAAATTAGCACTTTTGATTTTTCACATTCGTGTCCCATAGACTTTAACGGTGTTCGCATGTTCGAACAAATTTTTTGCCTGTTCGCATGTTCTGCTGCGAACCGCAGTTACAAGGGTAAATCTGCAGAACTCATCCTGCCTTCGCAAAGGGAGAAGAGGATGAAACATCTTCAGGTCCCCAAACACTTTTTATGACAATAACTTGCATATAAGCCTTTAAAATTAGCACTTTTGATTTCTCCCATAGACATTTAAAGGGTGTTCCGCGGCATTCGAATTTGCCGCGAACACCCCAAATTGTTCGGTGTTCGGCGAACTTGCGAACAGCCAATGTTCGAGTCGAACATGAGTTCGACTCGAACTCGAAGCTCATCCCTAATTCCATGTATCTCTGCTCAAACCTGCTGTACCTGATCCCTTTCCTGCTAGGGGGACAAGACCTCCTGAACCTGTTGTAATTAATGGCAGCGAGGAATTTGAGGTTGAGGCTATCCTTGATTGTAGAAGAAGGCAAGGGCAAAACCAATTCTTAATTAAGTGGAAAGGCTACGGTCCAGAAAGTAACTCGTGGGAACCGGACAGTAATGTGCATGCTAGGCGTTTAGTTCACGCCTATTTTTCTACTCATCCTGAGAAGAAGAGGTTGTTGGGCATCCGGAGGCTGCCCCTTGGGGGGGCAATGTCAGGGATCTACCAGCACCAGACCAGGGCACTTGCATGCGCCTATGCGCCGGCACGCCCCTGTTCAGACACGGCATCAAGCTGCTGCTGTTGCTGTGCATCAGCGCGGCGCTCGGGCGCGCGCGTGTGCGCGGCGCGGGTGCGTGCACGCGCGCATTCGCGTTAGCGCCGGTTTGGCGCCACTAAGCACATAAAAGTTCCCCTGTTCCATGGGAACATCGCTGCTTCGTCTCAGCTCTGTGATTCTGCTCGAACCTGCATCTGATTGTCTGCTACTTGATTTGACCCGGCTTGTTTGACCATCCAACCTGCTCCAATCCCGACCCGGCCTGCCTGACCATTCTGCTGTCTGTATCTGCTACCGTTGCCAACCTCTGCCTGTCCACCGACTCTGCCTCTGCCTTCTGTGATTACCTGTGCCAGTTATCTGCCGACCCGGACTGTCTGACTCTGTTTGTGCCTGCCGCTCTCACTTGCTGTTGCACCTTCAGCTTCAGCTCCTGTGATCTCTCATCTCCAGTGTGTCAAGTCTGCTGCTGCTTCCAGTCTCCACTCACCTGCAGTCCTGCCATCCCAGGAGGGATCTCTGCCTCTACATGAAAGACTATACTCCAACAGGCACTCCTACCCCACTGCGCTCAGGAGACCACTGTCCCCACTCCAGTGGCTCCTGAACCAGCGTTGTATGAGAGGTCTTCTCCTACAGTCAGGCTCTCCTACCAGGTACCTAACACCTTCTATGTAAAAGCCTTGAGTCCACATACAGTGGCTAAAACTACATTTTAGAAAATCAGTTTCATTTGAATCTTTATTTCCTCAGATTTGCAAATACTATGGGTAGGCTACAGAGGAATGCTTGTGTAAAACTGTGTGTAAAGAAATAAAGGGATAACTGATAGAATTAGAAATTAAATGTGAAAGTCATCCTAAAAACAATAATCCTCATCACAAGTTAATATGTAATTTATTAATTCCACATCATGTCTTGTCAAATAATTAGCAGTGAACACTAAATTGTGCCAAAAATATGACGTCAACATCAAAGCCACTTTCAATAATCTTATTGTCAGCATTTTTATTATTCCCCGTCTGGGCTAGGGGTCAGCTTTGGGCCATGTATAAAAGCTGGAATTGTAAGCCAGTGTAAATGCATGTTTCGTGGCTTCTCTGCTTTATGATAGAAAAGCAAATCTACTTGTATTTGTTTTTATGTTTTTTATCTTTATTATAGGGGACACAAGTACATGTGTTACAATGACAGACTCTACTGTCAAAGTACTTTTAACTATCTAGTCTAGTGGCTAGACTGTAAACAATAAAAAAAAAAAGCATGAACACTTGTATTATTCATTTTTCACCAGCTGTTCTCTAACACAAGTTGATCAGTTGGATGTTTTTTAGGTGTGCATTTATAATATAATAGTAAACACAATGCTGCATTGGGTTAAGGTATGTTAGGTTCAGTATATGGCTCCTCCATTCCTAAAGGTTTTAATTACATTTTCAGGAGTCACATGCCATTTTTGTTTTGTTGCCTACCATGCGCACCCCTTTATGGGTACTAGAAATCTTTACCCAAAAAAGTGACTACTTGAAGCATATCTATGGTCAAAATGTAAACTCATAATATTCATTTCAACATTGTCTTTCACTTATTTCCAGCCTCCTCCTAATAATCTGAACAATCATGAAGTTTATAAACTTTTTTTGTGAAGATTCCCACACATTTACTTCCTCAAATTTTGTGACACATATTCACTATGTCCTGTCAGTAGGCACTGCTGTGTCACATATTTCACAGATCCTGCCCTCGGAACTACAGTGGTGGTTGCAGAATGCAGAGTCAGTACAGGAATCGCTGCTTGCAGACAGAAAGTTACCATGGGGTATGTAGTCCTTAGAAATTGAATGTAAACAGCCGAGGAGAAGCTGAGGAAAGAAAGGAAGTTGTGGAAAGAGATGGGCAGCAAACAGACAGATGTCAAACATGAAAGGACATTTTTTAAATAAACTTATTTTAGATTCTCAATAATAACTATTGTATATATTGGTAGTACAATGCTGATGTGAGAAAATGAGTGTATGCTGTGACTATAGATTTTCTTTAATAAATATATGTATGTATGTGTTTTTATATGTGTAGCCAGGTATTGGGCTGCAGCAACATGGAAATGTAGACATTATTTTTCTCTCCCTTTACTGAGAAACTGATGTTATGCTGCTCATCTGAAGCAGCATAACATCCTGGGAGTTGTAGTTTGAGATGGCAGCTATATAATGAGACAAATAAACTCCATACACTACAGATCCCAATATACACTGCTCAGTAAGAAGTGGACAGAAGATGTTTACTGAGCAGGTTTTTCCTCTTGCCACCAAGGGAGTTAGAGAGAAAGCACCTTTGTCTGGATATTCTACTGCCAGTGGGAGACCATACTAGCAGAGATCTGAGCTGTAAGACTGTGAGGAAGACACCCAGGGGAAATGCAGCACTGCCCATATTCCAGCACCTGCACCGCTGCCGCAGGACTGGAGTGTCCACTCACTCTCTACTTCCTACCGCTGATCTCCAGAGGCTTTCGGGGAGAGACCGAGGGGACTCCCACCTACATCAAGAGGTCAATGCAGTATCCCGGGACTGGTGAGAGGGATATTCACCCATTGCTGATACTGCTAGCAATCCTAAATATCATGTCCTGGTGACATCTTGCAGCAAAGTATCCCATGGGTCACTAGGGTTACTGGTCTATCACTCTTTGTGAGGTGCTCTGGTGAAAACCAAAGTGTCTCTTAGACTCTATGCCTCAGGTGAACTTGCATCACCTCCTATGGGTGTCACAAATAACAACGAACCAGGGCCATAATGCAGGCTACTGGAGACAGTTTGCCACTTAAAGCGGGAGTCTGGCGACCGTTCTTTTTTTTTTTTTTTTTTAGGTCATTGAGACACTGTGCTAACCCCAAAATAATACTCACAGTTTGCATGTAATATTTCCACCTCTGTCTGTTTTCATACTGAAGAATAACTTTAAAAATGTGATGCTGGCTCTTTCCATCTTGCTTGTGGGCATGTGAAGCCCACAAGCATTGATTTCCTGGATGCGGTGAATGCTGTTCATTCACAGCTTGTTCACACGCATGATCATTGTTTCCGCACTGAATCTTGGGAAGCCTGACACTAAGCTCCCAGGAGACAGTTCGGTGCCGGGGAAAGGCAATAAACACGCCTACTCCCATGGGAGGAGAGACAGGAAGTGCCACAATAAAGTACAATATAAAGGTAATTACAGCGATAAAAAAAAAATTGTGCGGCATTTGAACATCTATGCAATTAACTGAAGGGGGTAAGATTAAGTTAAAAATTTGAGTGGAACCCCGCTTTAATAAACTTTGCAAACAGATCTCTGAACTGAAGATCTTCGTACAAGAAGTTCAAAGAGGTTAGTTTCCAGCCCAGTGTCTTTTCATTCATAAATGCACTGAACTTTATAATGATCCCTGATGCATGGCTTCCACTGAGTCTGCCTTTCACAATCTCCATGATGCTGCTCTCAAGCATCAGTTCTGTGATTGTAAAAGATGAAATATTATATTTGTTATGTCCTTAGAAATCAGCCAGCATGCTGACATATTGTTGAAAGAACCCCATGTTCACCCCTCTGGGGATAGGTAACAATCATAAAACAGAACACACACTGTCACCAGAGGTCAAGGACATGGACCCACATTATTTAGCTAACCAGGTTGAGGACCTTGTTTGTTTTACTTGCTTTGAGCATGTAAAACCTGCTGTGGAACAGTTGTCATAGCCTGCAAAACTTCTGGCCGCTACTAGAGAGCTGTTTCACCCAAATCTAGCTGGCTGGGCACACACGGGTTGATAAAAATCTTATATGTGATCTGGTGCACTCTAAAGGTTGGAGAGCACACCTTCTGAGATTCATAAAGCTATCCTGTGAGCTGGAATCCTGTAACATACCTTTACCACAGACCCACACACCCCTACACATACCAGACACACAATTTAGGTTAGCTTGCCATCACCTAACAGTTTATCAGCTGACTGGTCTGCTAGGCAACCATATACACACAGAGATCCCTGTCTGCTAGCCTACCCCCACTGACACTCTACATGCAATCCACAAGCACAAAGAATAATTGCATACAGATTACTAAGGGACTTATGCCCCGTACACACGGTCGGATTTTCCGATGGAAAATGTCCGATCGGAGCGTGTTGTCGGACATTCCGACCGTGTCTGAGCTCCATCGGACATTTTCCATCGGATTTTCCGACACACAAAGTTTTAGAGCAGGCTATAAAATTTTTCCGACAACAAAATCCGATCGCGTCAATTCCGACCGTGTGTGGCCTGTTCTGACGCACAAAGTGCCACGCATGTTAAGAAGAAATTCCGAGACGGAATTCTTTCTTTATTATTTATCGGGATTCCCTCAATATATTTAGATTTGTCACATCTGACCAAATTAGTTTTGGTTTGTTTTTACATTTTTTTGGATTTCTTCCAGGCTGGTTTTGTATTTTTTGGGGGGTTTGTTTTTTTCAAGGCTCTGTTTTTATTGTTGTTTTTGTTGTGTTTTAATCTGTAGGAGATTGTTTGGTGTTGGTGTCCCTTGTTAATTTCACATTGTATTTTGAAATGTACCTTAATCCTTACAAACAAACTGTCCTTTTTGAAGGAAAACACACATAGGCGAGTATAATTGAACAAAAAATTCCTTTATTAAGGGCTCACAACTAAACAAAGAGGGAGGCAACACTGGAGAAACAGCTGAAATGGGTGAAGCCTTTGGCCCCCAGGGCACACATCAACTATTTTCAAGCAAAATTGGTGGCCTGAGCAGTCCAAATATAAGGGAGTGCAGTCTGGTCCAGAAGTCCCAGAGATCCAGAAAGCAGCAGATGGCATCTGTGTCCCCAGGCTGTGGTCATACAAGAGACTGCATCTTTGGCCAGACCAGACTGAACCCAGGGCCATCACTCTCTGGTCTTCCTTCCACACTTCCTTCCACACTGTGGCTCTGGTGGTGGAGTTGTGGCAGCAGGAGGAGGAGGAGGATGGTCCAACTCAATCACGTCGGTCTTGGGTGTGATTTCGCCACTCACCCCCTTAGTTAGGACTTTATAAATAAGTTGCTCACACATGAGACATTGACCCTCCTGCATGCACTTCGGTTTTGTGGCAGCCATGCAGGCAAAGGCCTCTTCAGGAGTGGGTAAGGCTCTGAGGGACACAGAAGCCTCCTGAATGAGCCTGAGCGCAGAATCCTGCATGTGAGTCGCCTTCCTCGCTCTTTTGTATGGAAGGCAGAGGGGAGGAACCTGCGATTCTGTCAGGCTGCGACTGGTCCCAGGCTTCTCCTGGCTGACACTTAGCCCCGCCTCCTCCTGGCTGCCACTAACCCCCGCCTCCTCCTGGCTGCCACATTCCACAGCCTCCTCCTGGCTGAGGTCTTCCTGTGTATGAAAAAGGGACATAGTTTTATTTTTTTATTTATCAATTACACACAATTTTTACCTCCTGACCATTGCAAATTGAATTTTAACAAATATAACAGCCTATCCTTCTGAGCCCAGCATTTTTCATTCTTGTCCCAATTTTTTGTGCCCACTACTGTCTATTGATATGTAACACTTTTTTCAATCAGCAATTAGTGATCAATAATGACATCTAGTAAACATCATTTTTTTTATTGACCAGAAATCTGTAGAAGAATGCTATACCTGATTCAAGCTGGGCTCCTCCACTTCTTCCTGGCTGGAAGGCCCAGGTTGGACATTGGAAGCCTCAGCTGGGGTGGAAGGAAGAGTGGAAGGAAGAGTAGAGAGGGATTCCCTGACTTCAGTATGGTCTGACAGAAATCGCAGTCTCTCATAGTACCACAGCCTGGGGACATAAATGTCATCTGTTCCAGCTCCGGACCTCTGGGAATCCGTGACCTTCTTGTGCTCCCTAAGATAAGTGCTCCTCAGGCCACCAATTTTGGTTTTTAAATAGGGAATGGTTGCTGTGGGGACCACCGGCGTCACCAACTCCAGCAGCTTCTCCAGCGCTGCCTGCCTCTTTTGTTTATTATTATAATGAGGATGTCTCACCTGCCACAGACAGGGCAGCTCCCTGTATTTGTCTATGAACAGGGGGAGGAAATTGTGGTCGTTGGAGCCATCCATTTTCTCTGCAAGACACAACACAGGACAAACCCTAATGTCAGGCAAAACTCTCCTAATCTTGTTACAATATAGGAATCAATTTAGAAGCGGTATAGGCCCTTCGTTTTCATGATCGGCGCCTTCTATACTTCTTCCTCCGCTCACAGATCGTACGTACTACGTACGCGTGTTACGCTTTATAGACACTGCGCATGCATGTAACTCCGCCCGCCCCTGACGTTCTTTCTAGTCTATTCCCTGCCCCTTTTTGTTCGGCGCAGTGGGGGAAGAGCACATGGTGGAGACACAGCAGGTGCGTGCTAATTATACCAACGAGGAGGAGGAGGAGGAAAGCCCAGGTCCGGAAACGTCTGGATCCAGAAGGAGAAGATTTAAGGCCTCAAATATGTCCTTTGGGGAGATATTGGAGATGTCAAAAAAACAAGAAAAAGAGGAATTCTTTAGTGAGGAACGTGCAGTAGACAATTTTATAACTGTAAATTTTAATTAGATAATCACAATAATCACCAGTCCAAAAAATGTACTGTGAAGACAGGTACCATCACCAATTAAAAAGACAATAATGTCAAAGACATGCGCAGATGGCCACCTCACTCAGCCACAGATTCAACCCAAGCATATGAACTTCATTCATAAATGATGCATAGTAAGTAACAGCAAGATATTTAAATGCACCAGTATGCACAAAAGTCCTTTATAATCAAAAGAAGGCAGCTGGTTGGGGCATGTAGACTGGGCTTGGGCAATGTGAAAGTAAAGGAACCGGCCTGGTTGTCAAAGTAGACGCCTGCTGAAATGAGGAGAACTGGAGTATGGAAGAGGAGAAGATGCAGGGGATGTAGGGGGTCTGTAGTGGTGAACCACCGGATCGTGGGACCCCAGGCTGTAAAACAGCATTGATGGTGAATAAACACGCCTGTATGATGGATGTCTCTCTAGATAGCTTATCGCTAGAGATGTGAGAGGCAACTTGCACCTACCCCAAAGATACACAGAGTGACTGATTCTGTAGAGTGGATGCAGTGGGCAGACTCAGGATGTATTAATATAGTGGCAGTCCCATGGCTGGGATGCATAAAGGTTAAATCTCACCCGGTGTCAGCTGCGATCCTCTTCAGGAATGGGGGGTGATGATAACTTTCACCATCTCACACGTGTAGATTGCGGGTTACTGGCTCTTCCGCAGGGTCAGTTGAGGTGCAAGGCCGTTGACGATCCCATCGAGGTCAGGATAGTGATTATCCTGGTGGGGTGTTGTACCGGAGTCGGGTGTACAGGCAATGGTGTGCTTCCTCTTTTACCCAGGAGATGTGCAGGTAAGCATTGTGATGCAGGCCGGAGGTTTGGAGAGGCTGGTGGGTGGATCTACGCCACTGCCAGGACGCTATAGGCAGCGTGATACTCATCTCCTAGGTAACGGAAAAGAGGAAGCACACCATTGCCTGTACACCCGACTCCGGTACGACACCCCACCAGGATAATCACTATCCTGACCTCGATGGGATCGTCAACGGCCTTGCACCTCAACTGACCCTGCGGAAGAGCCAGTAACCCGCAATCTACACGTGTGAGATGGTGAAAGTTATCATCACCCCCCATTCCTGAAGAGGATCGCAGCTGACACCGGGTGAGATTTAACCTTTATGCATCCCATCCATGGGACTGCCACTATATTAATACATCCTGAGTCTGCCCACTGCATCCACTCTACAGAATCAGTCACTCTGTGTATCTTTGGGGTAGGTGCAAGTTGCCTCTCACATCTCTAGCGATAAGCTATCTAGAGAGACATTCATCATACAGGCGTGTTTATTCACCATCAATGCTGTTTTACAGCCTGGGGTCCCACGATCCGGTGGTTCACCACTACAGACCCCCTACATCCCCTGCATCTTCTCCTCTTCCATACTCCAGTTCTCCTCATTTCAGCAGGCGTCTACTTTGACAACCAGGCCGGTTCCTTTACTTTCACATTGCCCAAGCCCAGTCTACATGCCCCAACCAGCTGCCTTCTTTTGATTATAAAGGACTTTTGTGCATACTGGTGCATTTAAATATCTTGCTGTTACTTACTATGCATCATTTATGAATGAAGTTCATATGCTTGGGTTGAATCTGTGGCTGAGTGAGGTGGCCATCTGCGCATGTCTTTGACATTATTGTCTTTTTAATTGGTGATGGTACCTGTCTTCACAGTACATTTTTTGGACTGGTGATTATTGTGATTATCTTATTAAAATTTACAGTTATAAAATTGTCTACTGCATGTTCCTCACTAAAGAATTCCTCTTTTTCTTGTTTTTTTGATATATGCCACTTGAATTCAGAGGAACACACCCATACTCTGCAGGTGATAGCAGTAGCCTTTAATCTATACAGACTTGGTTGATATCATTCCCAGTCTGTTTCATCAATATTTGAACGCAGAGCTCACATTGGTTCTTTTTCTGTTTTTGTTTAGATATTGGAGATGGTTGACATCCTGAAGAAGGCCGACTATGATGGAAAGTATGGACCTTACCCCAACCCCAATGTCCGAAAGGCCAAGATAATGGCAAAAGTGGTCAGGAGTCTGCACCGGAATTTCGGGGTACGACGATCGAAAGATCAGCTCAGGAAGCGGTGGTCGGACCTGAAATTAAGAGGTCACGAGCAGTACAGAAAGATCCAGAGAGTGCTGCAAAAAAGTAAGTAGTTGTCCAGTGTTCCTATTCTTTTTGCGTTTATTACGTTCGTGCTGCTCCATGTGCTTTTAGGAACTGTTGTACAGTTTAAAATGGCAACTTTCATGTTCATGGGCACATTATTCGTTCGTATCCAACATTTTTCTTTCGGACTATAAAACACCATTGTTTTGGCCATATGCATTTGACCACATTTTTTAGGGGCTACTTGTATGAAACTAATTTGGTTGTGTAGATGTGTTTGTTACTAGAATGAAATGCAAACCAGATTCTGTGTAAGGAGAGGACACTCAGCAGCAGTTTTCACATCTGGACACTGGAGCACTAGTGTGGGACACAAGAACACCCTTTTTATTAGGGGGCCCACACAGGTGCTCCAGTGTATACTATAGGGGGGTCTCCATCTGTGAAGCTTGTACAAGACAGGTAAAGTATTGGATCTTGACAAAGGAGAATAAAAATTCTACATCTGCCAAAATAGACAATTGTACCCCACTTCCAAGCAATGTTTCATATTTATAGTTCTGCCATAAAATATCTGTGTGCTAAGTATACCTTTTTTGTTTCACATAGGGGAGAAAAGACTCGGAGGACACCCCTTATCCGAGGAGACCAGAGACCCCCCACCTCTGGAAGAAGGGGAAATACCCCCAACACAAGAAGAGCAGCAGAAAGAAGACATGGTGGAACTAGTCACCACAACAGGTGAGTGTCTGCGACCACAGGCTCAGGTAAGAGATGGATGCCGGCATATTTATAATACATGGTTTTTTGTGGTTTCTCTCTTTTTAGGTGATCGTGATGTTGTGGTTCCAGATCCTTTCACCTCGGAAAGTGCCCAGATCCTGATTGGGGAGATCATGGGGTGTAATGTTGCCTTGGAAAACATCATGAAAAACATCAATGATGTTATTAAAAAAAATAAGAACATCATTGATGTTTTGGGGAGAGTTTAAAACCCCTCCAAAGCCCTTTCTTTTATAGTGTGCTACAATTTAAAAAAATGTTTGCGAATTGTAGAAAAGCCAAATTTTGAGGATGCACACAGTGTGCCCACATGTACTATCTGCCATTACGGGAGATCATTGGACGCGATTTGGGGGTGCAACCCCTTCCTCAATAATAAAGTAGCTGTGAGGAAGGGGTTGCACCCCCAAAACACGTCCCTTGATCCCCCGTGATGGCAGGTAGCACATGTTGACATTCGTAAATTGGTGTGCATCTTCAAAATTTGGCTTTTCCTGGGGTGACTTCACCCCATCTGAACGCAATATCAAACACAGTTCCTAAATACTCATATCTGATATTGCCTTCAAGTTCTACCAAATGTGAACTTAAATGGACATTTGTACTTTTTTTAATGTCACCCCAAAAATTGTTATACAACAAACATGTTGGTTTGTTTTAAAAACCTTTTCTAAATGCACATGTGATTGTGCTGGTATTAAAAAGATTGTTAATCAAGAATGTGTGGATAATTGTCTCAACGCTACAACACTTTTGTGGTGCTACAATTGCTGCTTTATGTGACAATGGGGGTTATTTAATAAGGGCCAATCCACTTTGCACTACAAGTGCAGTTTCATTGCAGTTTCAAGTGCACTTGTAGTGCAAAGTGTCTTTGCCTTTAGTAAATAACACCCAACAGTGCTTTGTAAGGTTACACAATCACGCCATTTTCAGGACTCACCACATTTCTGTCAGGGTCAGCTAAAACAAACACAAGCAGTAAATGTCAACAAAGATTTGCTTAAATTTTTTTTTATTTGATAAAGGTTTCACACATTGTCTGGCATATTGATGGCCCCCCCAACCGCAAAGAACTCAAGGTATCTTAGCCGTACATCACGGGCACTGAGGGAGGGCAAGCCAGGACGGCCACTTTCAAGCGCCGTCAGGGTTGTTTCATTTAACTGAGCCAGCATAGTTGGCAGAATGTTGACGTAAAAAGTTATGTAGAACACAACACGCCAGGATAATATGATTCAGTTTATACTCCGCCATATGTATGGGTGTAAGAAATAGGCGGAACCGGCTGGCCATGATTTCAAATGTGTTCTCCGCCACTCTTCTGGCTCTGGCCAGCTGGTAATTAAAAGCCCTCTGATCCAGGGTGAGGGTCCTCATCGGGAATGACTGCATAAGATGGTCCCCCAGCGCAAATGCTTCATCCGCAACAAAGACGAATGGGAGTCCTTCCACATTGTCTTCTGGAGGTGGCAAGTCCAAGCTGCCATTCTGGAGACGCCTGTAAAACTCCGTCTGGGCGATGACTCCACCATCGGACATCCGGCCATTCTTCCCCACGTCCACATACAGGAACTCATAATTAGCTGACACCACCGCCAACATCACAATACCCCCCTTACACCCCTTATAATTATAATAGTAAGACCCCGAGTTGGGTGGTGGGACGAAATGGACGTGTTTCCCATCAATTGCCCCTCCGCAGTTAGGAAAGTCCCACCGCTGGGCAAAGTGGGAGGCCACAGTCTGCCATTCCTGTGGCGTGGAAGGAAACTGTTGAGGAAAACAAAAAAAATTTGTATTTTTGCACATAAACATGGAAAGCAGATTAGACTAAAAACTTCTTTGCCAACATCAAGATAACATTTATTAATGGGAATTTTTTAAGAACAAAGTATAAGGTACACCTATCAGATTCCCCCTCCCCCCCTCTCATGGGCCATTTCTAACTTTATAGGGGGGGGAGCTCTCTCCACATTGAGAGATGAATGCCTAAATAATGGGTATTACTTGAAACAGCGCCTCTTTAGTTACACTATTGGCAGTCCACTGGACAGGTAAGAAGTGTCATAATACAAAGATATAAATACACACTGTACACATTTGAGCACATTTGGACATGCTGCTATTATCTAGCAAGATAATAATAGGATACAAGAACTTTAAACAGTACCATTTAAAAGTATTCAGGCAGGCCCTTGCAATACATGCTTAGGGGAATTCATCCATACTTCTGAACACAAAAGAGATGGGTATAGTGTGTATGGGTTTGGCAAAGTCAGCAGATAGATGATTGAGGATAGATAAAGAATTGCTATCAGCTGACTTAGCAGTTGGGGGGAGGGAGGGTTCCAAATGATTTGGGGACCCCCCAAAAAAAGCCTCTGGCACTCTGCCAGAATTTAAAGCACAAATCACATTAAAAAACATTTTTGGGTAGTATTTAGGGTAAAGCACTACTATGGAGCTGATAAAATACATTGTTAAGTGACTACATGAGGTGAATATAGGGGCAGGAGACCATGCTGGGGAGGTAAGTAAAGGCAAATATGTATGAAGGACAAAAAAAATAAGTACATAAAAATCCAGCATGCATGAGGACAAAGGGGACATTCACAACATATTCCAATCATGGTAATTAGGGAATAAGGAAAGAAATACAACATATTATCAAACATTAAATACAATAAAATGTGATGTTAAAGGATAAAAATCTTACCTTAATATACTCCTTCTGCAGGACTTGAATGATGGCAGAACAGGTCTCTGGGATAATGATCCCCAGAGCCTGGGGGGAGATGCCTGTCGAGAACTTCAAGTCCTGCAGGCTTCTCCCCGTCGCTAAGTACCGCAGGGTGGCGACGAGCCTCTGCTCCAGAGTGATGGCTTGCCTCATGCAGGTATCCTGCCTGCTGATATAGGGGGTCAGCGAAGCCAACAAATGGTGAAAAACGGGGTCCGTCATCCTGAGAAAGTTCCTGAAATCATCAGGATTATTCTCACGGATCTCAAGGAGCAAAGGCATATGACAGAACTGGTCACGCTGGAGCAACCAATTCTTGGTCCATGAACTCCTCCCCACTCTGTTCATAGACTGGACTTGTGTCAAGGTCAGGACCCCAACACCAAGCCCCCGCACAGAACGAACTCTACGAGGAGTACGTAACATGGCTAGAAAACGGTTGGCTGCTCAGAACGAAGTAACAGAACGCACTGAAGAACAGCAAGGCCTGTGAAGAGCGACCTGAAAAACAGTAACGAACGAACAAGAACACAACGACTAATCAAAGTCACGCGTAGCTTGCTGCACGCACTGAAGAGCAGATACAAACCCACAAGCACAAACTGAACAGCAACAACTGAAAACGATCTGAAAACCACGAGTCTGAAAAAGCGTGAATCGTCTCTCACCAAACTTTTACTAACACGAGATTAGCAAAAGGAGCCCAAAGGGTGCCACGCTTGGTTCTGAACTGGCCTTTTCTAGTCTCGTTGTACGTGGTTGACGTCACCGCGTTCTTGGCGATCAAAAATTCCGACAACTTTGTGCGACCGTGTGTACGCAAAACAAGTTTGAGCCAACATCCGTCGGAAAAAATCCTAGGATTTTGTTGTTGGAATGTCCGATCGATGTCCGACCGTGTGTACGGGGCATTAGACTAACCATGCAGATACTGGCAACACAATGCAAGATTCTGTCTAGGTATATGAGTCTTCGCTTAGTACACAGAAAGCACTTATTAATTTGTCATTTAGTTTCACGAAGAGAGAAGTGCATGAAAATATGTGAAGATGAAGAATACAACAATACAAAAAAGAGAAAAACATACAAAGTTTTGGCTATTTGCTATGAAATAAAATGGGATAAAATACAGAAACAAACTTTTACTGTTTTGAGCAATATGGTTTATCTTGCGGGTGGGAACACACCAAAATTCCGGCAATTTGTTCACAATAAGCTCTGTATGAATTATAATGTTCATTTGTTATGCTCCTCAATGTGGATATGGAATGGACTCCAATCCTCAGCCCTGACAATAGTTCTTACCTCCTGAGGTTGTCATGTGTTTAATGGACCCACTGGTTCTGTCGAAGAAGTCAAAGATGCGATTTCTGACATCAGCACCTCAGCCTGATCCCAATGAGTCGACACATGGCTGCCATGAGCAGTCCCCATGTAACTGTTTTTTGGTCTCTTGAAGGTGGTATTACACTGGTGGTATTACATACATAATGCGTAAAAAATGTGAAGTTCCCCATATTCTATACACATATCTCCATACATATCTGTATTAGTGTCACAGGTGACGCTAGTTAGGGAGGTAAATATATAGGTTCGCCGTCAGCATTTTATAGCGTCAAGGACCCCCATATACTACCTAATAAAGGTTTTAACCCCCTGATTGCCCCCTAGTTAACCCTTTCACCAGTGATCACCGTATAACTGTTACGGGTGATGCTGGTTAGTTCGTTTATTTTTTATAGTGTCAGGGCACCCACCATTTATTACCTAATAAAGGTTTAGCCCCCTGATCACCCGGCTGTGATATAACTTAGGTTTTAGGGTCAGATAGGGTCTACGTCGCCCCAGGCAGCGTCAGGTTAGCGCCAGTACCGCTAACACCCACGCACTCACCATACACCTCCCATAGTGGTATAGTATCTGAACGGATCAATATCTTATCCGATCAGATCTATATTAGCGTCCCCAGCAGTTTAGGGTTCCCAAAAACGCAGTGTTAGCGGGATCAGCCCAGATACCTGCTAGCACCTGCATTGTGCCCCTCTGCCCCGGCCCAGCCCAGCCCACCCAAATGCAGTATCGATTGATCACTGTCACTTACAAAACACTAAACACACATAACTGCAGCGTTCGCAGAGTCAGGTGTGATCCCTGCGATCGCTAACAGTTTTTTTGGTAGCGTTTTGGTAAACTGGCAAGCACCAGCCCCAGGCAGCATCAGGTTAGTGCCAGTAGCGCTAACACCCACGCACGCACCATTCACCTCCCTTGGTGGTATAGCGTTTTGGTGAACTGGCAAGCACCAGCGGCCTAGTACACCCCGGTCATAGTCAAACCAGCACTGCAGTAACACTTGGTGACGTGGCGAGTCCCATAAGTGCAGTTCAAGCTGGTGAGATGGCAAGCACAAGTAGTGTCCTGCTGCCACCAAGAAGAAGACAAACACAGGCCCGTCGTGCCCATAATGCCCTTCCTGCTGCATTCGCCAATTCTAATAATAGGGAACCCACCACTTCTGCAGCGCCCGTACTCTCCCCATTCACATCCCCAACCAAATGTAGTCGGCTGCATGAGAGGCATTTTCTTTATGTCCTCCCGAGTACCCCTACCCAACGAACCCCCCAAAAAAGATGTTGTGTCTGCAGCAAGCGCAGATATAGGCGTGACACCCGCTATTATTGTCCCTCCTGTCCTTACAATCCTGGTCTTTGCATTGGTGAATGTTTTGAACGCTACCATACACTAGTTGAGTATTAGCACACAGCCATGCACAGACTAGGCACACTAACACAGGGCCTCCCAAAATGCCATCGCATTTTGAGAGACCCGAACCTGGAACGGGTTACAGTTATAAAAGTTACAGTTACAAAAAAAAGTGTAAAAAAAAAAAAACACAAAAAAATATATATATATAAAAAAAATAGTTGTCGTTTTATTGTTCTTTCTCTCTCTATTCTCTCTCTATTGTTCTGCTCTTTTTTACTGTATTCTATTCTGCAATGTTTTATTGTTATTATGTTTTATCATGTTTGCTTTTCAGGTATGCAATTTTTTATACTTTACTGTTTACTGTGTTTTATTGTTAGCCTTTTTAGCCTGGAGGTTTAGGTATCATCTTGGCATCATTCTTTTCAGCCAGCGGTCGGCTTTCATGTAAAAGCAATCCTAGCAGCTAATTAGCCTCTAGACTGCTTTTACAAGCAGTGGTAGGGAATGCCCCCCCCCACACCGTCTTCCATGTTTTTCTCTGGCTCTCCTGTCACAACAGGGAACCTGAGAATGCAGCCGGTGATTCAGCCAGCTGACCAAGCTACGAGCATTTCATGACTTAGATTTCGCCGGATGTAAACAGCGCCATTGGGAAATTGGGAAAGCATTTTATCACACCAATCTTGGTGTGGTCAGATGCTTTGAGGGCAGAGGAGAGATCTAGGGTCTAGTAGACCCCAATTTTTTCAAAAAAGAGTACCGGTCACTACCTATTGCTATCATAGGGGATATTTACATTCCCTGAGATAACAATAAAAATGATTAAAAAATAAATAAAAATGAAAGGAACAGTTTAAAAATAAGATAAAAAAGCAAAAAAAAAGCACCCCTGTCCCCCCCTGCTCTCACGCAAAGGCGAACACAACCGTCGGTCTGGCGTCAAATGTAAACAGCAATTGCACCATGCATGTGAGGTATCACCGTGATGGTCAGATTGAGGGCAGTAATTTTAGCAGGAGACCTCCTCTGTAAATCTAAAGTGGTAACCTGTAAAGGCTTTTAAAGGCTTTTAAAAATGTATTTAGTTTGTCGCCACTGCACGTTTGTGCGCAATTTTAAAGCATGTCATGTTTGGTATCCATGTACTTGGCCTAAGATCATCTTTTTTATTCCATCAAACATTTGGGCAATATAGTGTGTTTTAGTGCATTAAAATTTAAAAAAGTGTGTTTTTTCCCAAAAAAATGCGTTTGAAAAATCGCTGCGCAAATACTGTGTAAAAAAAAAAATGAAACACCCACCATTTTAATTTTAATGTTTGGGGGTTCAAAGTAATTTTCTTGCAAAAAAAAATAATTTTTTCATGTAAACAAAAAGTGTCAGAAAGGGCTTTGTCTTCAAGTGGTTAGAAAAGTGGGTGATGTGTGACATAAGCTTCTAAATGTTGTGCATAAAATGCCAGGACAGTTTAAACCCCCCCAAATGACCCCATTTTGGAAAGTAGACACCCCAAGCTATTTGCTGAGAGGCATGTTGAGTCCATGGAATATTGTATATTGTGACACAGGTTGCGGGAAAAAGACAAATTTTTTTTTGCACAAAGTTGTCACTAAATGATATATTGCTCAAACATGCCATGGGAATATGTGAAATTACACCCCAAAATACATTCTGTTGCTTCTCCTGAGTACAGGGATACCACATGTGTGAGACTTTTTGGGAGCCTAGCCGTGTACAGGACTCCGAAAACCAAGCACCGCCTTCAGGCTTTCTAAGGGCGTAAATTTTTGATTTCACTCTTCACTGCCTAACAAAGTTTCGGAGGCCATGGAATGCCCAGGTGGCACAAACCCCCCCAAATGACCCTATTTTGGAAAGTAGACACACCAAGCTATTTGCTGAGAGGTATAGTGAGTATTGTGCAGACCTCACTTTTTGTCACAAAGTTTTGAAAATTGAAAAAAGAAAAAAAAACATTTTTTTTTCTTGTCTTTCTTCATTTTCAAAAACAAATGAGAGCTGCAAAATACTCACCATGCCTCTCAGCAAATAGCTTGGGGTGTCTACTTCCCAAAATGGGGTCATTTTGGGGGGGGTTGTGCCACCTGGGCATTCCATGGCCTCCGAAACTGTGATAGGCAGTGAAGAGTGAAATCAAAAATTTACGCCCTTAGAAAGCCTGAAGGCGGTGCTTGGTTTTCGGGGTCCTGTACATGGCTAGGCTCCCAAAAAGTCCCACACATGTGGTATCCCCATACTCAGGAGAAGCAGCTAAATGTATTTTGGGGTGCAATTCCACATATGCCCATGGCCTGTGTGAGCAATATATCATTTAGTGACAACTTTGTGCAAAAAAAAAATGTCACTTTCCCGCAACTTGTGTCAAAATATAAAATATTCTATGGACTCAACATGCCCCTCAGCAAATAGCTTGGGGTGTCTACTTTCTAAAATGGGGTCATGTGGGGGGGGGTGTGCCATCTGGGCATTTTATGGCCTTCAAAACTGTGATAGGTAGTGAGGAGTGAAATCAAAAATTTACACCCTTAGAAATCCTGAAGGCGGTGATTGGTTTTCGGGGACCTGTACGCGGCTAGGCTCCCAAAAAGTCCCACACATGTGGTTTCCCCATACTCAGGAGAAGCAGTTGAATGTATTTTGGGGTGCAATTCCACATATACCCATGGCCTGTGTGAGCAATATATCATTTAGTAACAACTTTTTGTAAATTTTTTTTTTTTGTCATTATTCAATCACTTGGGACAAAAAAAATTAATATTCAATGGGCTCAACATCCCTCTCAGCAATTTCCTTGGGGTGTCTACTTTCAAAAAAGGGGTCATTTGGGGGGGGGTTGTACTGCCCTGCCATTTTAGCACCTCAAGAAATGACATAGGCAGTCATAAACTAAAAGCTGTGTAAATTCCAGAAAATGTACCCTAGTTTGTAGACGCTATAACTTTTGCGCAAACCAATAAATATACGCTTATTGACATATTTTTTACCAAGACATGTGGCCGAATACATTTTGGCCTAAATGTATGAATAAAATTTAGTTCTTGGATTTTTTTTATAACAAAAAGTAGAAAATATCTTTTTTTCAAAATTTTCGGTCTTTTTCCATTTATAGCGCAAAAAATAAAAACTGCAGAGGTGATCAAATACCATCAAAAGAAAGCTCTATTTGTGGGAAGAAAAGGACGCAAATTTTGTTCGGGTACAGCATTGCATGACCGCACAATTAGCAGTTAAAGCGACGCAGTGCCAAATTGTAAAAAGTGCTCTGGTCAGGAAGGGGGTAAATCCTTCCGGGGCTGAAGTGATTAATATTTAACCACTTCAAGTCTGGACTGTTTCATGGGCCGTTTTCAGTGCTGTCACATTTTGAAAGACACTCACTCAGCTATATTACCCAAATTAATTTTATACAATTTTTGAGACAGTTAGAGCTTTATTTTGGTGGTATTTATATTTATTTTTTATATAAAGGAAAAAAAACTAAAATAGTTTTTCTTAGTCTCTGTTATAAAAATGTCAAATAAAACATCTTTCTTTATAACTTTGGACCAAAATGTATTCTGCTACATTTCTTTGGGGTAAAAAAAAAACAAAGAGTCTGTGTGACAGTTCTATAGTCTACAAATTATGGTATACAATTCTGTGCATGGGTTTTAGGCAGGTGTGGGAAAATGCTGTAAATTAGGAATGCATGTTTTCACATTTGTGTATCTGATACACCGGAATACAGTTATCTGGCACTGCAGACTTCCCCTCTCTTTTCTTATGCCGTGTACACACGAGCGGACTTTATGACAGACTTGGTCCGGCGATCTTTCCAAAGGACTTTGTAGCGTATCTGTGCTGGACTTACAAACATGCGAGCTTGGACACACATGATCACTCCAAAAGTCCAATGGTTTTGAACGCGGTGATGTACAGCACGTACGACGGGACTAGAAAAAGGAAGTTCGGGCCCCATTACGCCACCCTTTGGGCTCCTTCTGCTAATCTTGTGTTTATCTCGTGTTAGTAGAAGTTTGGTTAGAGACAATTTGCGCTTTTCACACTTCAGCTTATTTCGATCGTTTTCTGCGGTTCAGTTTGTGCTTGTGAGGTTTGTATCTGGTTTTCAGTGCGTGTTGGTCAATTTGTAACCTGCCTAGCAGGCCGTTCTGGTCCGCTCATTCCTGATCTTCAGGTTGCTCTTCATAGGCCTTGCTGTTCTTCAGTGCGTTTGTTCTAAGTTTGTTTGTTTGACCAGCCGACCGTTTTGAAACTATGTTGCATGGACGTAATCGTTCTCAAGTTCGTGCTGTGTGGGGACTTGGTGTGTGGGTAATACTTTGACCCGAGTCCAGTCCATGAACAGGGCGAGGAGGAGTTCATGGACGAAGAATTGGTTGCGCCAGCGTGACCAATTCTCGCACATGCCTTTGCTCCGTGAGATCCGTGAGAATAATCATGAGGATTTCAGGAATTATCTCAGGATGACGAACCCCATTTTTCAACATCTGCTGGCTATGCTGACCCCTTATATCTGCAGGCAGGATACCTGCATGAGGCAAGCCATCACTGTGGAGTAGAGGCTAGCTGCCACATTACGTTACTTGGCGACTGGGAGAAGTCTTCAGGACTTGAAGTTCTCAACTGGCATCTCACCCCCAGGCTCTGGGGATCATAATCCCAGACACTAGTTCTGCCATAATTCAGGTCCTGCAGAAGGACTATATGAAGGTAATTTTTTTATCCTTTAATATTACATGATATGTATTCAATGTTTGCTAATGTATTGTCTAAATTTCCTTATTACATAATTACAATGCTTGGAATATGCTGTGAATGTCCCCTTTATCTTCATGCATGCCTGTTTTTTTTCA
Organism: Lithobates clamitans; assembly: GCA_037952925.1. Classification (NCBI taxonomy): domain Eukaryota; kingdom Metazoa; phylum Chordata; class Amphibia; order Anura; family Ranidae; genus Lithobates; species Lithobates clamitans. The sequence continues at coordinate 250,631 of JBBGZY010000644.1, forward strand.
TAAATAATTTTTTGCCCTGCATGCATATTTACCTTCACTAACCTCCCCACCATGCAATCCTGGGTCCATTTATACCTCTAGCCTATAGTCCCTTTAACAATGTATATTGTCAGCTCCATTGTACTGCTTTACCCTCCCCCTCAAATGTCTCCAAATGTCATGTGTGGTCTTCTACTAAATTAGAACCCCTCCCCCATCCCCTCAAATGTCTCCAAATTTCATGTGTGGTCTTCTACTAAATTAGAACCCCTCCCCCACCCCCTCAAATGTCTACAAATTTTATGTGTGGTCTTCTACTAAATTAGAACCCCTCCCCCACCCCCTCAAATGTCTCCAAATTTTATGTGTGGTCTTCTACTAAATTAGAACCCCTCCCCCACCCCCTCAAATGTCTCCAAATGTCAGGTGTGGTCTTCTACTAAATTAGAACCCCCCCCCACCCCCTCAAATGTCTCCAAATGTCATGTGTGGTCTTCTACTAAATTGTTTAGACTCCACAGTTTCCTTCCAACACACAGGAATGGCAGACTGTGGCCTCCCAGTTCGCTGACTGTTGGAACTTTCCCAACTGTGTCAGGACGATTGATGGGAAGCATATCCGCATTGTGCGACCACCCCATATGGGGTCTTACTACTTTAACTATAAGGGGTTTCATAGTGTAGTATTAATGGCGGTGGTCTTGGCACAATTGGATTTTCTGTTCGTGGACGTGGGGAAGAACGGCCGGATGTCTGGCGGAGGAGTCTTTGCACAGACCGAGTTGTGCCAGCGTCTCCAGACTGGTGGCCTGGCATTGCCACCTGATGACCAGAACGTTGATGGACTCCCCTCAGTTTTCACCGCAGATGAAGCATTTGCTCTTGGCGAGCATTTAATGAGGCCGTTCCCCCAAAGGTTCCTCACCCCTGAAAGGAGGGCATTTAATTACCGGCTGGCCAGAGCAAGAAGAGTTGTGGAGAATGCCTAAGGGATTCTGGCCAGCCGGTTTCATTTGTTCCTCTCGGCCATAAATCTGGTGGAATATAAAATAAATCATGTGATAATGGCTTGCTGCATTCTCCATAATTTTTTGAGAAGACATTCTGCAACATATATTACCTCTGTTGGGGGGAGTGTACAGGTCTTCCGCAGGCGAGGGAGGGGCCGGATGTGGATGCTGGGCTAGAGCTGATGCAGAGCCCGTGCTGAGCATGCGTTGCTCGAGAAGCTACCTCCGGCATGTTACAGGCCGAGGTTGAGGCCGCATAGCCCCCTTCTGCCCCCACACAAACCCCCGTCCTTAGATCCATTTGATCCATAGATCCACCCCCGGACCCCTTGGCTCTGGAAGACTGAAGCCCACTGCCTATTCTGATCAGAGATCGGAGACCGAAGAGCCTGAAGGGGGAGGTGAGCTGCCGCCCTGAAACCCGGAATAGGGCGCATGGAGCCTGTACAGGCCCACAGACACAGTGAAGCCAGCACTGCGGGTTAGAGCGGAGCAGCCACAGCACGCCGGGAACAGCTGAAAATCAGAGTAATGTATGCACCCCCCGGGATCCCCAGAGCTTGGATGTAGGAGCAACAGAGGTAAAACATATCCGGACCCCCTGTTTGTCTTTTGTATGTTAGGACCAGCTGATAATCTGTAATGGAGGCGGAAGCTGAACGTGGGTGAGTCTGACAACCTCAGCTCGATAAGCACACACAGCGCATACAGGAGGGGTACATCAGATATACTTGACATGCTGCATACAGACTATAAACAGACTTGGTAGATTAAGCTGTGACAGCTAGTTGTGACTGCCAGAGACTATTGATATAGTGGATTGCAAGTAACAGGAGTTCTTACTGTACCGATAAAACTAATATCATAGTGGCATAGTGTCACATTGAGGCAGCAAAAAGTTCTGTAGGACTATGAATGGCGATCTTGAATGGCGATTTTGAACTGTGACTCGGAATTGCTTTAATTGCTTAAAATTGCTCATAACGCTAAGACTTTGCTACTCTGCTCCACTAAGACTCTGCACTAGCCTAATGAAGGTGGTGGTTGGTGGCTGGACTATATAGGAAGACAACTTACTAAGGCACACTTTATTCTAAAACAACTAACGGATATACCCTCACCTTTAAGACTAAGGTGACATAAAATAAATAAAGTATATGGACAGTAGTAGTAGTAGTGGTAGTGGATGAGTCGCAGCTGCTAGGACTGCTTGGAAAAAAAAAACGCAGAACACGCAGAGGAAGATAAAACTCTGCCAGTCCATCTGCTATCAGTCGGTCTGTGCCTACAGATAAATATATTTAGTACACATAGCAATGCATATGTATACATACCTGAACTTTATTTTTATCTGAACTGTATATAATTGGATCTTTTGTGATTTTTTTTTGTGATTTTCAGTGAACATGCATTGTATGGTGATACTACATTTTGCAATTCCTATTGAATAGTACCCTCAAGGAAGAGGAAACTTGAGTTAACCTGAGGTCTAAACAGAGGGATACGGATTTAGGGAGAGGTGCCTAAGGGATCACAACAGACCCCCCTAAGGTTACTATAACAACAAATCTAAAACTTAATGCCCCCACCCTCACCCAACACAAACAATATCACCCGACGGAGGGGATGGAATAGAATTGACATCATAACCGACAGAGGATCTATACACCACTCAATTGCATGGGCAAAACAGGGTGTTCCACCTGCAGTAGCTTAGGCTCCGGCTCTTTAGGTGATTCCAGCGACATACGAGCTTACTGATGGAGTACTTTACTCTTCCCTATTTATTTCATCCCAGAGTAGTATACTCGGTAGTAGATACCCCGAGAGACAGGAGGTAGGGGGAAATGAGGGGCGAATCCGGGTGAGGGGCATCAGGTAACCCATGCAGAGCAAGTGCCAGCCCGGGAACCATTAAAAAATATATGACCCAGGAGGGCGCAAAAGAAAGCCCGGGGAGACAAACAGGACCCAAAAACAAAAATAGAAAAATAGAAGAAATAACCACCGGATTAGAGGTCTACCAGAGATACGAGGGGAAAACGATGACTTACAAGAAAAAATGGACAAAATTTTTGGCCATATAGTAAATGAACCGGGAGCAAACATCAAAATTAAATTCGAAAGGATCCATCAGATTAGAAAGCCCGCCGAAATAACAGGAGAGGTCCCAAGAGACGTCATTGCTAGATTCCATAATTTCCAGGATAAAGAACAGATAAGGACATTTATGAAAACAAATTAACCCGCTAAATATGGAGAGACCACCTTACAAATTTTCCCAGACCTGGCCGCGGAGACCCTAGCTAGGAGAAGAACTCTAAAACCCCTCTTGGAACTGAAGGTGCACAATATCCAATATACGTGGGGATTTCCTGCCTGCTTAATAGGAAGTAAAGAGGGTAAATCTGCAATTCTAATGCCGCGTACACACGAGCGGACTTTACGGCAGACTTTGCCGGGCTGACGGGATTTGGTCGGACAATTCGATCATGTGTGGGCTCCAGCGGACTTTGTTTTCTCAAAAGTTGGACGGACTTAGATTTGAAACATGTTTTAAATCAATCCATTGAAATCGAGTCCGGTCGAAAAGTCTGCCGTCTGTATGCTAGTTCGACGGACAAAAAGCCACGCTAGGGCAGCTATTGGCTACTGGCTATGAACTTCCTTATTTTAGTCCGGTCGTACGTCATCACATACGAATTCGACGGACTTTGGTGGATTGTGTGTAGGCAAGTCCGTTCATTCAGAAAGTCTGTCGTAAAGTATGTTGAAAAGTCCGCCGGGCAAAGTCTGCCGTAAAGTCCGCTCATGTGTACGCGGCATAAGATTCCCAGAAGACACGCCTACATTCTGTAACCACTTAGAGGTCCCAATGATGGAAATCCCGAGCTGGTGGGAAAAACGAGAAAACAGAGAAAACGTAGACGAACAGCAACTGTGGCAACCAGTTACAAAACCCAAACGGCAACAATTGAAAAATAAATAAGACTTATGCCCTGTACACACGGTTGGATTTTCTGACGGAAAATGTGTGATAGGACCTTGTTGTTTGGAAATTCCGACTATGTGTGGGCTCCATCACACTTTTTCCATCGGAATTTCCGACACACAAAGTTTGAGAGCTTGCTATAAAATTTTCCGACAACAAAATCCGTTGTCAGAAATTCCGATCGTGTGTACACAAATCCGACCCACAAAGTGCCACGCATGTTCAGAATAAATTAAGAGACGAAAGCTATTGGCTACTGCCCCGTTTATAGTCCCGACGTACGTGTTTTACGTCACCGCGTTTAGAACGATCGGATTTTCCGACAACTTTGTGCGACTGTGTGTATGCAAGACAAGTTTGAGCCAGCATCCGTCGGAAAAAATCCATGGATTTTGTTGTCGGAATGTCCGATCAATGTCCGATCATGTGTACGGGAATTAAGAGAAGAAGAAAATACAATAGCCCTGAGTAAAGAAATTAATAAATTAGAACAGCAGCATAAGAATAAGAGCGATAGAGAAATCCTGTTAAAACTTAGCTGAAAAAGGGAGGAGATGAAAGAACTCATAGAGCAATAAACACGAAAGACATATAACATCGTAAAGAGAGAAAGGTATCAATATGGGAATAAGCCCGGGAAACATCTTGCGCAGGTATTAGTGAAAAAAAAAGCAGCTAATTATATTGACAAAATACAAACAAGTACAGGGGAATTTGTACATAAAACGGCAGAAATCGCCAAGACATTTCAAGAGTATTACGGGAGTTTATATTCTATTAAGAAGCAGGGTACTAAAGAAGAGGCCGAGCAGAAACAGGAGAAAATAAAAGCCTACCTGAGAGAGATTAGTTTAAATAAAATCTCAGAGGACCAACTTAGTCAATTTGAAGCCCCTATCACAGAGGAAGAGATAACAAAAACCCTAAAAGAAATACCTGCCGGGAAAAGTCCTGGACCGGATGGCCTGACGATACTTTATTATAAAAAATTTAAAGATATCCTAATTCCAAAAATGTGTTCCTATATGAATGGGATAGGGGAGAAGTGGGACTTCAATAAAGAAGCCTTAGAGGCTACCATAGCAGTCATCCCGAAAGAAGGGAAAGATGGAACATTATGTTCCAGCTACAGACCTATTTCTCTCCTAAATCTAGATACTAAGATATTTGCAAAAATTCTCGCTGGAAGCATGAAAAGAATAATGCAGAATATAATACACCCAGACCATGTGGGCTTTGTCCCTGGAAGGGAGGGGAGAGATAATGGAACCAGAACCTTGCTAGCAATGCAGAAGATGAAGGACAGTGGGGCCCCAGGACTACTCCTGTCGATTGATGCCGAGAAAGCTTTCGACAGGGTAGACTGGGGCCTTATGCAGGGTACTTGGGAAGGAATAGGGTTGGGAGCGAAAATGATAGTACGTATAAAGGCACTATATAAAAGACCCACAGCAAGGGTAAAGGTAAATGGGACAGTCTCAGCACCGTTTGAAATGTTCAACGGAACGAGACAGGGGTGCCCACTCTGCCCCCTGCTGTTTGTGCTGGCTCTGGAACCCCTTCTAATCAGGATAAGACAGAACCCAGACATCAGGGGGGTAAAGGTAGGGGAGGAAATCCATAAATGAGTGGCAACCCTCCAGCCTTCCCTCCAGCCTTCCCTCCAGCCTTCCCTCCACCTCCACCCTTCCCTCCATCCCAGCTGAGGCATGCCAGGAAGAACCGGGCCCTTTCATCCTGCGCGTGGATGCGCCCAACTTCAGCCAGGCATACTTTTTGGGTGAATTCTGGATTGTGTAAATATTAATGATGTAAACTATAAAATGTTTTAAGTGCTTAAAAAACAATGATTTAATCACAATTATTATTATGTATACATATTACTAGACAGTAGTGGCCAAAAATGTACTTCAGCTAAAATAGAATATAGAACAGCTAGAAAAATGGTGGGGTCAAAAAGATAGCCTTTTCTATTTGTTTAGAATTATATTTGCAAGTCATTAACTGAAAATTGTGTGTGATTGAGGAAGCAAAAATTACAACTATGTCCTTTTTTTTTTTTTTACACAGGATTAGCTCAGCCAGGAGAAGGCCGTGCCCAGTGGTATAGAGGAGGAGGCCTTGCTCAGTGGGAGAGAGGAGAAGGCCGTGCCCAGTGGCAGGCAGGAGGTGGCTGGGCCCAGTAGAAGCCTCACCCAATGTCAGGTGCCTCCCCTCCGCATTACCAGCAATAGGCCCAGGAAGATCAGCCGAACAGAGGAGGAATCACTTGCCCTCATTCGGGAAGTCAGCCAAATACTGAGTACCCCACCCAATGCTGAAGAGGCCTATGGAGCTTATATGGCCACCAGGTTGGTGGAACTTGAGAAGGGGCAACGCCTCCTCTGTGAGGGGATTATTTTTCAGGCCTTTCAGAAGGGGTTGAGAGGGGAGCTTACGCCAACAAGCCACCTTTCAGATGAAGCCCCTCCTCCTGCTCCTCCTCCTCCTCCTCCTGCCACAAGTACACCACCAGAGACACAATCTCCAAGGAAGGCTGCAGAGAAGCATGGAGGGAAGGCTGCAGGGCAGCGTGCAGGGAAGGCTCCACGGAAGAGTCGAAGGTGATTGTCTGGCTTCAGTCTGGTCTGACAGAAGACGCAGATTGTGCTCCCTATTCGCAAGATCCCAATTTTGTTTTCCACTAACTTGATGTGTGTCCTGGGGGACAAAAGGCTTCACACATTCCAAAAGTGTCTCCAGTGTTGCCTTCCTCATTTAAGTTTTTCCAAGAATAAATGGATATTTTCTTTACCTTACATTATTGACTATGTGTTTTGACTCAAAAAGGACATTTTATTTGTGAGTAGGCAGGTACATGTCAAAAAGACTATGTGGGTTATTTACAAAAGGCAAAATCATTTTGCAATTCAAGTGCAAAGTACAAGTGCAAAGTGCACCTTATAAATTGCACTACAAGTGCACTTGTTGGAAGTGCAGTTGCTGTAAATCTGAGGGGAAGATCTCAAATGAGGGGAAGCTCTGCTGATTTTATCATCCAATCATGTGCAAGATAAAATTATTTTTTTTGGGTTTCCTTGCATGTGCCCCTCGGATCCACAGCCACTGCACTTCCAAATGCTCTTTCAGTACAATTTCAAGTACACTTTGCACTTGTAGTGCTAAATGAATTTGCCTTTTGAAAAAACCCCCCCTATGTCAAATTAACAAGGGACACCAACCTCATTAAGGTTCATTAACCACTTGAGCCCCGGACCATTATGCTGCCTAAGGATCAGAGGTCTTTTTCCAATTTGGCACTGCGTCGCTTTAACTGCTAATTGCGTGGTCATGCAATGCTGTACCCAAACTAAATTTGCGTCCTTTTCTTCCCACAAATAGAGCTTTCTTTTGATGGTATTTGATCACCTCTGCAGTTTTTATTTTTTGCGCTATAAACGGAAAAAGACTGAAAATTTCGAAAAAAAATGATATTTTCTACTTTTTGTTATAAAAAAAATCCAATAAACTCAATTTTAATCATACATTTAGGCCAAAATGTATTCGGCCACATGTCTTTGGTAAAAAAAATGTCAATAAGCGTATATTTATTGGTTTGCGCAAAAGTTATAGCGTCTACAAACTAGGGTACATTTTCTGTAATTTACACAGCTTTTAGTTTATGACTGCCTATGTCATTTCTTGAGGTGCTAAAATGGCAGGGCAGTACAAACCCCCCCCCCCAAATGACCCCATTTTGGAAAGTAGACACCACAAGGAAATTGCTGAGAGGCATGTTTGTTGAACCCATTGAATATTTTTTTTTTTTGTCCCAAGTGATTGAATAATGACAAAAAAAAAAAAATATTTACAAAAAGTTGTCACTAAATGATATATTGCTCACACAGGCCATGGGCCTATGTGGAATTGAACCCCAAAATACATTCAGCTGCTTCTCCTGAGTATGGGGATACCACATGTGTGGGACTTTTTGGGAGCCTAGCCGCGTACGGGGTCCCGAAAACCAAGCACCGCCTTCAGGATTTCTAAGGGTGTAAATTTTTGATTTCACTCTTCACTGCCTATCACAGTTTCGGAGGCCATGGAATGCTCAGGTGGCACAAAACCCCCCCAAATGACCCAATTTTGGAAAGTAGACACCCCAAGCTATTTGCTGAGAGGCATATTGAGTCCATGGAATATTTTATATTTTGACACAAGTTGCGGGAATGTGACACTTTTTTTTTTTTTTTTTGCACAAAGTTGTCACTAAATGATATATTGCTCACACAGGCCATGGGCATATGTGGAATTGCACCCCAAAATACATTTAGCTGCTTCTCCTGAGTGTGGGGATACCACATGTGTGGGACTTTTTGGGAGCCTAGCCGCGTACGGGGCCCCGAAATCCAATCGCCGCCTTCAGGATTTCTAAGGGTGAAAATTTTTGATTTCACTCTTCACTGCCTATCACAGTTTCGGAGGCCATGGAATACCCAGGTGGCACAAAACCCCCCCAAATGACCCCATTTTGGAAAGTAGACACCCCGAGCTATTTGCTGAGAGGCATGGTGAGTATTTTGCAGCTCTCATTTGTTTTTGAAAATGAAGAAAGACAAGAAAAAACATTTTTTTTTCTTTTTTCAATTTTCAAAACTTTGTGACAAAAAGTGAGGTGTGCAAAATACTCACTATACCTCTCAGCAAATAGCTTTGGGTGTCTACTTTCCAAAATGGGGTCATTTGGGGGGAGTTTGTGCCACCTGGGCTTTCCATGGCCTCCGAAACTGTGATAGGCAGTGAAGAGTGAAATCAAAAATTCACGCCCTTAGAAAGCCTGAAGGCGGTGCTTGGTTTTTGGGGTCCCGTACGCGGCTAGGCTCCCAAAAAGTCTCACACATGTGGTATCCCTGTACTCAGGAGAAGCAGCAGAATGTATTTTGGGGTGTAATTTCACATATTCCCATGGCATGTTTGAGCAATATATCATTTAGTGACAACTTTGTGCAAAAAAAAAAAATTGTCTCTTTCCCGCAACTTGTGTCGCAATATATAATATTCCATGGACTCGACATGCCTCTCAGCAAATAGCTTGGGGTGTCTACTTTCCAAATTGGGGTCATTTGGGGGGGTTTTGAACTGTCCTGGCATTTTATGCACAACATTTAGAAGCTTATGCCACACATCACTCACTCTTCTAACCACTTGAAGACAAAGCCCTTTCTGACACTTATTGTTTACATGAAAAAGTTATTTTTTTTTTGCAAAAAAATTACTTTGAACTCCCAAACATTATATATTTTTTTAAAGCAAATGCCCTACAGATTAAAATGGTGGATGTTTCATTTTTTTTTCACACAGTATTTGCGCAGCGATTTTTCAAACGCATTTTTGGGGGAAAAAACACACTTTTTTAAATTTTAATGCACTAAAACACACTATATTGCCCAAATGTTTGATGAAATAAAAAAGATGATCTTAGGCCGAGTACATGGATACCAAACATGACATGCTTTAAAATTGCGCACAAACGTGCAGTGGCAACAAAATAAATACATTTTTAAAAGCCTTTAAAAGCCTTTACAGGTTACCACTTTAGATTTACAGAGGAGGTCTACTGCAAAAATTACTGCCCTCGATCTGACCTTCGCAGTGATACCTCACATGCATGGTGCAATTGCTGTTTACATTTGACGACAGACCGCCGCTTGCGTTCGCCTTAGCGCGAGAGCAGGGGGCGAGAGGGGTGCTTTTTTATTTTTATTTTTTTCTTTTCAAACTTTTTTATTGAGAGTAAGATATAAGGTTTAACAGGCAATACATATGTCACATAATTGGGTTTGTCATTGTACATTAATACCCCAGTGGGGATTGTGTTATAACAATTTTCAGGGATAAATTATGCAGTACGGTCCAGTGACAAATTTTTCACAGAGTTAAGTGAGAACAAAATATAACGGTTTCCTGTTATGTCTAGATGACAAAACAGGGTTTATATCAAGAAAAATTTAAAAAAATAAAAGCAATGTCAAGAGTAAAGTGATAGCATTTACATATGGATAGTAAATCTGCGAACATATAAAGGATCAAAGTTGGTAGACTTTATATAATCTACAATAAAGTTACCTGTAAAAAGAGCGCAAGAAGAAGGAGAGAGTAAAGAAGGGGAAATCAGAAAGAAAAGAAGGATAGGGAAGATAGAGAAAGATTAGAGAAGGGTAGGGAGAGGGAGAAGGGGGGTCGGGGGGAGCGCACGAGAATCCGGTTCACCACCAGGTCTATCTATTGTGATATTGGGTCACTAGGGGTTAAGGAGGTTCTTATCAAAGTCTGGGGGTAGAAAATGTTCAGTCCAGGGATTCCAAATTTTCAGATGTTGAGGAATCCTATCAAGTATCGTGGCTTCTATTTTACTATGGATCATAGCCTGGGTAACCCTATTTTTGGCCTCAGCTAGGGAGAGTTTCGGGGTTTTCCAGGCCCTGGCTATCGTCTGTTTAGCTGCTGTTGTGAGCTGAAGAAGGAGGCGGGTCTGAGATCTGGTGAAGTCTGAGGGGATTAGGTTCAGCAACGCTATAGCTGGATCGGGTTCAATTGGATGTTGAAATAAGGTAGAGGCTATTTGGAAAATCGCAGCCCAAAATTCCTGTGCTATAGAGCATGACCACCATATATGTGCATGGGTACCTTGCTCGTTACAGCCACGGAAGCAATTGGCTGGGTAATTTGGGAGAAATTTGGCAATCCTGGCAGGAACCAGATACCATCTCATAAGTACTTTATAATTTGCCTCTTGTGCAATTACGTTTTGAGAGGATATTTTCGTATTGAACCAAATGTCAGACCAGTCCTCTGTATCAAGGTCTAATGCAAGATCCGCAGACCATTGTGCAGTATATGGAGGAAGGTTGTTTGGGGGAGAGGTCAGGTGAGCATATAAAAGAGATATTAGACCAGGGGCGTGAGGGTCAGAGTTGCAAATTCCTTCAAAAAGAGATAAGTCGTCTAGTGACGTATGTGTACCAATCGTTGTTCGGATAAAATGGGATATCTGTAGGTATCGAAAGATTTCTGTGTTGGGAATATCAGTTAGGTTTTGTAGCGAGGCAAACGTCTTCATATCTGATCCTGAAACAAAATCGGATATGCGACATAATCCTGCCCTGTGCCAGATTTGAAATGAGTTCGGACTGACTTGGGCTGGGTAGAAATTCGGATGGTCTAGAAAAGAAAGTAGTGGGGAGTGTGGGGATTGTAGTTTAAAGGGACCTCGGAGTTTGTCCCATAGCTTAAGAGAATGTCCCGTTATGGGGTTACTAATTGGGCCACGAGTTGTGGGGGGCAACCATAGTAGATTAGATATTTTGAGCGGGTATAGGTCAATAGCTTCCAAACTGACCCAAAGTGGTATCTCATTCTGTGCATGAAATAATGTAATCTGAGCCAGCTGGGCGGTGTGATAATATCCCATGAAATTAGGTAGACCCAACCCACCCTTGGTTTTACTACGGAGCAGTACCGTTATAGAAACTCTGGGTCTAATTGGGCCCCATATGTATTTGGATACTCGCGTTTGAATGATTCGATGGTAATATGGGGGGATTGGGATCGGAAGGACTCTATATAGGTAAAGCAGTTTTGGAAGTAGGGACATCTTTACAGCCGCTATCCGGCCTAGCCAAGAGGTACATATTGGGCACCATGCTTCCAATAAGGCTGTTAGGTGTTTTAACATGGGGAGATAGTTGGTTTTAAAAAGATGGTCTGGGTCACTAGTTAGTTTAATACCAAGATAAGGAATTGAAGCTGGGGCCCAAGCGAAAGGGAAGAATTCCTTTATATGTACCAATTCAGGTTGTGGTAGAGATACGTTGAGAGCCCTTGATTTAGACTGATTAACTTCCAGGCCTGATATTCGGGCAAATTTGTCAAGGAGATGAAGTAGGTTGGGGAGTGTAGTTCTAGGTGATGTGACAAATAGCAGCGCGTCATCTGCAAATAAGCATAACTTATGTGATGTAGAGGCTATGTCAAGGCCTTTGATATTTGGGTTTGCCCTTATGATGGCTGCAAGGGGTTCTATCGCCAGTGCGAATATAAGGGGAGAGAGGGGGCATCCTTGTCTAGTACCTCGTAAAATTTGGAAACAGTCCGAACGGTATCCTGAGTATTTGACATAAGCTTGTGGTTGGTGATATAGGGAGTTAACCCATTGCAAAAAATTTGGACCAAATCCCCATCTCTGGAGTACATAGTTAATATAGGGCCATGAGACTGTGTCGAACGCCTTACGAATATCAAGAGAGAGTAGGTGCATGGGGATCTGGCGTGTTCGGGCTAGGTGTTGGAGCAGAATGACGCGTCGAATGTTATCACTGGCTTGACATTTTGGTATGAAGCCAACTTGGTCTTTGTGGATTAGGCTACCTATAATTGGATTGAGGCGTAATGCCATAATCTTGGCTAATATCTTTATATCCAAGTTACCGTAAGTAAGGATATGGGCCTATAATTGGACCATAAGGCGTTGTCTGTGTTAGGCTTGGGTATCATGGAAATGATGGCTGTCAACGTATCTCGACCAAAGGAATGTTGTTTAAGGAGAGAGTTAAAAGTATTAGTAAGAAGGGGGGCTAAAGTGGGGGCAAATTTTTTAAAATAAGAGCTAGATAAACCATCGGGGCCTGGTCTTTTATGGGGTTTAAGAGATTTTATGGCAAGAAGGACTTCCTCAGACGTAATGGGGCATTCCATAGACTCTCTGTGGGCCTCTGATAGATTTGGTAGGGTGATATTTTGAAATAGTGACTCAGCTTGCGTTGCCGAGAATGTGCGTGTCGGGGTATATAATTCAGCTAACTTCTTACGGAATTCTGCAAGAACTTTAACAGGATTACTCGTGAAGTTATCTTTTCCCAGTTTGAGTCTGATAGGATTATGCGCCCTTTCCGGTCGGCGGAGTCTTTCCGGAATCAGGTTTATTGGCTTTTGTGTAGATTGTATGATTAAATCTTCGAATGGTTTTATCTGCTGATTCTGCTAAAATGAAATCTAGCTCAGTTTTCGTTTTTTCAAGTAAGATCCTATGGGGTTCAGTTGGGGTGGATTGGAATTGGAGGAAAAGACGATGATATTCAGCTTCTAGTTGTTGTGTTTTAAGTTTTTTATCTCTTTTGAGATGAGTGGATGTAGATATACAGGTCCCTCTAATCACGGGCTTGTGGGCTTCCCATAACAGGATAGGCGAGATGTCAGGTGTGGCATTATGTTGTATGTATTCTTTAAGGGCTAGTTGTATGTCAAAACAATAGAATTGATTGGTCAAATGCGCCTCATTAATGCACCATGTACAGTCTTTAGATTGGGGGAATAGGTAGGAGACTGTTACTACTGCGCAGTGGTCTGACCAAGTGATTGGATGTATGTTTGAATGGAGCAGGGTTGGGGAGGATGAAACTGGTATAAAAATATGGTCAATCCTTGAGAAGGATTTATGTGGGTAGGAGTAGAAGGTATAGTTTTTCTTAGCAGGATTGCATTCTCTCCAAGTATCTAGTAGGGAGGCTTGTTGTAAATGTTTGCGAAATGATAGAGAAGAGGAATATTGTTCTGGGGCGTAGGGAGATTTGTCTAGGTGTGGGTGTAGTACTTGATTTGAGTCGCCACATAGGAAGAGGGTACCTTTACAGTGTGCTCGTATAATTTGTAGGAGGTGAGAGAAAAAGGGGTTGGGATTAGTATTGGGGGCATAATAAGAGACAACAGTAGTTGTCACATCTTGTACATGCCCAACTAAAATAATATAACGACCTTCAGGGTCTTTGATTTCATTAGTTAAGATAAACGGAAGAGTGTGGTGGAACGCAACAAGGACACCCCGTTGCTTAGTAGCTGCAGATGCAGTAAACACTTGGGGGTATTTGGAGCTAAAATATTTAGGTGTTGCTTGATTAGAAAAGTGAGTTTCTTGTAGAGCTATAATACTAGCCTTCAGGGATGCAAAAGTATGGAAGGCCTTAACCCTTTTGTTAGGAGAGTTAAGTCCCTTTACATTAAGGGAAAGTATGTTCAAAGGGGCCATTTAAGCAATTTGGGAGAATGACTACTGGAAAGATATGTATGGTTCGTGCGATCCCCCCGACCCAGTGAGAAACAATCAGGAAAGGAGAGGTGGAGAGAAAAGTGAAGAAAAGAAGAGAGAGAGAAAATAAGAAGCAGAGAGAAGGTTTTGTAGAAGGAGAAGGTAAGTGTCAAAACACTTGGTGCGTTGGACTTCTCAGTCCAACAGGTAGATGTCCGTACCCCCAAACCAGCCGGCTGGGATGGAAGCACGTGCATCTTGTAGGGGGGAGCAGTGACAGTTCCCCACCGCAGACTGGGGAAAAAATAGAAACAACATAAATCTCAAACAGTCCAAACAGCTCGTGTTAGAGAATTACCGGTATGTATAAAAAGAAAAAATATAACATTTAGGTAACATACCCACTTAGTGGGAGAACTCAGTGTCGCAATTCTGGTAAAAAGGCAGAGACATGAGGGGAGGGTGGGGAATGGGTGGGGGGAGAAAAAAGAGAGGAAAAAAAAAAAAAGAAAAGGGGGGGTAAGAGAAGGCGGTCAAGCGGGAAGGGAGGGAGGAAAAATAAAGGGGGAAGGGAAGCAGGGAAAGGGAAGAGGAGAGGGAAGTAAGAGTGGAAAGAGAGGGAGAGATGGCACAGTTAAACTGAAGATTACCAGTACTTTTGCAGAAATGTAAAGGAGGTCCTCTTATCAATATTCTTTAAATTCTCTAAGTTTCAGTAGCTATCACCTCCTAAATCCTATCTAAGAGATAAGGAAAAAATAAATAATAAACAAAATATAACACAACATTTAAAGGTTAATAACACCAGTGCCTAAGATTACTGGGAATGGCATGTGCAAACCAAAAGAGGAGCGGGGGGGGGGGATAAACAAAATTGAGTGGGGTATATCAAAAAGGATATATCCCAAGGTTTTGGTAAAAAAAAAAAGGGGGGCGGGAGGGGGCAAAAATATGAAAAATAATAAAGAGTATATAAAAGTAAGGGGACGTATTCAGAGCGTCTCAGATTGGCAAGAGTTCTCACAGGTATAACATCACCTGTACATTTGTAATAAGGTAAAACCACATCTGTTTCCGGTCAATATATTAGTAACAATATGACCAGAAGTTCACTTGTGGTGTGAAAGATGATCCGAGATTAGTCAAAAATCAATCAACGTGATGTATGAGACTTTGGATCAAACAGGTTTGCTTGGCGAGATGGAGTTCCTTAGCGAATCGAGGATGGGCCTTGCTGGTTCTGCTTCGGTGTGGTGGTATAAGGGTGGTATGATGAGCGTTTCGAGGAGGCGTTGCAGCGATTCTGGAGTGGTGGAGGAGTGTTGCTGCCCCTGGTATGTAAATTGAAGGGAGAAAGGGAAACGCCAGGTGTATTTTATTTGATGCTGTATCAGAATTTGTAGTTGTGGTTTCATGGCTCATCGTTTAGCTATAGTAAGGGGTGCCAGGTCAGAGAAAAGCTGGTAATTATGGTCTTGGAACTGGAGAGCGTCCTTTTTACGAGCAGCAGTGAGGAGTTGTTCCTTTGTGCGGAAAAAGTGTAATTTAATTATTATATCTCGTGGAGGGCCGTCTTGCTGGCGACGAGTAAGCGCTCTGTGAATTCTATCGAATTCTAGACATTCGATGGGAATAGAAGGGCAGAGTTCTTGGAAGAGAGTTGTGGCGAAAGATTGTATGTCCTCAACCACTTCAGGGATACCCCTGAGGCGTAAGTTGGACCTACGCGAACGGTTTTCTGCGTCTTCCAGACGTGAAAGTAATGTGGCATTTTCTTCGCGGAGGGCTGCCTGTTCCTGGGCATGCTCTTGGAGAGTAAGCTCTATGTCATCTACCCTTGTTTCCAAATCTGCAGTGCGCTGTCCTAGTTCCCTTATCTCACGTGACAGTCTGTTAGTGATTTGGTCGGAGGTGACTTTCAGGGCCTTATTAAGCATCTTTTCCATGTGTTTCAAAAAGTCAGGCTGTGACATACCTGGTTGTGAGGGAGTGGGAGAACCGCTGTATGCTGGATGTGTGTCCTCATCCTCCTCGCTGTCCGCTCGGTCAGATCTGGCTGGAGATGCAGCGTGCTGTGTGGCGAGAGCCTTCGCCGCCATCTTGGACGAGGCGCGGGCCAGGGCCTCCTTAATCGGTTTGGACTTGTTTTTGCCCCTGTGTCCCGTTAAAACCATCCCGATTGTATCTCAGGACTTGCGGGAGAGGATCGCTTGATAGCTGGAGCGTCTAGACGGTCCGAGAGCGGTGTAGGGTCTCGAGTCTGCGGCGGGGAGTGCGGAGCTCTAAGAGGAAGCGTCCTCCATGTTAAGCCTCGTGCATGCGCCCTATTTTTATTTTTTTCTTTATTATTTTTTTGCCTTTTTATCTTATTTTTAAACTGTTCCTTTCATATTTTTTTTTTAATCATTTTATTGTAAATATCCCCTATGATAGCAATAGGTAGTGACAGGTACTCTTTTTTGAAAAAATTGGGGTCTATTGGACCCTAGATCTCTCCTCTGCCCTCAAAGCATCTGACGACACCAAGATCGGTGTGATAAAATGCTTCCCCAATTTCCCAATGGCGCTATTTACATCCAGCGAAATCTAAGTCATAAAATGCTCGTAGCTTCCGGTTTCTTAGGCCATAGAGATGTTTGGAGCCACTCTGGTCTCTGATCAGCTCTATGGTCAGCTGGCTGATTCACTGGCTGCATTCTCAGGTTCCCTGTTGACACAGGAGAGCCAGAGAAAAACACGGAAGATGGTGGGGGGGGGCATTCCCTCCCACGGCTTGTAAAAGCAGTCTAGAGGCTAATTAGCCGCTAGGATTGCTTTTAAATGAAAGCCGACCGCTGGCTGAAAAGAATGATACCAAGATGATACCTAAACCTGCAGGCATCATTCTGGTATAACCACTCAAAGTCGTGAATGGCGTACCTGAAGACAAAAAAATGGTTAACAATAAAGCACAGTAAACGGTAAAGTATAAAAAATTGCATACCTGAAAAGCAAACATGATAAAACATAATAACAATAAAACATTGCAGAATAGAATACAGTAAAAAAGAGCAGAACAATAGAGAGAATAGAGAGAGAGAGAACAATGAAACGACAACTATTTTTTTTTTTTTATATATATTTATTTATTTTTTTACACTTTTTTTGTAACTAACTTTTATAACGGTAACCGGTTCCAGGTTCGGGTCTCTCAAAATGCGATGGCATCTTGGGAGACCCTGTGAAAGTGTGCCTAGTCTGTGCAATGCTGTACCCTACGCTAATACTCAACTAGTGTATGTTAGCGTTCAAAACATTCACCAATGCAAAGACCAGGATTGTCAGGACAGGAGGGATAATAATAGCGGGTGTAACGCCTATATCCGCGCTTGCTGCAGACACAACATCTTTTTTGAGGGGGTTCGTTGGGTAGGGGTACTCGGGAGGACATAAAGAAAATGCCTCTCATGCAGCCGACTGCATTTGGTTGGGGATGTGAATGGGGGAAGTACGGGCGCTGCAGAAGCGGTGGGTTCCCAATTAGGATTGGCGAATGCAGCAGGAAGGGCACTATGGGCACGACGGGCCTGTGTTTGTCTTCTTGGTGGCAGCGCGACACTACTTGTGCTTGCCACCTCACCAGCTTGAACTGCACTTATGGGACTCGCCACGTCACCAAGTGTTACTGCAGTGCTGGTTTGACTACGACCGGGGTGTACTAGGCTGCTGGCGCTTGCCAGTTCAATAAAAAGCTACCAAAAAAACTGTTAGCGATCGCAGGGATCAGGCCTGACTCTGCGAACGCTGCAGTTATGCATTTAGTATTTTGTAAGTGTCAGTGATCGATCGATACTGCACTTGGGTGGGCTGGGCTGGGCCGGGCGGAGGGGCAAAACGCAGGTGCTAGCAGGTATCTGGGCTGATCCCGCTAACACTGCGTTTTTGGGAACCCTAAACTACTGGGGACGCTAGTATAGATCTGATCGGATCAGATATTGATCCGATCAGATACTATACCACTAAGGGAGGTGTACGGTGCGTGCGTGGGTGTTAGCGCTACTGGCGCTAACCTGACGCTGCCTGGGGCTGGTGCTTGCTTGCCAGTTCACCAAAATGCTACCAAAAAAACTGTTAGCGATCGCAGGGATCAGGCCTGACTCTGCGAACGCTGCAGTTATGCGTTTAGTGTTTTGTAAGTGACAGTGATCGATCGATACTGCACTTGGGTGGGCTGGGCGGAGGGGCAAAACGCAGGTGCTAGCAGGTATCTGGGCTGATCCCGCTAACACTGCGTTTTTGGGAACCCTAAACTGCTGGGGACGCTAGTATAGATCTGATCGGATCAGATATTGATCCGATCAGATACTATACCACTAAGGGAGGCGTATGCTGCGTGCGTGGGTGTTAGCGGTACTGGCGCTAATCTGATGCTGCCTGGGGCGACGCATATCTCCGCCGGGGGATCAGGGGGCTAAACCTTTATTCGGTAATAAACGGCGGGTGCCCTGACACTATAAAAAATAAACGAACTAACCAGCGTCAACCGTAACACTTATACGGTGATCAGTGGTGAAAGGGTTAACTAGGGGGCAATCAAGGGGTTAAAACATTTATTCGGTAGTATATGGGGGTCCCTGTCACTATAAAACGCTGACGGCGAACCTAAATATTTCCGTCCCTAACTAGCGTCACCAGCAACACTAATACAGCGATCAGAAAAATGATCGCTTAGCGACACTGGTGACGGGGGGTGATCAAGGGGTTAAAACTTTTTAGGGGGTGTTAGGGGGGTACCCTAGACCTAAAGGGGGCTAACAGTAACTGACCTAACACTGTAACTGTCACAAACTGACACCAATACAGTAATTAGAAAAAAAAAAAAAAACCTGCTTGGTGTCAGTTTGTGACAGGGGGGGGTGATTGGGGGGTGATCGGGAGGGTGATCGGGGGGGGATCGGGGTGTTTTGTGTGCCTGGCATGTTCTACTGTGTTGTGTAGTGTGTTTTCACTCACAGTGATGTCTTCTCTCCTCGGCGCTGGAACGGAAACTACCAAACTACCGAGCCGAGGAGAGATGACATCATTTCCTTTGCTGCTGTTTAGCATACAGCAGCAAAGGAATGTTCCCATTGGCCGGCGGCGATCGCGAGGGGGAAGCCACGAACGGATGGCCTCCCCCTCACCTCCGATCGCCGGGGAACAAAAGACGACCGCCTTGGGCACCGGGGGGGTGTCCGATCGGACCCCCCACCCGCGGAAGGCAAATCACGTACATGTACGTGATTTTGCCTGTCCGTGCCACCTTGCCGACGTACATCGGCATGAGGCGGTCGTCAAGTGGTTAAAACAATACAAAATAATAAGGTTATTGTGGTAACTTGAATCTCCAAAAAAATAGATTTTTGAGAATTTAGAACAAATTGTAAAATAGATATTGATTAAATATAAAAATACTAAAGATGAGTCAAATAAATAATTTTCTACATTATTTCTGGAGATCTGGCTTTTAAAAACTATAATATTAGACATGGAATGAGGATAAATAATGAAGAAAGTAGTTTGTGAGAACTCTGTGTGAATATAAGCAGCAAAACAACTTAATTCTTCTTGCATTATAAAGAAAAAAAGAATGCGCTGTATTAAAAGATCACAGAAGAGGAATGTGCTAGCTTCAATACGAAGGCTAGTTTTACCAGACTGAGCGCTTCCATGTTGTACTTGCTTTAGAGCATGCATCAGTTTTGGTCCGTTGGACTAGCACACAGACGAAAGGTTTGTATGCTAGAAAGCCAAGTATGTCAGACAGATTTGAAACATGTTTTATTTCTAGGTCCGTCGAACTTTTGGGGAAAAAAGTCAGCTGGAGTCCACACACGATCGAATTGCCCGATGGACTCCGGTCCGCCATAAAGTCCGCTCTTGTGTACGCGTCATTAGACCATCTCTGTGTTCCTCTAGTGCTGGGCTTAAAAGTAGTTGCATCATCTTCCTGAGCCCAGCAGAGAGCAGTGTGGGGATTGTAGTCTCATTAACAGATATCCTGGATCTGCAGAACTATCCCTGGACTACACATCCCAGCATTCCATCTGTTTCTCTGGGAGAGGCTTTAAAAAGGGTAAGCAGACTAGGTCCAGGCCTCTAGATCTCGGGTTCCATCAAGGAAACACCCCTCCACTGTGCAAGAGGACTGTGGCCTACCACGTGGCAAAGCGGCGATCCAAGCTCTCACCCAGGTCAGTCCAACGCAGGTTGCTACACAGGGGCATCACCTCAGCGTCACTGTCACCAGCCAGATCAGGCGACTCACGGTCCCCGCAGCCAGTCCGGCATCTGGTTCTGAATCTGCAGCAGGATGCATTGACTTCAGAATGTTCCTTTACTGTTCTTCAGTTTGGTGAGAGGGTATCCACCCGCCAAAACAATCTCTGCTTTATCCTAGTTCAAAGAACACTGTATATAGACATCTCACACCTGGAATTGCCTTAACTTATCTCACAGAACACTGTATACGGACACCTTACACCTGGAATTACTCTGAGGATTACAACTAGCCAGACACAACTGTTTTGCTTTGAATACACAACTATTTTACTTTGACTACACATCACTGTGCTACACCATTATCCTATTGCTATTCTATAGGGACATACCCCTAAGATCTAGAATACCCAGTCTCTCATTATGATTAAAGGTATAATAGGCCACACTGGGGTCCCCTTTTAGCAGTGATAGTATATACAGCAATTAGTAGCTTTCCTTTGATATTCATTAATTTATTGTCTGTTTCCTATGTGCATTGCTATTTTACATCTGTGATTCCAAGTTGTTATTTTCTTGCCTCAGGGGACCTTTTTTAACTGATTTTTGGTTGTTTAACCAGGACTTAGCTGACTAATACCCTATTACAAGACTCCCACTTTGAACAAGTAAAATCAGAGAGAGATAATCAATTTACATTGTGTTGGTGTGTTATTTAAAGGTACATACAAATGTCTGAACCTAGAGCGTCAGGAGGGGTGGAAAGTTCACAAGGTCAAAGTGGCGCAGATGAACATGCAATTCTAAGCAACCCTCAAGGAGGCAGTGCTACACTTGCCTTAAACGTTTGCACAGTACTGTATACATTTGTACTCAGGGGCGTATTTACCACAAGGCAAACAAGGTAGTTGCCTTGGGTGGCACTTTTCAGGGGGGTGGCACCACATCGATTGCTCCTGCTTGGGTGAGTGCCACAGGAGGCCTCCCCCATCCTAACGGTTTCTGGCTCTGCTGCTGCTTGGTATTTGACACAGCATGGGGCACCATTTACATCTTTCTTGACTGTGGGTTGGTTCCCTGTCAGAACGAGCAGTGGTAGCAGTAGGATCATCCCTCCCTGTGTCATCTCTTCTCAGCATCAGCTTAATGTAGGTTCCTCCTCCTGTATATTGTTCCTCCCAGTGGGTGGCCTCTGGACCCTCTGTGGTTGCTCCATCTGCCCAGTGGAGTAGCATGGGGGGATGCACGCATATCGTACTTAAGAAGTTATACATCCCTGGGCTGTCTCTCAGCACAGACCCCATTATCCAGACATAGCGGGCTTCTCCTCGACACACACCAACATTAGTTGCCGGCATCCTGACAACGGAAGTCCCGCACTGCAGCAGCTTACAGTGTAATCCCTGTACAGCTCATGGGGCGTGAGATGAGGCATGGGTTGCAGCGAGGAGCATGTTTTAGGGAGGGGTGGCACAGTTTTCCTAACACAAACAGCTACTCGTTACCAGTGCTTCGAGTAGCCGTTCTTGTTAATTGCTCCCCAGGGGATAAGAGGCACCACTTTGGCAGTTGGTGAGTTCTTCAGGACTACTGGACCAACACCAAGTTTTTTCTCTTTCTCATCCCACTCTCTCTCTTTCAACCCCCCTCTCTCTCACTCAACCTCCTCTCTCTCACCCCCCTCACCCTTACCCACTCTATATTTCTCACCCACCCCTCTCACTCAACCCCCCTCTTCTCTCTCTCACCCCCTCTCGCCTTCTCCCCCTTACCCACTCTCTCTCTCTCACCCTCTTCCCACTCTCTCCCTCTCCCCACTCTCCCTCTCTCTCCTCCTCTCTCTGTACCTCTCTCTCTCTCTCATTCCCCTCTCACTCTTACCCCCTCTTTCTCTCACCCCCTCTCTCATCCCCTCTCTCCCCGTGCTCTCTCTCACTCTCCCTCTGTCAGGAAGGGCATGCCAGCACCCAAGATGGCTGCCGAAGAAGACGACCTGTTACCTCTGCCTGTCAGGAAGGGCATGCCAGCACCCAAAATGGCTGCCGAAGAAGATGACCTGTTACCTCTGCCTCTGTCAGAATTCCATTGGTGCACACACACCCTGTGACAGCTTTTTGACACCCAAACAGGCTACTTAAACTCAGTCAGTTTCCAGACTCAGTGCTGTCTGCTCTACAGCGTTCCCTGTGTATCCTGCAATTACCTACCTGACTTCTGTTCCTGTTGTGACCCGGCTTGCTTCCTGACGTTGCTGTTTCCTGCCTGCATCCGACCCCGGCTTGTCCTCTACTCTGCATCTGCCTGCTCCTTCTGCCACTTCGCTGCCAGTCTGCTGACGACCCAGCCTGTAATCTGATTCCGCTTCCGCTTCAGCCTCTGTTCCTGATGTGCCCGTTTGTGTATGACCCAGCCTGTCTGTACCTGCCTTCTCTTCAGCCTCGAGGGTGCCACCATCCCTTCTGCTGCACCTGCACTTCTGCTTGTGGGTAGGGATGAGCCGAACACCCCCCGGTTCGGTTCGCACCAGAACCCGCGAACGGACCGCAAGTTCGCACGAACGTTAGAACCCCATTGACGTCTATGGGACTCGAACGTTCGAAATCAAAAGTGCTCATTTTAAAGGCTAATTTGCATGGTATTGTCCTAAAAAGGGTTTGGGGACCCGGGTCCTACCCCAGGGGACATGTATCAATGCAAAAAAAAACTTTTAAAAACGGCCGTTTTTTCGGGAGCAGTGATTTTAATGATGCTTAAAGTAAAAAAAAAAAAGTGAAATATTCCTTTAAATATCGTACCTGGGGGGTGTCTATAGTATGCCTGTAAAGTGACGCGTGTTTCCCATGTTTAGAACAGTCCCTGCACCAAATGTCATTTTTAAAGGAAAAAATCTCATTTAAAACTGCTTGCGGGTTTAATGTCATGTCGGGTCATGGCAATATGGATAAAAATCAGTGAGACAAACGGCATGGGTACCCCCCAGTCCATTACCAGGCCCTTTGGGTCTTGTATGGATATTAAGGGGAACCCCGCACCCAAATTAAAATAAGGAAAGGTCCCTATATACTCTGAACAGCAGTATTCAGGCGGTGCAAACAAGACAGGGACTGTAGGTTTGTTGTTAAGTAGAATCTGTTTGTAATTTTGAACATTTTTAATGTGTTTAGCTCCAGCCAAAAAATCTTTTCTAAGCTTTTTGGAAAACATAGGGAAGGGTTATCACCCCTGTGACATTTGTTTTGCGTCTTTCCTCCTCTTCAGAAGATTTCACCTCACTTTTTTGTCCCAATGAAAAATGTTTTTTGAAAATTTGGGTTTTTTTGTGGAACAAGGATTGGAAAGCATCAGTGGAAAGGAGAAATTGTTTTCCCATATTAACTCTTACAGGAGAGAATTTCCCTTCCTTAGGGGTAGATTTCATCTCACTTCCTGTTGTCTCCTTCCGTTTGCAAGTAGGAGTCGTTTGTAAGTTAGATGTTTGAAAGTAGAGTCCTGCCCTATATACTCAGCAGAAATTTGGGCCTTAGGTGTTGCTGTGGCCAAAACACTGTAAGCCCTCACAGGGCCCTGCTGTGAAATATTAGATCAAGAATTGTAATTACATGCCCCTGTTGAACAGGAGCTGAAAAATTAGGCCTTAGGCACTGGTGCTGGTGCCACAACACTGCAACCCCTCACAGACACTCTAGTTGGAACGCAGGAACGAGCCCTGCTGCAAAGTATTGCATCAAAAATTGTAATTACACGCCCCTGTTAGACAGGGGCAGAAAAATTGGGCCTTAGGCACTGGTGCTGGTGCCACAACACTGCAACCCCTCACAGACACTCTAGTTGGAACGCAGGAACGAGCCCTGCTGCAAAGTATTGCATCAAAAATTGTAATTACACGCCCCTGTTAGACAGGGGCTGAAAAATTGGGTCTTAGGCACTGGTGCTGGTGCCACAACACTGCAACCCCTCACAGACACTCTAGTTGGAATGCAGGAACGAGCCCTGCTGCAAAGTATTACA
Source organism: Lithobates clamitans (assembly GCA_037952925.1). Classification (NCBI taxonomy): domain Eukaryota; kingdom Metazoa; phylum Chordata; class Amphibia; order Anura; family Ranidae; genus Lithobates; species Lithobates clamitans. The sequence goes on from JBBGZY010000644.1 coordinate 274,917, forward strand.
TCAAAAATTGTATTTACACGCCCCTGTTAAACAGGGGCTGAAAAATTGTGCCTTAGGCACTGGTGGTGGCGCCCAGAACCAAAAATGTTCTTACAAGCTATCAGCGTGATGATTGAGGAGGAAGAGGATAATTACTCAGGGATAGTCACTCAGCATCAGCATAGGCAGTCTTTGAAGGGATCTGAGATTTCAAAAAAAATTATTCGGTTACATCTGCATCAGGTGCTTGGTAGCTGGTGGTGATCCAAGACTGATTCATTTTTATGAAGGTCAGCCGATCGACCGAGTCGGTGGACAGACGCACCCTGTGATCGGTTACCACGCCTCCAGCAGCACTGAATGTGTGTTCCGAAAGAACGCTGGATGCAGGACAGGCCAGTAGCTCAATTGCATACTGTGCAAGCTCTGGCCAGTGATCCATCCTCAAGACCCAGTAACCCAGAGGATTTTCGGTGGGAAAGGTGTCCAAGTCTGATCTTGCCCCTAGGTATTCCTGCACCATGTAAAACAGACGCTGGCGATGGTTGCTGGAACCGATCATACCTTGGGGCTGCGGACCAAAAAATTGTCTGAACGCATCGGTCAGACGGCCACCTTCTCCACCGCTCCTTCTTTGACTGACCGAAGCCTCAGCAACACGTTGTCCAGAAACAGGAGTTTGTAACCTCCCAGTCTCTGGGAACGCGTTGCACAGACCTTTCTGCAAGGCCTCCCGAAGATGTTTCATCCTCTGCTCCCTCTGCGATGGCAAGATAAGGTCCGCAACCTTACCCTTGTAACGTGGATCAAGGAGGGTTGCCAGCCAGTATTGGTCCTTCTCCTTGATACCACGAATACGAGGATCCTTACGCAGGCTTTGCAGGATCAGGGAGGCCATGCAGCGTAGGTTTGCTGAGGCATTCGGTCCGGAGTCCTCTGGGTCACTAAGGACAACAACGTCCGCAGCCACCTCCTCCCAGCCACGTACAAGTCCATGTGTTCCTTGGGACTGATCCCTTAAAGACTGCTGATGCTGAGTGCCAGGCTCCACCTCCATACTGACACAATCTTCCTCCTCCTCCTCCTCCTCCTCCTCGTCCTCTTCCTGTGTGATCGGCGGGCACGCAGGAACACTGTCTGGATAAAGGGGGCCTTGAGAGCTAAGGAAGTCCTCCTCTTCCTGCCTCTGTTCTGCCTCAAGTGCCCTGTCCATTATTCCACGCAGCGTGTGCTCCAACAGGTGGACAAGGGGGACAGTGTCACTGATGCATGCACTGTCAGTGCTCACCATCCTCGTGGCCTCCTCGAATGGTGACAGGACAGTGCATGCATCCCTGATCATGGCCCACTGGCGTGGGGAAAAAAAACCAAGGTCCCCTGACCCTGTCCTGGTGCCATAGTCGCACAGGTACTCATTGATGGCCCTCTGCTGCGTGTGCAGCCGCTGCAGCATGGCCAACGTCGAGTTCCACCTGGTGGGCATGTCACAGATTAGGCGGTTCTTGGGCAGGTTAAACTCCTTTTGGAGGTCCGTCAGCCGAGCACTGGCATTATATGACCGGCGGAAATGCACAGAGACTTTCCTGGCCTGCCTCAGGACATCCTGTAAGCCCGGGTACCTGCCCAAGAACCGCTGCACCACCAAGTTAAGGACGTGAGCCAAACAGGGCACATGGGTCAGTTGTCCCTGTCGGAGGGCAGAGAGGAGGTTGGTGCCATTGTCGCAAACCACCATTCCTGCCTTAAGTTGGCGTGGCGTCAACCACCTCTGAACCTGCCCCTGCAGAGCTGACAGAACCTCTGCCCCAGTGTGGCTCCTGTCCCCCAAGCACACCAGCTCAAGCACCGCATGGCATCTTTTGGCCTGCGTACTTGCGTAGCCCCTTGAACGCCTACGGAGCACCGCTGGTTCCGAGGAAGAGGCCATGGAGGAAGAAGAAGAGGAGGGGGTGGAGGAGAGAGGTGTGTCACAATCAGCATTTTGGAGGCGTGGTGGCGGAACAACCTCCAACACTACTGCACCTTGTCCTGCATCCTTCCCAGCTGCCAGCAGAGTCACCCAATGCGCCGTGAAACTTAAGTAACGTCCCTGTCCATGCCTGCTGGACCATGAGTCAGCGGTAATATGCACCTTACCGCTGACCGCCCTGTCCAGCGAGGCATGGACATTGCCTTCCACATGCCGGTAGAGAGCCGGAATCGCCTTCCGTGAGAAAAAGTGGCGTTTGGGTACCTGCCACTGAGGAACCGCACATTCCACAAACTCACGGAAGGGGGCAGAGTCTACCAACTGAAAAGGCAGCAGTTGAAGTGCTAGCAATTTTGCCAAGCTAGCATTCAACCGCTGGGCATGTGGATGGCTGGGAGCAAACTTCTTTCGGCGGTGCAGCAGCTGGGGCAGGGAAATTTGCCTGGTACAATCTGACGTCGGTGTACCAAAAGCAGATTGCCCACAAGTACTTGGCTGTGACACACCTAATTCTACACCTTCATTCCTCTCACTGCAGGTCTCAGAGAGGACTGAAGGTCTAGTGGGGTTGGAAATCTCAGCTGATGAGGAGCAAGGAGAGATCGTCTTTGTTCTTTGGTGTGGGTCTTTTAGATACGCTTGCCAACGAACTGCATGGCAGGTCAACATATGTCTGGTCAAGCATGTGGTACCCAAGCGGGAGATGTTTTGGCCACGCGAGATACGCTTGAGACATATGTTGCAAATAGCAGCGGTGCGATCTGATGCACTCGTCTCAAAAAAGGCCCACACCAAAGAACTTTTTGAATAACGCACAGAGACTGCAGCGCCCTGCACATGTGGAGCTTTGGGGTGTGATGCAGTCAATGTGCTGCCCTTAGGCTGGCCCCTGGAGGGCATCCTGCCTAGTTGGTGATGTGCCACCTCCTCCTCCTCCTCCTCCTCCTCCTCTCTCCTATCAGGCACCCACGTTGAGTCAGTGACCTCATCATCCCCTCCCTCCTCATCACTGGAGCAAACCTGGCAGTATGCTGCAGCAGGGGGAGCATGACTGCCAGATTGCTGTCCTTCTTGGGCACCCCCTCTGTCCGTGCTCATGTTACTGCCTTCATTGAGCTCAGTATCATCATCAGAGCCTTCCAAACGCTGGGCATCCTCCTGGAGCATGTACCCAACACTGTGGTCAAACAGTTCGAGGGAATCCTCATGAGGACATGGTGGAGCTAGGGAAGGAGTCACTGATGACATTGAGCTGAGGGAAGAGGCCGCTGCTTTGCCAGACAAAGCACCCTGGGCATGGGTGAGAGAGGATGAGGAGGATGAGGACGGCTTGGTCATCCACTCGACCAAGTCTTCCGCATGTTGCGGCTCAACACGGCCAGCTGCCGAAAAAAAGGCCAAGCGTGTCCCATGGCCACGTGCTGATGAGGATGCACCGTCTCCACGACCAGCACTAGACACAGAGCCTGCTTGCCCTCTCTTATTGGCTTGTGACTGTCTGCCTCTCCTTCTTGGCCTTCCAGACATACTAATGGCCTGTAGCTGCACTAAGCTGAGATAGAACACCTGTAATTTTCTTAAGGTAGCTTTATATACTGTAACCAGACAAGCCTGCCTGTCAGTAGGAAGATAACAGGAACGGATCTAGCTGAACACTGTGAGCAGGACGCACTGTACTAAATGTAAATAGTCTAGCTGCCTGACCGTGGTACTAATAGGATCAAAAAGAACACCTGTAATTTTCTTAAGGTAGCTTTATATACTGTAACCAGACAAGCCTGCCTGTCAGTAGGAAGATAACAGGAACGGATCTAGCTGAACACTGTGAGCAGGACGTACTGCACTAAATGTATATAGCAGGAACGGATCTAGCTGAACACTGTGAGCAGGACGCACTGCACTGAATGTAAATAGCAGGAACGGATCTAGCTGAACACTGTGAGCAGGACGCACTGCACTAAATGTAAATACCAGGAACGGATCTAGCTGAACACTGTGAGCAGGACGCACTGCACTGAATGTAAATAGCAAGAACGGATCTAGCTGAACACTGTGAGCAGGACGCACTGTACTAAATGTAAATAGTCTAGCTGCCTGACCGTGGTACTAATAGGATCAAAAAGAACACCTGTAATTTTCTTAAGGTAGCTTTATATACTGTAACCAGACAAGCCTGCCTGTCAGTAGGAAGATAACAGGAACGGATCTAGCTGAACACTGTGAGCAGGACACACTGTACTAAATGTAAATAGTCTAGCTGCCTGACCGTGGTACTAATAGGATCAAAAAGAACACCTGTAATTTTCTTAAGGTAGCTTTATATACTGTAACCAGACAAGCCTGCCTGTCAGTAGGAAGATAACAGGAACGGATCTAGCTGAACACTGTGAGCAGGACACACTGTACTAAATGTAAATAGTCTAGCTGCCTGACCGTGGTACTAATAGGATCAAAAAGAACACCTGTAATTTTCTTCAGGTAGCTTTATATACTGTAACCAGACAAGCCTGCCTGTCAGTAGGAAGATAACAGGAACGGATCTAGCTGAACACTGTGAGCAGGACGCACTGTACTAAATGTAAATAGTCTAGCTGCCTGACCGTGGTACTAATAGGATCAAAAAGAACACCTGTAATTTTCTTCAGGTAGCTTTATATACTGTAACCAGACAAGCCTGCCTGTCAGTAGGAAGATAACAGGAACGGATCTAGCTGAACACTGTGAGCAGGACGCACTGCACTGAATGTAAATAGCAGGAACGGATCTAGCTGAACACTGTGAGCAGGACGCACTGCACTGAATGTAAATAGCAGGAACGGATCTAGCTGAACACTGTGAGCAGGACGCACTGCACTAAATGTAAATACCAGGAACGGATCTAGCTGAACACTGTGAGCAGGACGCACTGCACTGAATGTAAATAGCAGGAACGGATCTAGCTGAACACTGTGAGCAGGACGCACTGCACTAAATGTAAATACCAGGAACGGATCTAGCTGAACACTGTGAGCAGGACGCACTGCACTGAATGTAAATAGCAGGAACGGATCTAGCTGAACACTGTGAGCAGGACGCACTGCACTGAATGTAAATAGCAGGAACGGATGTAGCTGAACACTGTGAGCAGGACGCACTGCACTAAATGTAAATACCAGGAACGGATGTAGCTGAACACTGTGAGCAGGACGCACTGCACTGAATGTAAATAGCAGGAACGGATCTAGCTGAACACTGTGAGCAGGACGCACTGCACTGAATGTAAATAGCAGGAACGGATCTAGCTGAACACTGTGAGCAGGACGCACTGCACTAAATGTAAATACCAGGAACGGATCTAGCTGAACACTGTGAGCAGGACGCACTGCACTGAATGTAAATAGCAGGAACGGATGTAGCTGAACACTGTGAGCAGGACGCACTGCACTAAATGTAAATACCAGGAACGGATCTAGCTGAACACTGTGAGCAGGACGCACTGCACTGAATGTAAATAGCAGGAACGGATCTAGCTGAACACTGTGAGCAGGACGCACTGCACTGAATGTAAATAGCAGGAACGGATCTAGCTGAACACTGTGAGCAGGACGCACTGCACTAAATGTAAATACCAGGAACGGATCTAGCTGAACACTGTGAGCAGGACGCACTGCACTGAATGTAAATAGCAGGAACGGATCTAGCTGAACACTGTGAGCAGGACGCACTGCACTAAATGTAAATACCAGGAACGGATCTAGCTGAACACTGTGAGCAGGACGCACTGCACTGAATGTAAATAGCAGGAACGGATCTAGCTGAACACTGTGAGCAGGACGCACTGCACTGAATGTAAATAGCAGGAACGGATCTAGCTGAACACTGTGAGCAGGACGCACTGCACTAAATGTAAATACCAGGAACGGATCTAGCTGAACACTGTGAGCAGGACGCACTGCACTGAATGTAAATAGCAGGAACGGATCTAGCTGAACACTGTGAGCAGGACGCACTGCACTAAATGTAAATACCAGGAACGGATCTAGCTGAACACTGTGAGCAGGACGCACTGCACTGAATGTAAATAGCAGGAACGGATCTAGCTGAACACTGTGAGCAGGACACACTGCACTAAATGTAAATAGTCTAGATAGAAGATAACAGGAACGGATCTAGCTAAACTGAATACAGTGTATATATATATATGCAACACCTGGGATGCATATATATACACAATACACTGTAAGTGCAGCTAACTGACTGACTGTTCTGCCTAATCTATCTAACTCAAATCAAATGACACTGTCTCTCTCTCTCTCTATCTCTCAGCACACCGGAACACACACTACACAGGGCCGCCGTGCAGGCGGCCTTATATAGTGTGGGGTGTGTACTAAATCCCCTGAGCCATAATTGGCCAAAGCCACCCTGGCTTTGGCCAATTACAGCTCTCTCTACTGACGGCGCTGTGATTGGCCAAGCATGCGGGTCATAGTGCATGCTTGGCCAATCATCAGCCAGCAATGCACTGCGATGCCGCAGTGAATTATGGGCCGTGACGCGCCACACGAATTTGGCGCGAACGGCCCATATCGTTCGCAATTCGGCGAACGACCGAACAGCCGATGTTCGAGTCGAACATGGGTTCGACTCGAACACGAAGCTCATCCCTACTTGTGGGGACCGGTTGTCTACTCACTCCAGCTACCTGCCTACCACTGATCTGGGATTCCTACAGACACCTCTACAGCCCAGCCGAGTGCTCCAATCCAGCTCCAGGTTCAGTGATCCCGCCAGGCACTCATGCGACTCTGCATCTTGGTGCTTCCTGTCAGCTCTATCAGGGGCTCCAAGTCAGAGTTGTAAGAGAGGCCGTCCTCTGCATATCAGGCTCCATCACCAGGTACGTGACAGTAGCAAACAGCCGTGTCTGAGCCTGTGCAAGGACCCTCTCCTATGGAGGAACTCTGCCAACACCTAGCCGGATTAACACAAGCTGTAAAGGACTTACAACAGGGTTATACCACGAACCTTCTCCCTGGAAGCCACCAAGGTCGGGTTTGTCATTTCCTTGCTTCAGGGGAAACCACAGGCCTGGGCTCACCGACTCCTTGAACAAAAGGCCACATCTCTCTCTGACGGACTTAGCCTCCTTTTTTGGAGCCATGGCTCAGTTATATGAAGACCCCTAGCAAGCCGCTACTGAGGAAGCCGCCCTTCACATGCTTCAGCAGGGTCACAGGGCCGTGGAGGACTATGTTTCAGAATTCAGGCGCTGGAGTTCCGACACTAACTGGAACGATGCTGCCCTGCGTTACCAGTTCTGCATGGGCCTTTCTGATAATCTCAAGGACGAGCTAGCATGAACAGGTGTCCCCTCCACCTTGGAGACACTTATAAATTTGTCAATCCAGATTGACCGTCGCTTAAGGGAACGTAGGTCGGAACGAGCCACCGACCAGTCCCGTCCAGTATGGATGCTTCCACGAGTGTCTGGTTCTTTCAGTCCCGCTTCACCTGCTCCTGCCACATCCGCTTCAGACGCACCTGAACCCATTAAGCTTGGTCTCCTCCGTCCTTCTCTGACTACAGAAGAACGCCAGCGTAGACGCCAGCTAAATCTTTGCCTGTACTGTGGAGGATCAGGACATTATGTGAGGTCTTGTCCGGTCAAGATCCGCAAGTGCCTCTCAGTTACATCCGCTTCTCCTCCATCTCTACCCAATCACTCTGCTCATCTTGCTCTTTCCATTTTGTTACAGCTCCCAGGAGGAACTATCCAGACCCCTGCTATAATTGACTCTGGAGCTTGCAGCTGTTTCATAGATTTAGCTTTTGCTGCCAAACATCAAATTCCTCTACTACCCAAGGCTCAGAGACTTTCTGTACATCTGGCAGACGGATCCACCATTAAATCTGGATTGGTTACTCATGAAACCATCCCATTATCTACCACTATTGCCGAGAACCATCAAGAGCTTCTACGCCTAGATGCAATCGCTTCCCCTCTGTTCCCAATCATTCTGGATATGCCTTGGTTAAAAGCTCATAACCCTTACATTAACTGGGTTACAGAAGAAATCAAGTTTCTTTCCCCCTATTGCCTTCAGCATTGTTGGCAAGAGAATCATCAGGACCAATCTCCCCTGCTGTGCATCGATTTGGAGTCTGAAGCCCGCCAAGTTGTTCCAGTAGCATATCACGACTTTCTGGATGTTTTCAGCAAAAAAGGGGCAGAAACGCTTCCTCCTCATAGGGCTTATGACTGTCCAATTGAGCTCCTTCCTGGGGTTGAAGTTCCTTTTGGCAGGATCTTTCCTCTATCTGAATCTGAACTTGTTGCTTTGAAAGACTACATTGATGACAACCTTAAAAAGGGGTTTATTCGCCCCTCCACATCTCCTGCCGCTGCGGGGATCTTCTTTGTAGAAAAAAAGGACCACTCATTACGGCCCTGTGTGGACTACCGTGAACTTAATAAGGTCACTGTAAAAAAACGTTACCCTCTTCCACTTGTGCCTGAATTATTCCAGCGACTCGGTACGGCCACCATTTTCACAAAATTGGATCTTCGGGGTGCTTATAATCTGGTTCGCATACGAGAGGGGGATGAATGGAAGACGGTGTTCCGCACACAGTTTGGGCATTTTGAATACCTTGTGATGCCCTTTGGATTTTGCAATGCCCCAGCTACCTTTCAGCACTTCATCAACGATGTCTTCTGAGATTTCCTGGATCTATTTGTTGTTGTTTATCTTGATGATATACTAATCTTCTCTCCCTCTCTAGATCACCACCGTAGTCACATCAAGAATGTATTGAGTCGCCTTCGACAACACGGACTTTATGCAAAACCAGAGAAATGTGTATATGAACGCCAAAGCATCCAATTCTTGGGTTTAATCATTTCCACTAAAGGCATCCAGATGGATCCCCAGAAGGTTACAGTCATCCTGGATTGGCCTGCTCCCAGTGATAAGAAGGGTGTCCAACGTTTCGTGGGGTTTGCAAATTTTTATCGAAAATTCATCAGAAATTTTTCTGCAATCATATCCCCCATTACAAGTTTAACCAAACAAGTTACAAGATTCTCTTGGTCTCTGGAAGCTCAGAAAGCTTTTGACACCCTAAAAAGACTTTTCACATCTGCATCTGTCCTGAAACACCCTGACCCAGCCTTGCCCTACGTCTTGGAAGTAGATGCCTCAGAAACAGTGGTAGGAGCAATATTGTCTCAGAGGTGGGGAGCTAAGGCTCTACTGCATCCAGTTGCTTTTTTTTCCCGCAAGCTGTCAAATGCCGAAAGGAACTATGACGTCAGGGACCGTGAACTTTTGGCCATCAAAGCCGCCTTGGAGGAATGGAGGTACCTTCTAGAGGGGGCCGCACACCCAATCTTAATCTATACCGATCATAAGAACCTCGAGTATTTAAGAACAGCAAAAAGATTGAAACCCCGACAAGCCAGGTGGGCACTATTCTTTTCTAGATTCACTTTTCACTTAACATTCAGGCCTGGATCCAAGAATGCAAAACCCGATGCGTTATGCATGTTCAGCAAACCTGAAGAAATCTCTTCTCCGGATACCATTCTATCCCCTGGGAACTTCCTATTACTTCAAGGAGAGTTAATAAAACAAAGTAAACAAACTCTAGTAAGTAACCCTTCACCAGCCGGGGTCTCTCTACTGACAAAGGATGGGCTACTTTGGCATGAAGACAAGGTCTTTGTGCCGGAAGACCTCCGAATGACCATCCTGGTGCGATGCCATGATCATGTGCTGGCAGGTCATTTTGGCACTGGCAAGACAACTGAATTAGTACAACGGACATTTTGGTGGCCTGGGGTGGAAAAAGATTGTAGGAAATATGTGGAATCTTGCACCACTTGCATCCGCAATAAAACCAGCAGATCCAGAGCCTGGGGTCTGCTAAAACCCTTACCTGTCCCCAGTAGACCTTGGAAGATGATCTGTCACAGGAGACAAGTCGCCTCCGTTCGCCGGGCTGCGGGGCGCATGCGCAGTGGGCTACTGTTGAGACGTGCACCCGTTCGCGGCCTGATTGTGCGGCGCGCGCGGGTGCGCGGCGGTCCACGGGTGCGCGCCGTCGCCCATGCGGGTGCTCGGTAGCGCGTCATGCTGACGCGCTCGCCGGGAGGCTACTTCAGACGACACCAGCACCCAGTCGGGTTGCTGGTTTGTCGTCAGCTGTGCCCCGCTCTGTGTTTGTTCCTGGTTCCTGATTATCTGACTCCCCGATCTCTGCTTGTTAAACGACCACTCTCCTGTCTGCCAGATACCCTGACCTCTGCTTGTTACACGACCACTCTCCTGTCTGCCGGATACCCTGATCTCTGCCTGTTTAACGACCACTCTCCAGTCTGCCGGATACCCTGATCTCTGCCTGTTTAAACGACCACTCTCCAGTCTGCCGGATACCCTGATCTCTGCCTGTTTAACGACCACTACCCAGTCTGCCGGATACCTTGATCTTTGCTTGTTAAAGGACTACTCTCTCTCTGTTTGCCTGATACCTCTCCCTGAGCTCTGCTGTTCTAAGGACTTGCCTATTTGCCCGTATTATACCTCTTTAACCTCTGCTCTTAGTATTATTAGGTATGCCAGTCCTGCACGGACCCACCAGAAGGCTTCTCACAACTCCAGTGTACCTGAGCCATCTTTAAGCTACTACCGGAAACCCGTGCCTCCGCATGCATACGATCCCCTGTACCACCTTCGGGGGTTTGGGTGCGCGTGGTCGTAAGGGCGAGCCACTCTCGGCATCTCGGCCTCAGTGAGTATTGACGTGACATGATCTCAATAGATTTTATTGTAGAACTTCCCCCATCTGAGGGCCACAACACCATTTTTGTAGTTGTCGATAGACTATCTAAGATGGCACACTTCCTGCCCATGAAGGGCACACCATCTGCTCGAGAAACAGCTCAAACCTTTGTCAAGGAGATCGTAAGGCTTCACGGGATTCCGGCCAATATTGTGTCCGACCGTGGGGTGCAGTTTACATCCAGATTCTGGAGAGCCTTATGTGATGCACTCGGGATTGAACTTTCATTTTCTTCTGCATATCACCCACAAATGAAATGGGCAGACAGAGAGGACTAATCAAACCCTCGAACAGTACCTGAGATGTTTCTCCTCATTTTCTCAAGACGATTGGGCTTCTCTGCTTCCCCTGGCCGAGTTTTTTTATAACAATTCAGTACACTCTGCTACAAAGCAATCTCCATTTTTTGCAAACTACGGTTTCCACCCTTCTTTTTTTTCTAATACAATTCCAGATTCCCCTGTACCAGCTGTTTCCGAAACTATAAATTTCTTCAACGCCAATAACAAACTGCTACAGGAAACAATGGCCAAGACACAGGCATACAATAAGGAAGTTTTTGACAGAAAAAGAAGGGGAGAATTGATCTTGAACCCTGGTGACCAAGTGTGGCTAGCAACTACTAATTTGAAACTGGCCTGTCCCTCGAAGAAACTGGGCCCTAAATTTATAGGACCATTTCCGGTGAAGAGACGGATCAATGAGGTTGCGTATGAATTAGAGTTGCCTGAGTCATTTAGAATCCACCCTGTGTTCCACATAACCTTGTTGAAACCTGCCATTCCTGACCCATTCCCAGGACGAAGTTCCGGCCCGCCTGAACCTGTAATTATTGACGGGGAGGAAGAGTTTGAGGTGGAAACACTCTTAGACTGCAGGAAGAGAAGAAATCAGATCCAGTTCCTGATAAAATGGAAAGGGTATGGGCCAGAGGACAACTCCTGGGAACCTGAAGGTAATATCCATGCCCAAAATTTGGTTCAAGCTTTTAAGAACTCCCATCCTGACAAGTGGGCCAAGTTGGGCATCCGGAGGCTGCCCTTTGGGGGGGGGGCAGTGTCAGGAAGGGCATGCCAGCACCCAAGATGGCTGCCGAAGAAGACGACCTGTTACCTCTGCCTGTCAGGAAGGGCATGCCAGCACCCAAAATGGCTGCCGAAGAAGATGACCTGTTACCTCTGCCCCTGTCAGAATTCCATTGGTGCACACACACCCTGTGACAGCTTTTTGACACCCAAACAGGCTACTTAAACTCAGTCAGTTTCCAGACTCAGTGCTGTCTGCTCTACAGCGTTCCCTGTGTATCCTGCAATTACCTACCTGACTTCTGTTCCTGTTGTGACCCGGCTTGCTTCCTGACGTTCCTGTTTCCTGCCTGCATCCGACCCCGGCTTGTCCTCTATTCTGCATTTGCCTGCTCCTTCTGCCACTTCGCTGCCAGTCTGCTGACAACCCGGCCTGTAATCTGATTCCGCTTCCGCTTCAGCCTCTGTTCCTGACGTGCCCGTTTGTGTATGACCCGGCCTGCCTGTACCTGCCTTCTCTTCAGCCTCGAGGGTGCCACCATCCCTTCTGCTGCACCTGCACTTCTGCTTGTTTGGACCGGTTGTCTACTCACTCTAGCTACCTGCCTACCACTGCTCTGGGATTCCTACAGATACCTCTAAAGCCCGGCCGAGTGCTCCGATCCAGCTCCAGGTTCAGTGATCCCGCCAGGCACTCGTGCGGCTCTGCATCTTGGTGCTTCCTGTCAGCTCTATCAGGGGCTCCAAGTCAGAGTTGTAAGAGCGGCCGTCCTCTGCATATCAGGCTCCATCACCAGGTACGTGACACCCTCTCTCTAACCCCCTCTCACTCTTACCCCCCTCTATCTCTCACCCCCCTCTCTCAAACACCCTCTCTCTGCCCCTCTCTTCCCGTTCTCTCTCTCACTCCCCATTCTTTTTCTCTCTAACCCTCTCTCATCTCTCCTCTCTCTCTCTATCTCATTGTCAGGGATGTGCCGGTGCCCATCAGGTGAATACGCGTGCGCACGCGGGGTCTGTCCAGGGTATTACAGTTGAATTTCCTCACTGGGGGGGCGCCGCCGCACTCCTGCGCACCCCTGTGCACCCCTGCGCACCCCTGCGCAATAGCGCTGTTTGGCGCCAAGGGCTCTTTAAAAGTATGTCAGTTGCACCCATGTGGTGCTGTTCATCTGCAGCTCTGCACCTGTGTTCCTGAATCTGCCTGCTGTTGTTATCCCTGCTATTGACCCGGCTTCATCTGACCTTCCTGCTATCTCCAATCCGACCCAGCCTGCCTGACTCTGCTAACTTCTTGTGACCCATTGCCGAACACCTGCCTGCCTGCCTGACTATTCTATGATTATCCATTTGCCAATACCTGCCTGATCTCCTGCCAAACGGACTGTCTGACTCTGCTTTTGCCTGTGTCCTGTGTCGCTGCATTCCAGCCTTCTCATCCAGCTCTAGGTTCTGCTGCTGCTACACCTCCTACCTGCCTGCCTGCTGATCCGCTTCGGCCTGCCAGCATCTGCAGCTCAACCATCCCGGAAGGATTTCTACTCAGCCTCCTGTGCCGGCCTCTGCAAGAACCTTCACCAGGCACTCCTACCCACTGTGCTCCACTGTTCCCACTCCAGTGGTTCCTGAACCAGTGCTGTAAGAGAGGTCTTCTTCTACCAGTCGGGCTCAATTACCAGGTACCTAACACTCATCTCTCCTCTCTCTCTCTCATCTCTTCTCTCCTCTCTCTCTCTCTCTCTTACTCTCTCTCCTCCCATCTCTAAAGAGGTGGAGCCCAAAGAGGAAGGGGTGGGGTTCACAGATGTAGGGGTGGATCTTAAACATGAAGGGGTGGGGCAAATTTAGATGGAGGAGCCTGATTTTAGTCTTGCCTATGGCAGCACTAAACAGAAATACACCATTGTATGTACTTACTGCCTCTCTCATTTCTTGAGGCTTTAAAATGCTAAGATAGTACAAACACCCCTAAAATTACCCCTTTTTGGAAAGTAAAAAGTCCAAGGTATTTAGCAAGAGGCAAGGGGGAGTTTTTTTATTTAAGGTGTTGTTTTTATGTCACAAAGTTTAGGAAAATGAAGAAGTTAAATAGAAACATACAAAGCTGTAATTTTAACAACTTATTTCTCACACACAGCATACACCCCAAAACACTGGTACTCATGAGTATGAGAATACCACATGCATTAGACTTTTTACAGCCTAGATGCATAGAGGGATCTAAAATCAAAGTAGCACTTTTTGGCCTTGGAGCAGAATACTGTCAATTATGCATATAATTTCCTGCCTGCCTATCACATTTATGGAGGCCCTGGAGCACCAATGCAGCAGAAACACCCACAAAATGACCATAAGTGAGTCTTTTAAAAAATGTTATTTTTTTGCCACAAGGTTTTGGAAAATAAAGAAAGAAAATGAAAAATTTTTTTTTTTTTACTCAAAATAATAGGATATTAAAAACACACAGCATAGGCCCACTTAGAATTATATCCCTAAACACATTGTGTGAGCCCCTTTCACAGCCTAGCCCCATAGAGGGGCCCAAAATCCAAGGAGCACCTTCAGGTGTTCTAGGGGCATAAATTATGCATCTCATTTCCTGATTACATATTACATTTTTGGAGGCCCTAGAGCACCAGGATAGTGGAAACACTCACAAAATAACCACATTTTGGAAAGAAAGCACCCCAAGGTATTTTCCAAAAAGGCATAGTGAGTCTTTTGAAAACTTAATTTTTTTGTCACAAGTTTTTTACACAAAGTTATCAATTTATTAAGATATTTTTCGACATGTGTGAGACTTTTTCACTGCTTGAATTGTGTAACAGACATTGTATCACACAAATCAATCAATTGTATCAAAGCCAATGTACTGTAATGGTTACATAGTTACCTCTGTACGAGTAGTCAGAGAATATAGCTAAGTGTAGCATCACCTATAGCAGTCCCAGTTCCTGCAAGCCAAGCAAGCCTAGCAAACTGGTACGTGGCTGCCCCCCAGGAATGCCATGTTTACTGGTAAGCAAGTACAGGAGGCTGAAGAAAAGAAGAACAAAAGAACTCCTGTGGTTCCATGAGTGCAATTGTCCACAGGGGATGACTGGGAATGGTGTATATATATATACAGTATCTCACAAAAGTGAGTACACCCCTCACATTTTTGTAAATATTTTATTATATCTTTTTATGTGACAGCACTGAAGAAATGACACTTTGCTACAATGTAAAATAGTGAGTGTACAGCTTGTATAACAGTGTAAATTTGCTGTCCCCTCAAAATAACTCAACACACAGCCAATAATGTCTAAACCACTGGCAACAAAAGTGAGTACACCCCTAAGTGAAAATGTCCAAATTGGGCCCAACTAAATAAAGACGGCCTAGGTTATAAGAAGATTGCCAAGACCCTGAAACTGAGCTGCAGCGTGGTGGCCAGGACCATACAGCGGTTTACCAGGACAGGTTCCACTCAGAACAGGCCTCGCCATGGTCGACCAAAGAAGTTGAGTGCTGCCAGCATTGCTGCAGAGGTTGAAGGGGTGAGGGGACCCCCACATCACCCTGAACACACCATTCCCACCGTGAAACATGGTGGTGACAGCATCATGTTGTGGGAATGCTTTTCTTCA
Organism: Lithobates clamitans; assembly: GCA_037952925.1. Lineage (NCBI taxonomy): Eukaryota > Metazoa > Chordata > Amphibia > Anura > Ranidae > Lithobates > Lithobates clamitans. Next base: position 290,342 of record JBBGZY010000644.1, read on the forward strand.
GCAGGGACGGAGATGCTGGTTAGAGTTGATGGGAAGATGGATGGAGCCAAATACAGGGCGATTTTAGCAGAATACATGCTAGAGTCTGCAAAAGACTTGAGACAGGGACAGCAAGCCAACAACCCTAAACATACAGCCAGAGCTACAATGGAATGGTTTAGATCAAAGCATATTTATGTGTTACAGTCAAACAAAATCTCCTGCGCTCAACAGTAGTGCGATGGCAATGGAAGAAGCCTGGAATTCCTATGGCTCCCAGTACACGCACAGGCCTTGCTGCCCTCAAAGGGTCAGGGGATACCCAACAGGAACACTGTAAAATGAACAGAGGGTGCACCAATCTTGCGCATTACCCAAGTAATATTTATTAAAATCAAAAGGAAGGAAACATACTCACAAACAAGTTGATAATAAAAACATATCAGACTTGGGAATTGCTGTTCACAGATGCTCTCCATCCATTCTGACAGAGCTTGAGCTATTTTGCAAAGAAGAATGGTCAAACATGTCACTCTCTAGATGTGCCAAGCTGGTAGAGACATACCCAAAAAGACTTGCAGCTGTAATTGCAGAGAAAGGTGGTTCTACAAAGTATTGACTCAGGGGGGCTGAATACAAATATACGCCTAACTTTTCACAAATTTATTTGTAAAAAAATTTGAACACCATTTATCATTTTCCTTATACTTCACAAATACATGCCTCTCTGTGTTGCTCTGTCACATAAAACTCCAAAACCCCAAAACCCCAATGGAAAATGTCAAGGGGTATGAATACCCCTTTTTGACCCCAGATCTCATATTTAAGAGGTCCTGTCATGCTTTTTTCTATTACAAGGGATGTTTACATTCCTTGTAATAGGAGTAAAAGTGACACAATTTTTTTTTTTTAAAAACAGTGTAAAAATAAATAAAATATTGTAAAATAAATAATAATAAAAAAAAAAAAAAAATTAAAACCCCCCCGTCCCGACGAGCTCGCGTGCAGAAGCGAATGCATAAGCGAGTAGCGCCCGCATATGAAAACGGTGATCAAACCACACATGTGAGGTAGCACCGCGACCGGTAGAGTGAGAGCAATAAATCTAGCCCTAGACCTCCTGTGTATCACAAAATATGCAACCTGTAGAATTTTTTAAACGTCGCCTATGGAGATTTTTGAGGGTAAAAGTTTGACGCCATTCCACGAGCGGGCGCAATTTTCAAGCGTGGCATGTTGGGTATCAATTTACTTGGTGTAACATTATATTTCACAATATAAAAAAAATTGGGCTAACTTTACTGTTGTCTTATTTTTTTATTCAAAAAAGTGAATTTTTTTCCAAAAAAAGTGCGCTTTTAAGACCGCTGCGCAAATACGGTGCAAAAAAAAGTATTGCAATGACCGCCATTTTTATTCTCTAGGGTGTTAGAAGAAAAATCATATATAATGTTTCGGGGTTCTAAGTAATTTTCTAGCAAAAAAACCTGTTTTAAACATGTAAACACCTAAAATCCAAAATGAGGCTGGTCCTTAAGTGGTTAAAAACAGCTCATAGATAATAGCTATATAACAAAAAAAGAGGTCAAACACAAAGATAAAAGCAAATTTATAGTATAAAAAGAAGGAGGGTGCCAGCTCGTATATAGGGAACAGATCATAAAGAAGCCATTTACAGTGTACAGGATGGCAGAGGCGTACCATATTCCAATCGATCCCAGGGGTCCCATATTTTATTAAATTGAGTAGTTCTATCATGCACAAATGGCGTCAAGTACTTCATCCTCCGAATCTCGGCCACTAATTGTGGGAATCTAGACCACGGAGGGGGGGTGTTCGACAACTAGCATAATGGAATGAGCCTTTTGGCAGCAAGAAGAATGTATGAAATCAGTCTGTTGCCCTTTTTGGTGACACCAGAAAAAGGGAGGCCAAAAGGTAGTGTAGAGGATCTAGCGCAGGGGTCTCAAACTGGCGGCCCTCCAGTTGTTGCGAAACTACAACTCCCATGAGGCATTGCAAGGCTGACAGTTACAAGCATGACTCCCACAGACAAAGGCATGTTGGGACTTGTAGTTTGGCAACAGCTGGAGGGCCGCCAGTTTGAGACCCCCGATCTAGCGGAAGGGACACGTCTACCACTCTCTGTATCAACTGCATCACTTCATGCCAAAAGGACTGAATCATAGAACATTGCCAGAAAATGTGGAATTGAGATCCAACACCCGTCCCACAATGCCAACAATGTGCCGGTATCGAGGGATCATATTTATGAATAACTTCAGGTGTTTTGTACCAAAGCATAAGAATCTTTATGGACGTTTCTCTTTGGAGTACACATTTAGAAGACCCAAAGGTGGACGACCATATCCTATCCCACGACTGTAAGGAAATAGGTCTGCCTATCAACTGAGCCCATCTCCTCATATATAGGTGACATGTCTCAGTGAGAGGGGTTGTCTCATGGAGGATATGATGATATTAAATGTAGCTGTTGGGGACCTTGAGCACACAGATATTCAAAGGGTGTGGGTTTGTCTAGGGTCAGGAGTGGGGAGTGGGAATAGAAGAAATGTCTGACCTGTAAATAGAAGTGGAATAAATGTTTTGGGATGTTAAATTTCTCGCACAGGCTATCGAATGTATATAACCTGCGTGAGATTGGATGGACTTTTGATAGCCTTTCTAAGTTGAAATAGGGAAGCATTTATCCATGGAAATACTCTACCCAAAGACAGGCTGTCCGGGATCGTTGGATTGAAGAGAACACTCATAAGAGGGGAACATGGTGAACTAAGAGGGAAATTTTTGAGGCACTAACGCCATATATCTAGGGTAAAATTCATTGGACCAGTGCATTGGCGTTTATAAATGGGATCCATGGGAGGAGAGGGAGTCCATATTAAACAGCATGGATGCACCGGATACAACACATCTTTCTCAATGAGGGACCAAAGGTTTGGTGCCTGTAAAGACAAACAAGACACAATGACCCTCAAATGGGAGGTGTAGTAATATTTAACAACATCCGGTGCTCCCAGGCCCCCCATAGATCCTTTGGCAAGAACCGCTGAGCCCTGTCCTTCCAAATAAATTTTAAAAAGTTTCTCTGGATTGTTTTAAGTTAAGATGTGGGAATGGCAACAGGTAATGTTTCAAAATGATATAAAAGCCTAGGTAAAACAGACATTTTTAGAACGTTTATCCTGCCTAGGAGGGACAGGGGAAGTTTCGTCCAACTTTGCAGGGATTTATTGATGTCTAAAAGTAGAGGCGGATAATTTGCAGAATAGAGAGAGGAATAAGAGGGAGTGAGAAGGATACCCAAGTACTTGAGGGAAGTAGTACACCACTTATAGGGATAAGAAGCTTTGAGCTGGGATAACAAAGAGGATGGGATGTGTATTGGAAGGGCTTCAGTTTTGGATGTGTTAACCTTATAGCCTGAGATGGCACCAAAGGCCATGAGTAGATTGTGTAGTGAAGGGAGGGATAGCAACGGCCTGGTAACAGTCAGCAGTATATCATCTGCAAAGAGCGATAATTTATACTCTCCCTGTCACATCACCACCCCACGAATATCCGGGTGTATACGAATAGACTCAGCCAGGGGTTCTAGGCACAAAATAAAAAGCAATGGCAAGATAGGACAGCCCTGCCGAGTTCCATTCGTCATGGGGAAGCTAGGCGACAAGAAAGAGGACATCTGTACCTGGGCCGTGACCCCAGAATACAGAGCCTCTAATGCTTTTAGAAAAGGACCCTCAAAACCATAAGCACGCAGGGTAGAGAACATATAAGGCCAACTCAGCCTGTCAAATGCTTTTTGTGCGTCCAAACTCAGGACAAGAGCCTGGCACGAGAATCTATCAAGTAGGTCAATCAAATCTATGGTTCGGTGGGTATTATCCTAAGCATGCCTGCCAGGGACAAAGCCCACCTGGTCTCTATTGATCAACTTAGGGATAAGTCTAGACAATCTGGAAGCAAGAATTCTCGTGAATATCTTATAATCTGAATTTAAAAGTGCTATGGGCCTGTAATCATCTGGAAGAGAGGGGTCCTTCCCAGGTTTTGGGATACCAGAAATATAAGAATGGGAGAATTGGAAGTGTGGGGAATGTCCTTTGAGTATAGATTCATAGAGAGTCAACATGTGGGGAGACAGTATGTCAAAGAAGGTTTTATAGCAGAAATAGGGCAAACCATCTGGGCCAGGAGATTTGTGTAGAGGAAGGTCTTTAATAATAGAAAAAGTTCCTCTGTAGTTATATCTGAATTCAAGCTAGCTAGATCAGAGGAGGACAATTGTGGGAGCCTTATGTTAGAGAAAAATTCCCCAAATGTAAAAATGAAATTATTGTCAGGAGTCAGACAATTATACAATTTATGGTAGAAGGTACCAAAAGTTTTGGACATCTCTTGGGGGGATAAGTTTTGGTACTGTCAGCTTGAGAGAGGAAGTCCGGGAATTAGTTAAATGGACGCAGTCATAATTTATTGACTAATATCCTATGAGGCTTATTAGAGTACTCAAGCCCTACCGAGTTGTACTAATTTGATTTGTTCTCTGAGGAGAGTAACCTTACGTAGTTATGACACTGTGGGATTGCACAATAGCCGTCGCTCGACAGACATCAGATCAGCCGATAGAGACTGTAAATGTTTATATCTGTCTTTTTTCAGACGAGAGCTTTCTGCCATGCACTCTCCACGAAAGACAGCCTTGTGGGCCTCCCACAGCGTAGAGGGATCAGGCATAGATCCTACGTTGAGCTGAAAATATTCCTTTAAGCTTTTGGCCAGTTTACCATGTGAGACCTTGTGTTGTAAAAGGTGATCATTAAGCCTCCAATGGCATGACCTAGTAAATGTCTGGGAGAGAGCAAGATCTAATATAATAGGAGCATGGTCAGACCATGTAATGGGAGAAATGTCAGACTCAGTCACATAAGAAAAGAGAGGGGCAGAAATAAAGAAATGGTCAAGGCGGGGATACATTTTATGAGCTGCTGAATAAAATGTAAATTGATTAGCGGAGGGGTGTTTAATCCTCCATGAGTCAAAAAGTTGTTGGGATCTAATACATTTATGAAATGAAGTGGCTTGGGACAGTATTTTCCTTGAAGGAATATCTTTAAACAAAGTTTGTCTGTCTTTAGTAGAAGACATAACCAGATTAAAGTCTCCCCCTACAATCATAAAAGGTTGAGAATGATAATGAGGAGTCAAAAAGTTTGTTGAGGAAATCAATCTGGCCCGTATTGGGAGCAGATAAATTGACTAAGGTGAAGGAAGAATTCATATAGTCACAATCAAGGATGAGAAATCTCCCATGGGGATCAACAAGAGCCTTCTTAACCCTGATAGGAAAGGATTTCCGAATTAGAATTGCTACTCCTGCCTTACCTGTGGAGTCAGAGGCAAGGTATTTTGAAGCAAATTTAGGCGAATCACCTGCATGAAAATGTGTCTCTTGAACCATTATGGCATCTGCCCCAGAGGATCTGAACTCTTTCAGAGCTATCCAACATTTCCAAATGGAGGCCAGACCCTTTACATTGTATGATATTATCCTTTTTATTAACAGTAAAGGTTTTTATTTAACAAATCAGCATTACAAAACCATCAGTGTACGACAATTAGTATTCAGTCATTACATCATTATGGTAAAACATCCAATTAAGGAAACAATGCAGGATCTCACAAATGCATATTTACTAGATAACGAAACAACAATCCTATGCATTTTACATACAACCCATTCTATCTTATTCTTTACAACTTGCATCCAAGTATTAGTCAACCCTATTTGTAATTCCCCTCCAGTCCTCAACTGTATATTCCCTGTCTCCCTCACCCGGTGGGTTCTGAGGATATTCTTATCTGGAGCTAGCTCTGAGGATCAGCAGGTGGCATATTCACTACCCCCCAAGATCCGGTACATGTGCGAAAAGTTCATCCGGTTAAATATGATCATCATCTGGTGTGACCCGACGGCGCCCCGTGTCCGAGGGAGGGGTAAAGCCCCTAACCGAGACCAGGGAATCCGTCACTCGGTCCCCAGCTCCCGGGCCCTCAACCACGCACAGCCATCCAGGCTGACCAGACCTTATTGAATTTAGCAGGACACTGCCTGCTTTCATATGTAAGTTTGTACAGTGGCAGAACTGAATCTACCGCTTTCTTCCAGGACCCGAGGGTAGGGGGCTCAGCTGACTTCCAATGTAGCATTATCTCCCTCCTCGCATAGAACAGCAGGAGTGTTATAGAAAGTTTGGTGTATCTGTCCCCCTCTACATCGCCCAAGTAGCTCAACAGAAGCAGCATGGGGTCAGGTGACAACTCAATTTCCCATATGTCGTTTAGCACCCCTGTAACCCCTTCCCAGTATGGCCCGAGCTTCAGGCATGCCCATACCATGTGCCAAAATGTCCCCTCTCCTCTCCTGCACCGAGGGCACGATGGGTCAACATGAGGATAAATTCTAGCCATCCTATGCGGAGTAAAGTAGGCCCTATGAAGAAATTTCAACTGTATGAACCTGTCCTTAGCTGCTATCACAGTTGGGATGTAGGTCGAGACGCAATCCTCCCATTCCTCCTCCCCCAGTGTCTGAATATCCTCCTTCCATTTGTCAAATGTACGGATGGGCTTAATGTCATGTGCTACCGTCAGGTATATGTACAATGTGGATAGGGGCTTCCCCATTACACTTGAGGTCAGAAGTCGCTCAACTGAGTCCGGTTCCAGAGTCAGTCTGTCTGGGAATTGCACCTTCATCGCGTGTCTCAATTGCCAGTATTTGAACTCGAAGGTTCAGGGGAGGGAGTACTGCCATTTAAGGTCGTGAAAGGGCGTTAGCTTATCATTAGTTATAATATGTTTTAGAGTGGTTATTCCCCGTGTGGCCCACTGAGAGGGATCTGGAATATCATAGAGATGGGGTAGGGCAGGATCACCCCAAAGCGGAGTATGAGGAGATATGCGATTTGGCTCAGCATATATTGACCTGGCCTCCCTCCACACTCTAATGGTAGTTTTCATTGGGGTCGTCAGAGGGTAGGGTGCCTTAGGACCCCTGTACACCAGGTTTGACAGGGCAGCGTAAGAGCCTAAGATGGCGGCCTCAAGTCTAACTGCGGGGTTTTGTCTGGGCTGAGGGAACCACCAGTGCACCGTGACCAGTACAGCAGCCCAATAGTATATCAAAAAATTTGGAAGGGCAAGCCCCCCTCCCGACAAAGGAAGGTAAAGCACCCTCTTCGCCACTCTGGGAGGTCTCCCAGCCCAGATGAAAGCGGTTAGAATCCCCTCTAGGCGTCTAAAAAAGGACTTGGGTATATGGGATGGTGTGTTACGGAAAAAGTACAGAAATTTTGGGAGGAATACCATTTTAAGCAAGTTGATTCTGCCTATGGGGGTAAGCGGTAGGGTGCGCCAGGCTGTGCATTTTACTGTAAGTTGGGAGATGAGAGGCTGCAGATTTTTTTCCAAAAAACTCGTGGGTAATGTTACTAATTTTAATACCCAGATACGTGAACTCGTCCACCCACTGGAGTGGAGTGGCAGTGTCCACCCTGGGAAGCATGGGATGAAGCGGAAACAAGACCGACTTGTCCCAATTTATGCAGACACCTGAAAATCGGGCGAAGTTCTCGGATAAGTTTAGAGCCTTCTGCAATGACTGATTGGGATCAGCAAGATAAAGTAATGTGTCGTCCGCATATAGGGACACCTTTTCTTCAATTGTGCCTACTGTTATTCCCTTCACCCTCGCCTCCGCCCTCAGGGCAATGGCAAGGGGTTCTATCACCAAGGCGAAAAGCCCCGGTGACAAAGGGCAACCCTGACGGGTGCCCCTTCCCAGGGGGAAAGAATCAGAGAGGGTTCCGTTTGTACGAATCCTCGCTGTGGGGTTGGCATAAAGCATCCGTAACCTTTTTAGAAAATTCGGCCCAAACCCAAATTTCGAGAGGACCCCCCATAAGAAGACCCATTCTACGGAATCGAAGGCCTTCTCGGCATCGAGGGAGACCACCACTCCCGCCGAATCCGCCTGCACCCTATCCATATGGGTAAAAAGCCTTCTAATGTTGATGTCCGTTCCCCTCCCCGGCATGAACCCCATTTGGTCTGGGTGTATTAGGGCTGTTATTACTGTGTTAAGTCTCATGGCCAACACCTTGGCCAGGAGCTTAGCATCAACGTTTATTAGGGAGATGAGGCAATAAGAGGAGCATAGAGACGAATCTTTACCTGGCTTGGGGATTACAACAATCACAGCCTCACTTAATGAGTTTGGAAGTTTCTCCAGTCGCTGCGCCTCCGTTAGCATAGCCTGTAATTTACCTGTCAGCTCCTCAGCATATTGTTTATAGAACTTGACGGGTATCCGTCCGGACCCGGAGATTTGCCCGACTGAAGAGACTTAAGAGCTTTCAGTAATTCGTCCGTGGTGATGGCGGCATCAAGGTTGTCACGGTATTTTACCGTCAGAACCGGAAAGTCAATGGGCTCCAAGTACTCGGTCAATTCGTCCCTAGTATATGTGACCTTAGAGCTATAGAGATTCCTATAAAAGGAGGCAAAGCTGTCATTTATCTCGTCTGAGTCGTATGTGAGACGTCCGTCAGGTCTTTGTATGTGTGGTATGCACATCCCCCCCTGTTGTTCCCTAGACAACCAAGCCAATAGCTTCCCTGACCTCTCCCCCTGTTCGAATATGCGTTGTGACTGGGCGAGAAGGCGTTTCTGAGTGAGAGAAGTGCAGATACGAACAACCTCCCCGGTCAGAAGTTGAAGCGTGTCATAGTCACCAGGGTCCTTTGTCCTAAGGAACCGTGCTTCTTGCAGGTCCACCTTCCTCTCTGCGTCAGACAAGTCCGCTCACCTCTCCCTACGAACCCTGGCTATAATAGTCTGATATCTCCCTCTGGTGTACGCTTTGAAGGTGTCCCAAACCGTCATTGCACTGGCCGTGCCAGGATTGGTATCCCAGTACTCCCTCATCGCCCCTCCGAAGTGTCCATCCACCATCTCATCCAACACCCAGAATCTGGACAATCTCCACAGGGATAGTCCTGAAGTGTGAGAAAGTTCCAGTGCCAGGAGGAGCGGTGCATGGTCAGACACACCCCTGGGAAGGATTCTGATGTCTCTTACCCTAGACATGGCAGAGCGGTCCACATAGGCCAAGTCGATCCTGGAGAAGGATCTGTGTGAGGCTGAGTGGCAAGTGTAGGCCCTATGGTGAGGGTTTCTCCACCACCACACATCCGTCAAACCATACAGCTCCGCCCAGTCCACCAATCCGAGGTGGGGGTGCCCAGCGATGGACATCCTATCCACCTCCGGACTGGGGGCCATGTTAAAATCACCTAAAATAGCTATATTATCACTTTGAAAGTCCGCTATCTTGGAGGCTACCTGGTGTAGGAGAGGTATTGATGCCGGGGGGGTAAATACACTCCCACTTTTACCCATCTCATAGAATGTATCTGAGCATGAACTGCCACATATCTACCCTCCGGGTCAAGTACCAGGTCTAGCAGCCTAAAGGGGAGAGATTTATGGACTAGGACACTTACGCCCCTCGCAAAGTTAGAGAACGTGGAATGATAATGATAAATGATAATCCAGGGTTTCTTTAGGGCCATAGTTTTCCTACCCACTAGGTGGGTTTCCTGTAAGATGCAGACATGTGGGCTGTACGTTTTGATGAATTGGAACACCAGTGATCTCTTAACCGTGGAGTTCAGACCCCTGGGGTTCCAGGACAGAATATTAAAGGGGTGCCATAATTGTACGGTAGATTGGGGATGCTCAAGTTAGGAGGATGCTCTTCCCCCGAGGCTGCCACCCCGACCCGGAGGATACAACATACGAAGTCATACAGTACTGACATTTGCAATGCATTTATAAAACATTTTTGCAAAACCAAACTTTTCAAAAACAAAAGTTTAACCCAAAACAACAAATCTGCCCTTATGGGGCCACTAACCCTTCCCCCCACCCCACCCAACCCCTTGAAACTGAGGCAGGCATCCATCCCAACCAAAATCAGCACGCCGGCTGCAAAAGGGGGTCCTGTGCAAAAGGCGGTTCGACCCCTCAAGAGTCCTTGGGGTCTCAGGTAAGCCGAGTCGCTGTCCTCTAGCTTGGGACTCCGCCGGAGCACCACTAAATCTGTCGGGGGGACCCGCAATGAGGAGGGCAAATGAAACAAAACAATTAAACATTGGGCTGGGCCCATCCCTTGCATATTTATGTAAAAAAATAAAAATAAATAAATAATAAAGGAAAAAAGGAAAAGATAGTGAAAAAAATTGAGAAAGAGGGGAAATTCCGCCATCTGAATGTGTGTGGTGATCCGGTTCCCTGATGTCCCTGTAAGAGAGGGAACAGTACTCCTTCCAACTTGAAAGATCTCCTGGTGTACACCACCAGGGGCACTGACTTAATACTTGTGGGTCCCTCAGTGGAGGCTGTCACATTTAAGAGCAGGTAGGCAGGTGCAACTAAACTGCCTCATATCAAGTGTTGCATTAAGAGATGCAGTGTTAATCATTACAGGAGTTGGTGCTCAGGGCCCAGTGTATTCAATCATGAACATGTAGTAATCCCATATTAAGCTCTCGGTTGTCGGTCATGGGGCAGTGTGTCGAGCCAGGTGGATGCCTCCCTGGGCGAGGTAAAAAAGCGGACTGATTCACCATCCTGGACCCTCAAGCGCGCTGGAAATAGGACACTGTAGCGGATGTTCGGAGGATAGCAGGCGGCCGGCGGCCACGATGAGAGGGAGAGGAGAGCCGATCAGTGCCGTCTCTTCCGCCGACGGCTCCGGCCGCTCGTCTGGGGCCTAGTGGAAGTCGTAGGCCTCCGCGCCCACAGCAAGGGGAGGTCAGGTCCGGAGGATGGCAGACAGCCTGCGGCTGTGATGAGAGGGAGACGGGATCAGAGTGTCCTCCAGCAGGGGGCCCGTGCTGACCTCCAGGCTCCCAGTTCCAAGCCGCAGTAGGCCCGGGAAAATCCGCCACACGTGAGGGCCGGGCCTCTAAAGAATGGATGGCTGCTCTTCCCTGTGCGGGCTTTTCAGGGTTCGGGGTGTAGCGTTTCTGGTGAACAGTCTCTCAGGTCACCTCAGACCTAACTTTGTGAGTGGATACAATGCCGATGGCTCGGATTACAAAGTAGGCCCCGGCGGAGCTCAGGAACAGGCGACTGCTCACATCGCCATCTTGGACACGCCCCGTATGATATTATCCTTAAAGCCATAAGCATGTTATGTGTATGGAAGCTTGTGGAATATGAAAAAACATGTGATGGAGGGGAACATAAAGGACAAAGCTAAGGGAGTGAGGTTGGATATGATTACAATCATACAGACTTAGCCCCTGAATACCTGCATTACAGCAAACATACCATAAGAAGAGAGAAGGAGTATGAAAAATAAAAAAGAGATAAAGGTAAAAAAGAAACATTTGCAACCTCAAACTACTGAGCTGGCATCTGAGTATGGACACAGAAAAAAGAACAAGATCAAAGTCATGTATAAAAAACAACATCAGTAAAAAAAACAAAAAGAAGAAAAACTTTGATTGTGTGCCTGAGATATAGCCATATCTCAGGGGGCCCTGAAAAACAACAGAGGCAATGTAGGGACACATGCGTACCCCCAGCAGGGGAATCCAAAGAGTAAGGGAAGGGGACCGCCAATCCTCCTTGTGAACATGGCAGTAGCTGTGTGTGTCAAACAGGATGAGTCCTAATAGGTTAAAATAAAGTCAGCAAAGAAAAAAAAAGGAAAAAATAAAATAGGAACTGCTGTCGATTTGCTGGTGTAATAAAGACCACAATAATAGTAAAAAAACACCATGGGTTGGGAAAAAACATTACCCCAACTTACGTGTGGGGTAACTTATAAACCTTTAGTCCAGAGCAATATACTGCGATTCTCTTGAACTACGAATAATCTAAATATGACTTTGAGCCCGAAAGTCCCCTGTAGGAGCATCAAGGAGGTTGATTGGAGAGTCGAGGGCGTTAAGGTGTAGATAGTTGTTTCTTTGATCGACTCCTCACTGGGGTCCAAACCCGACTAGGGGTAGTGGGAAATGGACGGGCTTAGGCCTGAGGAGGCAGGAGGTCTTCTTCCGGCATAGGGGGGAGTCCCAGGCTTTTTATAAAAGCTTCACCTTCTTGGAGATCACGGAGATTGTGTTGCACTCCATCCTTGGCTACAGTGAGACGAAAGGGAAAGCCCCAGTAGTAAGGTACTTGATGATGTTGCAGATGGGATGTGATTGGACGTAGGTTCCTCCTTTTAGCAAGGGTGATGGGAGAGAGGTCACTAAAAATGTGTAGTTTAGCCCCCTTGTACACAAGCTGGGCTTTGTTTCTTGAGGCTAGGGTTAGTGCCTCTTTGCTCTCATAATAGTGGAACCTCACAATAACATCTCTGGCCTGGCTCCAGCCGGAGGTTTTGGGCCCAGAGAACGGTGAGCCCTGTCAAGGTGCCAGTCCACATCTATAACCGTGGGTGCCATGGTATTAAAAAGACCCAGGAGGAAAGGGCTTAATGCAGAATCTCCCACGTTTTCAGGGATACCTCTGAAACGCAAGTTCTGCCTTCTCTCCCTATTTTCCAAGTCCTCTTGCTGTAATTGTATTTGGGAGACTGACTGTCTTAAGTTATGGTTTTTCTCCTCCATAGCCTGCACATAGTCAACCATTTCATCAAACTTGTGTTCAATGGTGCCAGTGCGTTCCCCAATTTGGTTTATTTCCCCTCTTAGTTCTGCAGCTAACTTGCTCACCTTTGTGGAGACAGTATGGGTGATCTGCTGGAGGAGAAGCCGCAGCTTGGCATCGAGCTTTGCATCCAGGATGGCTGATGTAAGAATCTCCTGTGAAGAAGCAGGGGAGAGGGCCAAGCTCTGGGTGGTGGCTAAAGGTTGTTTTTCAGCGTCATCTGTTCCCAGGAATGGGTCCAAAGCGGCGAAGGGGTCCGCAAGCGAAATCGAGGACACAGATTACGGCCTAGTAATGTACAGCTCCATGTGCGGCCCGGTGCGCGGCCCAAACAGCGGATTGTAGTGCTTCTGCTGCTGGCCAATCTTTCCCATGGGGTGCTTAAAGGGTACAGCGAGCGGTTAGGCTTACCCCCGGTGCTTTATATTGCTTGTGTAGCTGAGCGGGGGTCTCAGAGGTCCGACGGAGCCCGGAGCTCACTCAAGAGACTTCCTCCATGTTAGAAGTCGCGCATGCGTGCCCCATGAATGCAGTCTTTTGTTTACTATTGTGATGCTATGAATTGTCACAGAATCAGATGACACAGGGCCAGTCACAGCTGTACCCCAGTCAGAGATCCGCTGTGGTCATAGCAAACGACTGTGACCTGTCACAACCTATAAGCAAACAATGGCATGCCTCCATCTCTAAATGTATTAGTGGAGGAAAAAGGAAAAAAAGATGGGACTTTGCATGAGGCATGTCATTGTGAATAATGATAATAAAAATCATAAATAAATGATGAATAAAGTGTGGGTATGACTGATTTAATTTGATGTCTCAATCATATATAGAGAACCATGATTAGAGGAAAACATGATATATTAACTCAATAAATAGTATATATATATATAATATAATCATACAATATTAATATATCACATATAATGATAAAGTATTTAATACAGATAATCAACAGACATGATTGATACAATAAATACAGCGTAATTAATAAAAAACATCATGAATGCATGATTAGCAAGATAAATCCATAACTCCTCATACATCAGATATACAGATAGGTAAATAGTAATATTAATAAAATTCATAATTTGGGCAAGCTTGTCTTGGCACCTTTTGGTGGAAACTCTACGCATTTCATGGCTTACAGACACTCATCAGGAGTAAGATGCGGTATTGTACTAGAAAAGTAGATGAATATGGTATCTATTAATATATATTACCCTCTAAAAGAGGGAAGAAAATAGCAAGAATGAACAACTTCTCAATTACCCACACAGCATCCTACAAACTGTGCTCAGCTTCTAAAGGGGATAACTGATGGCTCCGGATAAGCTGTTTCATCTGGGGTTAATGTGGCAGACCCACCCAAAAAAAATTTGGGACTAAGGACCGAGGGGGCAGCCATGGGACATGCCAGACCGACCGCCACGACACTATCCCTGAATGTGATGTGTGTGCACTTTTTATGCACATTAAAGCATATATGAGTGAAATAGAATCTATAATATTGAGTGAGTAGAACTCATGTGTCTAGTAGGTGAGATACCTACATGTTCCAACAAAGAGAGTAATGAGTAGATATGGGTTATGTGTGTATGGGTAAATCCCACTGATAAAAACGAAATATATAGGCATAAACACATTTAATGTGATATTAGGGGTGAAAAAAGGGTAATGGGCAATCACCCATAGGTGTGCACAAGTGAACAACAAAACCAATTCCCAAAAGCGTGTGTATTTGGAGTCAATAAGTGACCCCCAATTACCTGCATAGTGTAAAAATGGCATGCGTGAAATCCCTTCCTTGTGGTGAGAATGTGTGATGGGCTGGCTAGCCCCGGGTCACCGCCAACATCATGCCTAGACATCATTGCAGCAGTGGAGATTCAGGGGGGACCAATCCACTTACGGTACCAACGACCACAGTGGATACCCACCCGCCTCAGCTGTGGCGTAAGATGAAACTACACAATCCCCGCTTCATGGCGTCAACTGGCGCCTCGTGAGGGGCGTGTCTGCATGATGCCGTTACGCCAAGGTCAAACCCCACTCTCACCGCAAGACAGAGATGATCTAGGAGAAAGACCTGGTGTGCATCGCAACCCCAGAAGTAAAAGAAACAAATACCCAACCCCACCGCCCAAGGGTTAGGCTGGCTGGTGAAAGAGAAGGTCAACAGGAATCCAACGAGGTCTCCATTGACAATAAGGAGATCGGTGGTCATAGCAGTTACAAATCATGTTGCTGTATACTCCAGAAAGTGGGCACGAGCGACCGATGCGGGAGGACATACAGGTACAGTATGTCCATCCACATTGGCACTGCTTCTATCTGCCCATATATATGCATTGGCCTGATGGGAGATGGTTAAAAGAAATTTAGTATATTCACCGTAATTATTCACTTTAAGCATTACTAAAATCGTTGCTCCCCAACAAACTGAATTTTTTTTTTCTTTGCCCCCAGGTTAGTACCCAGCCCCCCATGCCATTTGTTTGACAATCCTTTGACATCCAAAATGCCATTAAAAGTTTAATAGTACTTAACATGTCTTTATATACTGTATATCTGTAAACATGCTGCTCTGGAGGACACTGTTTGGAGACAGGAGACCTACTCTACATTGAGCTGAATGAGCAACCAAACTCCCAGCAGAAGAAGATATTGCAGAACACTGCAGCAAATACTTAGAGGCTAGGGGGCAATATTGCTGGAAAGAGCAAATCTCTTCAGTATTGGTAATGCACCATAGGGGGATATTTTTCTGAGCCTGTTGGGACAAATACTAATGTATAACTTTTACTGAAAATGCAGTCATACTTTAATCCCTCTCCAATGATTTGCCTCATTAGCTGTACATATTATCTAAATTCAGTTGCCTGGCCCCAGTCTATTCTCAGTGAAAGTTCTTCCTTATCTGAGGGGACTAAAATGTACCATAATAAAGGGTCCTTATAAATAGGAATGCCTGGTTTATGGTGGACTTAAACAAATATTATATTGTTTCATAATTATTCTATTTGTACAAAGGTTCAGTGAAAAAAACACACTAGTATTAGAAAAAATAGGTAGGATTAAATGCAAACTGGCACTCATCAACATCGTCTTTCTTCTCAGTCTGCTGTCCTAAGCAAAACCAGAATTATGCTTTGCTACAGACACTCACCTCTTTTTTATATGAACTGTAATGCCCTGTACACACGGGCGGATTTTCCGTCGGAAAAATGTGCAATCGGAGCTTGTTGTCGGAAATTCTGACCGTGTGTGGGCTCCATCGGACTTTTTCCATCGGATTTTCCAACACACAAAGTTTGAGAGCAGGCTATAAAATTTTCTGACAACAAAATACGATCGCGTCAATTCCGACCGTGTGTGGACAATTCCGACGCACAAAGTGCCACTCATGCTCAGAAGAAATTCCGAGACGGAACTGCTCGGTCTGGTAAAATTAGCGCTCGGAATGGATATAGCACTTTCGTCATGCTGCAATGTTTTAAATTTAATGCAGTGCACTCTCTTCTTCTTTATAATGCTAGAAGAATGAAGTTGTTTTGCTGCTCATATTCACACAGACTTCTCACAAACTTCTTTCTTTATTATTTATCGTGATTTCATCAATATATTTTTATTTGTCTCATCTGTCTAAAATTATCATTTTGGGTTTTTTTTTTTTCTTTTTTTTGTTTGTATTTTTTTAAAGCCTGATCTTGTGTTTTTTTTTTGTTAATTTTTTTTACTCCAGAATATTTTTGGGTGTGTTTTGTGTGTCAAGTTACCACAACACCATTAATATCTTGTATTATGTATTAATCTCAAGGAGATTGCTTGGTGTTGGTGTCTCTTGTTAATTTCACATTGTATTTTTGAAATGTACGTGCCTCCTCACAAACAAACTGTCCTTTTTAAGGAAAACACACATAAGCAAGTATAATTGAAAAAAAATTCCTTTATTGAGGGGTCCTAACCAAAGAAAGAGGGAGGCAACGCTGAATAAACAGCAGAAATTGGCGAAGCCTTTGATCCCCAGGGCACACATCAGCTATTTCAAGGAAAAATTGGTGGCCTGAGGAGTCCTTATCTAAGGGAGTTCAATCTGGTCCAGAAGTCCAAGAGATCATGAACAGCAGCAGATGACATGTGTGTCCCCAGGCTGTGGTCATACAAGAGTCTGCATCTTTTGTCAGACCAGACTGAACCCAGGTCATCACTCTGTGGTCTTCCTTCCACGCTTCCTTCCATGCTGTGTCTGTGGTGGTGGAGTTGTGGCAGGAGGAGGAGGAGGAGGATGGTCCAACTCACACAGGTGTGTTTTGGGTGTGATTTCACCCCTCACCTGCCTTAGTTAGTGTTTTATAAAGAATGTCCTCACACATGAGGCGTTGGCCTCCTGCATGTCCTTCAGTTTTGTGGCAGCCATGCTGGCAAAGGCCTCTTCACAAGTGGGAAAGGCTCTGAGGGATACAGAAGCCTCCTGAATCAGCCTGAGTGCTGAATCCTGCACGTGACTCCCCTTCCTGGGTCTTTTGTTTGGAAGGCGGAGGGGAGGGACCTGTGATTATGTCAGGCTCCTACTGGGCCTGGCTTTCTCCTGGCTGCCACTTATCCCCGCCTCCTCCTGGCTGCCAGTAACCCCTGCCTCCTCCTGGCTGACACATTCCACAGCCTGCTCCTGTGTGCCACATTCCACAGCCTCCTCCTGGCTGAGGTCTTATTGTATATAAAAAAGGGACATAGTTTTAGTTTTTTCTTCATCAATCACACACAATTTTCATCTCATGGCTGTTGCCAATTGAATGTTAACAAATATAACAGACTATTATTCTGAGCCCAGCATTTTTCATTCTTGTCCCAATTATTTTTGCCCACTACTGTCTATTTATATGTAAAACTCTTTATTAAATCAACAATTAGTGATCAATAATAACATCTAGTAAAAATCATTTATTTATTGACCAGAAATCTGTAGAATAATGCTATACCTGGCTCCAGCTGGGCTCCTCCACTTCTTCCTGGCTGGAAGTCTCAGGTTGGACATCGGAAGCCTCATCTGGGGTGGAAGATAGGGTGGAAGGAAGAGTGGAAGGTAGGGTTGAGAGGGATTCCCTGACTTCAGTCTGGTCTGACAGAAATCGCAGTCTCTCATAGTACCACAGCCTGGGGACATAAATGTCATCTGCTGCAGCTGCGGATCTCTGGGAATCCGTGACCTTCTTGCGCTCCCTAAGATAAGTGCTCCTCAGGCCACCAATTATGGCTTTTAAATAGGGGATGGTTGCCGTGGGGACCACCGGCTTCACCAACTCCAGCAGTTTCTCCAGCGCTACCTGCCTCTTTTGTTTATGATTATACTGCGGGTGTTTGACCTGCCACAGACAGACAGTATTTGTCTATGAACAGGGAGAGGAAGTTGTGGTCATTGAAGCCATCCATGTTATCTGCAATACACAAGACAAACCCTAATGTCAGGTTAAAGTCTCCTAATCTTGTCCCAATATAGGCCTCAATCTAGAAGCAGTATAGGCCCAAGTTTAAATGTTACCTTCGTTATCACGATCGGTGCTCCCAATACACCTTCCACAGCTCACAGATCGTACTTACTATGCACGTGTGTTACGCTTTATATACACTGCGCATGCGTGAAACTCCGCCCACCCCTGAAGTTCTTTCAAGTCTATTCCCCGCCCCTTCTCATTTGGCGCAGTGGGGAAGAGCACATGGCGGAGACACAACAGGTGCGTGCTAATTACAGCAACGAGGAGGAGGAGGGGGAGGAGGAAAGCCCGGAGCCAGAAACGTCCAGATCCCGGAGGAGAAGATTTAAGGCCTCAAATATGTCCTTTGTGGAGATGGTGGAGATGGTCGACATAATTAAGAGGGTCGACTATGACGGGAAGTATGGACCTTACCCCAATGTCAGAAAGGCCAAGATCATGGCGAAAGTTGTGAAGAGTCTGCACTGAAATTTTGGGGTAGGGCGATCTAAGGATCAACTGAGGAAACGGTGGTCGGACCTCAAATTAAGGAAGCACAAGCAGTACAGAAAGATCAGGAGAGTGCTGCAAAAAAGTAAGTAGTTGTCCTGTGTTCCTATTCTTTATTTTTATTACATTCATGCTGCTCCATGTGCTTTTCTGTATACTGTTGTGCAGTTTAAAATGGCAACTTTCATGTTCATTATTCATTCGTAGGAAACATTGTTCGTTCGGTCTATAAAACACCATGTTTTGTCTAGATGCAGTATGCAGTTCAATACATTTTTTTTCAGGCCTACTTCTGTTAAAAAAAATTGAATGTCTAGATGGGTTTGGAACTAGAATGAAATGCAAACTAGATTCTGTGTAAGGAAAGGACACTCAGCAGCTGTTTACACATCTGGACGCAGGAGCACTAGTGTGGGACAAAAGAACATCCCTTTTATTAGGGGGCCCACACAGGTGCTCCAGTGTATACTATAGGGGTGTCTCCATCTGTGAAGCTTGCACAAAACAGGTAAGTATTCAAGCTTCACAAAGGGAAAAATTATTTCTTCATCTTGCAACTCTGCCAAAATAGACAATTGTACCCCACTTCCAAGCAATGTTTCATATTCCTATTTCTGCCATCAAATATCTGTGCTAAGTATACCTACTTAAATGAAGAATATTATTGATGTTTTAGGGAGAGTTTAAAACCCCTCGAAATCCCTAACTTATTTCTGCTTTTTTTACCAAAAATATTTTTTCTAATTTTTTTGACATATTCTCGAAAAGCCAAATTTTGAAGATGCACACAGTGTGTCAACATGTGCTCTCTGCCACCACGGCAACCCCTTCCTCAATAATAAAGTAGCTGAGAGGAAGGGGTTGCACCCACAAAACACATCCCTTGATCCCCCGTGACTTCACCCCATCTGCTGAAAGCAATATCAAACATAGTTTATAAATACTCATGTCTGATATTGCCTTCAATTTCTACCAAAGTTGAACTTTGTAAGTTCCAGATTTGTGTATTTCTTGTTGGCTTTAAACATGCCTGTTTTACCTTAAATGGACATTTCTACTTTTATTAATGTGACCAAAAAAATAGTTGTACAAAAAACATGTTGGTTTGTTTTAAAAACCTTTTATAAATGCACATGTGATTGTGCTTGGATTAAAAATATTGAGAATCAACAATGTGTGGCTTCTTCTTTCAATGCTCATAAACTTTTTTTGTGGTAAAATTGGTGTTTTCTGTGATATTGGGGGTTATTTCCTAAGGGCAAATCCACTTTGCACTACAAGTGCAGCTTCAATGCAGTCTCAAGTGCACTTGTAGTGCAAAGTGTCTCTGCCTTTAGTAAATAACACCCAACAGTGCTTTATAATGTTAAACACTCACTCCATTTTCAGGACTCCCCAAATTTCAGTCAGGGTCAGCTAAAAGAAACACAAGCAGTAAATATAAGCAAATATTTTTGAAGTTAAAATTTGTATTTTATTTAAAAAAGGTCTCAGACACTGTCTGGCATATTGATGGCCCCCCTACCCGCAAAGTATTCCATGTATCTTAGACGGACCTCACGGGCACTCGGGGGGGGGCAAGCCAAGACGACCAGCTTCAAGAGCCATCAGGGTTGGTTCATTGAGATTAATTCTGGCTCCAGGCTCAACTGAGCCAGCATAGTTCACAGAATTTCTCCTTTAAAAAGTTGTGGAGAACACAGCAAGCCAGGATGATGTGATTCAGTTTATACTCCGCCATGTGTATGGGTGTAAGAAATAGGCAGAACCGGCTGGCCATTATTCCAAATGTGTTCTCCACCACTCTTCTAGCTCTGGCCAGCTGGTAATTAAAAACCCTCTGGTCCGGGGTGAGGGTCCTCATAGGGAATGGCCGCATAAGATGGTCCCCCAGTGCAAACGCTTCATCCGCAATGAAGACGAATGGGAGTCCTTCCGCATTGTCTTCTGGAGGTGGCAAGCCCAAGCTGCCATTCTGGAGACGCCTGTAGAACTCTGTCTGGGCGATGATTTCACCATCCGACTTCCGGCCATTCTTCCCCACGTCCACATACAGGAACTCGTAAGTAGCCGACACCACCGCCAACATCACAATACTATTGAACCCCTTGTAGTTGTAATAGTATGACCCCGAGTTGGGTGGTGGAATGATGTGGATGTGTTTCCCATCAATTGCCCCTCCGCAGTTAAGAAAATCCCACTGCTGGGCAAAGTGGGAGGCCACATTCTGCCATTCCTGTGGGTTGGAAGGAAACTGTGGAGTCAAACAAGAAAAAAAAAATAATCATTTTGCACATAAACATGGAGAGCAGATTAGACACAAACATTCTTGGCCAACATCAGTATAACATTTATTTTAGGGAGTATTTAAAGACAAATGTATAATGTCCACCTATCATATCCCCCCCTCTCATGAGCCATTTAATAAATTTTATGGGGGGGAGGGAGATGTTTTGGACAGGTAACCCTCTCCACTTCATTGAGAGATGAATGCCTAAAAATTTGTATTACTTTGGCCAGCCCCTCCTTACTTACACTATTGGCAGCCCACTGGACAGGTAAGAAGTGTCATAATACAAAGATATAAATACACACTGTACACATTTTAGCACATTTTTACATTCTGCTATTACCTATCAAGATACTAATAGGATACAGAAACTTAAAAAAGTACCATTTTTAAGTATTCAGGCAGGCCCTTGCACTACATGCTTTGGGGAATTCATCCAGAAATCTGACCACAAAAGAGGTGGGTATAGTGTGTATGGGTTTGGCAAAGTCAGCAGATAGAGGATTGGTATCAGCTGAGTTAGCAGTTGGGGGGGAGGGAGGGTTCCAAATGATTTTGGGACCCAAAAAAAAAGAACCTCTGGCACTCTGCCTGAATTTAAAGCACACATCACAATTTTAAACATTTCAGGGGGTATTTAGGGTAAAGCACTACTATGGAGCTGAGAAAATACATTGTTAAGTGACTACATGAGGTGATTATAGGGCCAGGAGAGCATGCTAGGGAGGTTAGTGAAGGCAAATATGTATGAAGGACAAAAAAAAATATAAAAAATTCCAGCATGCATGAGGACAAAGGGGACATTCACAGCATATGACAACCATGGTAATTGGGGAATGATGAAAGAAATACAATACATTATCAAACATTAAATACAATAACATGTGATGTTAAAGAATAAATCTTACCTTAATATAGTCCTTCTGCAGGACCTGGATGATGGCAGAACAGGTCTCTGCGATAACGATCCCCAGAGCCTAGGGGGAGATGCCTGTCCAGAACTTGAAGTCCTGCAGGCTTCTCCCAATTGCCAAGTACCGCAGGGTGGCGACTAGCCTCTGCTCCGGAGTGATGGCTTGCCTCATGCAGGTATCCTGCCTGCTGATATAAGGGGTCAGCAAAGCCAATAAACGGTGAAGTACGGGGTCCGTCATCCGGAGAAAGTTCCTGAAATCATCAGGATTATTCTCACGGATCTCACGGAGCAAAGGCATGTGACAGAACTGGTCACGCTGGAGCAACCAATTCTTGGTCCATGAACTCCTCCTCGCCCTGTTCATGGACTGGGCTTGTGTCAAAGTGAGAACCCCTACAGCAAGCCCCAGCACAGCACAAACTCTACGATGAGTACATACACACAACATGGCTAGAAAATGGTCGGCTGCTCAGAACGAAGTAACAGAACGCACTGAAGAACAGCAAGGCCTGTGAAGAGCGACCTGAAAATCAGTAACAAACGAACAAGAACACAATGACAAAGTCAAGGGTAACTCGCTGCACACACTGAAGAACAGATACAAACCCACAAGCACAAACTGAACAGAAGAAAACGATCTGAAAACCACGAGTCTGAAAAAGCGTGAATCGTCTCTCACCAAACTTTTACTAACACGAAATTAGCAAAAGGAGCCCAAAGGGTGCCGCGCTTAATACTGAACTGCCCTTTTATAGTCTTGTCGTACATGGTGTAAGTGACCGTGTTCTTGGCGTTCGGAAATTCCGACAACTTTGTGCGACCGTGTGTAGACAAAACAAGTTTGAGCCAACATCCGTCGCAAATAATCCATGGATTTTGTTGTCGGAATGTCCGATCAATGTCCGACCATGTGTACAGGGCATAAAGCTTCAAATACAATTAAGCATTGTGCATTATACTTTTTTTATTTGCACTAACATCCAACATTTCAGGACAAGCTTTTGGAGTGTACCCACTTCTTCAAGGCACAAGCAATGAAGAAAGGGGTGACATCCAAAAAGGTTGTCCCCAAAATTTGGATGTTAGTGTAAAAAAAAAGTATCATGGACAGTACTTAATTTTTTGTATCAATTGCACCAACATGGCCACAGCTGTTAAGCTGAATCCTCATATGGCTTGATGTGTAGCCTTAAGAATATATACTAATGTTGACAGCAGTGGATTGCTACTCTAATGGCATAATCCTCTTTTTCCCACTGTAGTTTTAGCTTAAACAAATCATGTAAGTTGACCACCACTTTACACATATGGTAACTAGCCTAAAAGCATTTTGGGGACCTCAGCTGTTCCCTGACTTCACCAAAGAAAATATTCTCATAATTACTCATCTATAGGTGTACACATGGTAGCATTTCTTCAGTTTCCTCCTTCCAGTAATCACACTGCACCATTGTAACTTTGTAAAAAGCCACAAGGGGGTTGACAACCAAGAACAGCAAATACACCAGAATTTAAATGGCTGTGTCATCTTTGAGCCAGAATCTTAATATAGTGATGGTGACCCTGGCTAATGCTTGAACAAGACAGAGCCAGCTATCTAGCGGGATATGCATCTACATGATTGTGTAGGAGAAGTATTGCAAGCTCTATTAGGGATAATAAATATCTGTAGGTATTACATTTGCATATTACTTGGCATGCATAAATGTACAATTAAAAAAAATGTAACACTAGATCCACTTAAATAAGGGTAATACAAAGAGGTCTGGTGGCAGCAGTAGGTTATACATTTAGCAGCATTATTACCACCACTTCTTAATAGGACAGCTTTGCCTCTGTAATATATTACCGATGCACATTGTATTCAACTCCAATGTAAAGTGAATAAAAAACTGGCTTCAGCTCAGATCCCAGCTCATCAGTCATGACCCTCTGACATGTTTCACCAACGTTGGACTTACTCTACTAACCTCTACGATTAGGTTTTACATTTAGCAACATTATTACCACCTCTACTAAATATGACAGGTTTGCCTCGGTGATTACCACTGCCAAATGGGACAGCTTCCCCTCTGGCTGGTTGTTAGGAAGTTGGCAGCTGCCCACCCACCCTATATCACAGGCTCACAACAGAATGTAGACAAAAACAGAATGGCACATGAGAGAGTACTGACACACATGGATAACACAACTAAAAGTCTATAAAGACTTGGAATTATATGTATGCAACATTAGTTGCAGCTCACTTGAGAGTCAAGCAGTCTCTGGAAGAACAATGGGAGAAAAACATTTTCTCCCATTGACAACAGAATGTAAACAAAGGAATAAGGACTGTGTAAAAAAAGGCATGGGTCCACCCAATATTCACACTGGAGCCATTGGGCCTGGTATGAATTTTAAGAGGCAACGCCACGCAAAATAAAAGTAAATTAAAACAATTTAAAAAACATGACTTTCCCCAAAACCCACACCAGAGACCCTTATCCAAGCATACAGCCTGGCTGGCCAGGAAAGATGGGATGAGCATGTGCCCCCCTCCTGAATCATACAAAGCCACATGCCCTCAACACAGGGAGAATACCTTCTGCAGGGGGTTAGCTCTGGCAAAGCACCTTTTTCCCATATTGATGGGGACAAGGGCCAGGCTGGTGGGGGGTCATGTGGCGGCCCGTGCATTGTGGGAGTACAGACGCTGCCCCCTGACACTTCTGCCGCCCTCCCTATTCATGTGCACGGCCCCTTTCAGGACGCGGGACACATGGATTACTATGGCGGGGACAGGCGGGGGGTGTGTATTTTGAAGCACATGATTAGAGTGGCTGCATAAGATGGGCACAAGTGGCTGCAGATGATGAAGCACAAGAGGCTGCATATGATGGCGCACAAGTGGCTGCATATGATGGGGCACAAGAGGCTGCATATACTGGGCACAAATGGCTGCATTTGATTGGCACAGGTGGCTGCATATGATGGGGGACAAGTGGCTGCATTTGATGGGCACAAGTGGCTGCATATACTGGGCACAAGTGGCTGCATTTGATGGGCACAAGTGGCTGCATATACTGGGCACAGGTGGCTGCCTTTCATGGGCACAAGTGGCTGCATATACTGGGCACAAGTCGCTGCATTTGATGGGCACAAGTGGCTGCATTTGACGGGCATCATTGGCTGCATTTGATGGGCACAAGTGGCAGCATTTCATGGGCACAAGTGGCTGAATTTGATTGGCCCAAGTGTTGCATATACTGGGCACAAGTGGCTGCATTTGACAGACACAAATGGACGCATATGATGGGCAAAGTGTCTGCATATGATGGGCACAAGTGGCTGCATATGATTGGCACAAGTGACTGCACTTGATTGGCACAAATAGCTGAATTTGATGGGCACAAGTGGCTGCATTTGATGGGCACAAGTGGCTGCATTTTATTGGCACAAGTGGCTGCATAAGATGGGGGACAAGTGGCTGAATTTGATGGGCACAAGTGGCTGCATATAGTGGGCACAAGTGGCTGCATTTGATGGGCACAAGTATCTGCATATACTGGGCACAAGTGGCTGCATTTGATGGGCACAAGTGACTGCATATACTGGACACAAGTGGCTGCATTTGATGGGCACAAGTGGCTGCATTTGACGGGCACCATTGGCTGCATTTGATGGGCACAAGTGGCAGCATTTGATGGGCACAAGTGGCTGCATTTGACAGACACAAGTGGCTGCATATGATGGACACAAGTGTCTGCATATGATGGGCACATGTGGATGCATAAGATTGGCACAAGTGACTGAATTTGATTGGCACAAGTAGCTGAATTTGATGGGTACAAGTGTCTGCATTTGATTTGCACAAGTGGCTGGCTGCATATGATGGGCACAAGTGGCTGCATTTGATGGGCACAAGTGGCTGCATTTAATTGGCACAAGTGGCTGCATATGATGGGCACAAGTGGCTGCATATGATGGGCACAAGTGGCTGCAAATGATGGGCACAAGTGGCTGCATATGAAGGGGCACCATTGGTTGCATTTGATGGGCACAAATGGCTGCATATAATGGGCACAAGTGGCTGCATTTGATTGGCACAAGTGGCTGCATATACTGGGCACAATTTGCTGCATTTGACTGGCACAGGTGGCTGCATATGATGGGCGCAAGTGGCTGCATTTGATGGGCACCAATGGCTGCATATACTGGGAACAAATGGCTGCATTTGATGGGCACAAGTGGCTGCATATACTGGGCACAAGTGGATGCAGTTGATGGGCACAAGTGGCTGAATATACAGGGCACAAGTGGCTGCATTTGATGGGCACAACTGGCTGCATATAATCGGCACAAGTGGCTGCACATGATGGGAACAAGTGGCTTCATTTGATTGACACATGTTGCTGCATTTACTAGACACAATTGGCTACATATACTGGGCACAAGTGGCTGCATATTATGGGCACAAGTGACTGCATATGATGGGCACAAGTGGGTGCATATGATGGGCACAAGTGGCTGCATTTGATTGGCACAATTGGCTGCATTTGATTGGCACAAGTGGCTGCATTTGACGGGCACACGTGGCTGAATTTGACAGGCACAAGTGGCTGCATTTGATTGGCACAAGTGGCTGCATTTGATGGGCACAAGTGGCTGCATATGATGGGCACAAGTGGCTGCATATGATGGGGCAAAATTGGCTGCATCGATGGCGCAGAAGTGGCTGCATATGATGGGGCACAAGTGGCTGCATATACTGGGCACAAATGGCTGCATTTGATTGGCACAGGTGGCTGCATATACTGGGCAGAAGTGGTTGCATTTGATGGGCACAAGTGGCTGCATTTGATGGGCACCATGGGCTGCATTTGATGGGCACAAGTGGCTGCATTTGATGGGCACAAGTGGCTGCATTTGAATGGCACAAGTGGCTGCATTTGATTGGCACAAATAGCTGAATTTGATGGGCACAAGTTGCTGCATTTGACGGCACAAGTGTCTAAATTTGATTTGCACAAGTGGCTGGCTGCATATGATGGGCACAAGTGGCTGCATTTGATTGGCACAATTGGCTGCATTTGATTGGCACAAGAGGCTGTATTTAATGGGCATAAGTGGCTGCATTTGATTGGCACAAGTGGCTGCATATGATGGGGGACAAGTGGCTGCATTTGATGGGCACAAGTGGCTGCATATACTGGGCACAAGTGGCTGCATTTGATGGGCAAAAGTGGCTGCATATACTGGGCACAAGTGGCTCCATTTGATGGGCAAAAGTGGCTGCATATACTGGGCACAAGTGGCTGCATTTGATGGGCACCATTGGCTGCATATACTGGACACAAGTGGCTGCATTTGACAGACACAAGTGGCTGCATATGATGGGCACAAGTGTCTGCATATGATGGGTACCAGTGGATGCATATGATTGGCACAAGTGACTGCATTTGAATGGCACAATTTGCTGCATATGATGGGGCACCATTGGTTGCATTTGATGGGCACAAATGGCTGCATATAATGGGCACAAGTGTCTGCATTTAACAGACACAAGTGGCTGCATATGATGGGTACAAGTGGCTGAATTTGATTGGCACAAGTGGCTGCATATGATGGGCACAAGTGGCTGCATATGATGGGCACAAGTGGCTGCAAATGATGGGCACAAGTGGCTGCATATGAAGGGGCACCATTGGTTGCATTTGATGGGCACAAATGGCTGCATATAATGGGCACAAGTGGCTGCATTTGATTGGCACAAGTGGCTGCATATACTGGGCACAATTTGCTGCATTTGACTGGCACAGGTGGCTGCATATGATGGGAACAAGTGGCTGCATTTGATGGGCACCAATGGCTGCATATACTGGGAACAAATGGCTGCAGTTGATGGGCACAAGTGGCTGAATATACTGGGCACAAGTGGCTGCATTTGATGGGCACAACTGGCTGCATATAATCGGCACAAGTGGCTGCACATGATGGGAACAAATGGCTTCATTTGATTGACACATGTTGCTGCATTTACTAGGCACAATTGGCTACATATACTGGGCACAAGTGGCTGCATATGATGGGCACAAGTGACTGCATATGATGGGCACAAGTGACTGCATATGATGGGCACAAGTGGCTGCATATGATGGGCACAAGTGGCTGCATTTGATTGGCACAAGTGGCTGCATTTGATTGGCACAAGTGGCTGCATTTGATGGGCACACGTGGCTGAATTTGACAGGCACAAGTGGCTGCATTTGATTGGCACAAGTGGCTGCATTTGATGGGCACAAGTGGCTGCATATGATGGGCACAAGTGGCTGCATATGATGGGGCAAAATCGGCTGCATCGATGGCGCAGAAGTGGCTGCATATGATGGGGCACAAGTGGCTGCATATACTGGGCACAAATGGCTGCATTTGATTGGCACAGGTGGCTGCATATACTGGGCAGAAGGGGTTGCATTTGATGGGCACAAGTGGCTGCATTTGTTGGGCACCATGGGCTGCATTTGATAGGCACAAGTGGTTGCATTTGATGGGCACAAGTGGCTGCATTTGAATGGCACAAGTGGCTGCATTTGATTGGCACAAATAGCTGAATTTGATGGGCACAAGTTGCTGCATTTGACGGCACAAGTGTCTAAATTTGATTTGCACAAGTGGCTGACTGCATATGATGGGCACAAGTGGCTGCATTTGATTGGCACAATTGGCTGCATTTGATTGGCACAAGAGGCTGAATTTAATTGGCATAAGTGGCTGCATTTGATTGGCACAAGTGGCTACATATGATGGGGGACAAGTGGCTGCATTTGATGGGCACAAGTGGCTGCATATACTGGGCACAAATGGCTGCATTTGATGGGCAAAAGTGGCTGCATATTCTGGGCACAAGTGGCTCCATTTGATGGGCACAAGTGGCTGCATATACTGGGCACAAGTGGCTGCATTTGATGGGCACCATTGGCTGCATATACTGGACACAAGTGGCTGCATTTGACAGACACAAGTGGCTGCATATGATGGGCACAAGTGTCTGCATATGATGGGCACAAGTGGCTGCATATGATTGGAACAAGTGACTGCATTTGAATGGCACAATTTGCTGCATATGATGGGGCACCATTGGTTGCATTTGATGGGCACAAATGGCTGCATATAATGGGCACAAGTGGCTGCATTTAACAGACACAAGTGGCTGCATATGATGTGCACAAGTGGCTGAATTTGATTGGCACAAGTGGCTGCATATGATGGGCACAAGTGGCTGCATATGATGGGCACAAGTGGCTGCAAATGATGGGCACAAGTGGCTGCATATGAAGGGGCACCATTGGTTGCATTTGATGGGCACAAATGGCTGCATATAATGGGCACAAGTGGCTGCATTTGATTGGCACAAGTGGCTGCATATACTGGGCACAATTTGCTGCATTTGACTGGCACAGGTGGCTGCATATGATGGGAACAAGTGGCTGCATTTGATGGGCACCAATGGCTGCATATACTGGGAACAAATGGCTGCAGTTGATGGGCACAAGTGGCTGAATATACTGGGCACAAGTGGCTGCATTTGATGGGCACAACTGGCTGCATATAATCGGCACAAGTGGCTGCACATGATGGGAACAAATGGCTTCATTTGATTGACACATGTTGCTGCATTTACTAGGCACAATTGGCTACATATACTGGGCACAAGTGGCTGCATATGATGGGCACAAGTGACTGCATATGATGGGCACAAGTGACTGCATATGATGGGCACAAGTGGCTGCATATGATGGGCACAAGTGGCTGCATTTGATTGGCACAAGTGGCTGCATTTGATTGGCACAAGTGGCTGCATTTGATGGGCACACGTGGCTGAATTTGACAGGCACAAGTGGCTGCATTTGATTGGCACAAGTGGCTGCATTTGATGGGCACAAGTGGCTGCATATGATGGGCACAAGTGGCTGCATATGATGGGGCAAAATCGGCTGCATCGATGGCGCAGAAGTGGCTGCATATGATGGGGCACAAGTGGCTGCATATACTGGGCACAAATGGCTGCATTTGATTGGCACAGGTGGCTGCATATACTGGGCAGAAGGGGTTGCATTTGATGGGCACAAGTGGCTGCATTTGTTGGGCACCATGGGCTGCATTTGATAGGCACAAGTGGTTGCATTTGATGGGCACAAGTGGCTGCATTTGAATGGCACAAGTGGCTGCATTTGATTGGCACAAATAGCTGAATTTGATGGGCACAAGTTGCTGCATTTGACGGCACAAGTGTCTAAATTTGATTTGCACAAGTGGCTGACTGCATATGATGGGCACAAGTGGCTGCATTTGATTGGCACAATTGGCTGCATTTGATTGGCACAAGAGGCTGAATTTAATTGGCATAAGTGGCTGCATTTGATTGGCACAAGTGGCTACATATGATGGGGGACAAGTGGCTGCATTTGATGGGCACAAGTGGCTGCATATACTGGGCACAAATGGCTGCATTTGATGGGCAAAAGTGGCTGCATATTCTGGGCACAAGTGGCTCCATTTGATGGGCACAAGTGGCTGCATATACTGGGCACAAGTGGCTGCATTTGATGGGCACCATTGGCTGCATATACTGGACACAAGTGGCTGCATTTGACAGACACAAGTGGCTGCATATGATGGGCACAAGTGTCTGCATATGATGGGCACAAGTGGCTGCATATGATTGGAACAAGTGACTGCATTTGAATGGCACAATTTGCTGCATATGATGGGGCACCATTGGTTGCATTTGATGGGCACAAATGGCTGCATATAATGGGCACAAGTGGCTGCATTTAACAGACACAAGTGGCTGCATATGATGTGCACAAGTGGCTGAATTTGATTGGCACAAGTGGCTGCATTTGATTGGCACAAGTGGCTGCATTTGATTGGCACAATTGGCTGCATTTGACGGGCACACGTGGCTGAATTTGACAGGCACAAGTGGCTGCATTTGATTGGCACAAGTGGCTGCATTTGATTGGCACAAGTGGCTGCATTTGATGGGCACAAGTGGTTGCATATGATGGGCACAAGTGGCTGCATATGATGGGGCAAAATCGGCTGCATCGATGGCGCAGAAGTGGCTGTATATGATGGGGCACAAGTGGCTGCATATACTGGGCACAAATGGCTGCATTTGATTGGCACAGGTGGCTGCATATACTGGGCAGAAGGGGTTGCATTTGATGGGCACAAGTGGCTGCATTTGATGGGCACCATGGGCTGCATTTGATAGGCACAAGTGGTTGCATTTGATGGGCACAAGTGGCTGCATTTGAATGGCACAAGTGGCTGCATTTGATTGGCACAAATAGCTGAATTTGATGGGCACAAGTTGCTGCATTTGACGGCACAAGTGTCTAAATTTGATTTGCACAAGTGGCTGACTGCATATGATGGGCACAAGTGGCTGCATTTGATTGGCACAATTGGCTGCATTTGATTGGCACAAGAGGCTGAATTTAATTGGCATAAGTGGCTGCATTTGATTGGCACAAGTGGCTACATATGATGGGGGACAAGTGGCTGCATTTGATGGGCACAAGTGGGTGCATATACTGGGCACAAATGGCTGCATTTGATGGGCAAAAGTGGCTGCATATTCTGGGCACAAGTGGCTCCATTTGATGGGCACAAGTGGCTGCATACACTGGGCACAAGTGGCTGCATTTGATGGGCACCATTGGCTGCATATACTGGACACAAGTGGCTGCATTTGACAGACACAAGTGGCTCCATATGATGGGCACAAGTGTCTGCATATGATGGGCACAAGTGGCTGCATATGATTGGAACAAGTGACTGCATTTGAATGGCACAATTTGCTGCATATGATGGGGCACCATTGGTTGCATTTGATGGGCATAAATGGCTGCATATAATGGGCACAAGTGGCTGCTTTTAACAGACACAAGTGGCTGCATATGATGGGCACAAGTGTCTGCATATGATGGGCACAAGTAGCTGCATATGATGGGCACAAGTGGCTGCAAATGATGGGCACAAGTGGCTGCATATGATGGGGCACCATTGGTTGCATTTGATGGGCACAAATGGCTGCATATAATGGGCACAAGTGGCTGCATTTGATTGACACAAGTGGCTGCATATACTGGGCACATGTTGCTGCATTTGACTGGCACAGGTGGCTGCATATGATGGGCACAAGTGGCTGCATTTGATGGGCACCAATGCCTGCATATACTGGGAACAAATGGCAGCATTTGATGGGCACAAGTGGCTGCATATACTGGGCACAAGTGGATGCAGTTGATGGGCACAAGTGGCTGAATATACAGGGCACAAGTGGCTGCATTTGATGGGCACAACTGGCTGCATATAATCGGCACAAGTTGCTGCACATGATGGGAAAAAGTGGCTTCATTTGATTGACACATGTTGCTGCATTTACTAGGCACAATTGGCTACATATACTGGGCACAAGTGGCTGCATATCATGGGCACAAGTGACTGCATATGATGGGCACAAGTGGCTGCATATGATGGGCACAAGTGGCTGCATTTGATTGGCACAATTGGCTGCATTTGATTGGCACAAGTGGCTGCATTTGACAGGCACACGTGGCTGAATTTGACAGACACAAGTGGCTGCATTTGATTGGCACAAGTGGCTTCATTTGATGGGCACAAGTGGCTGCATATGATGGGCACAATTGGCTCCATATGATGGGGCAAAATTGGCTGCATCGATGGCGCAGAAGTGGCTGCATATGATGGGGCACAAGTGACTGCATATACTGGGCACAAATGACTGGATTTGATTGGCACAGGTGGCTGCATATACTGGGCAGAAGTGGTTGCATTTGATGGGGACAAGTGGCTGCATTTGATGGGCACCATGGGCTGCATTTGATGGGCACAAGTGGCTGCATTTGATGGGCACAAGTGGCTGCATTTGAATGGCACAAGTGGCTGCATTTGATTGGCACAAATAGCTGAATTTGATGGGCACAAGTTGCTGCATTTGACGGCACAAGTGTCTAAATTTGATTTGTACAAGTGGCTGGCTGCATTTGATGGGCACAAATGGCTGCATTTGAATGGCACAAGTGGCTGCATTTGATTGGCACAAGTGGCTGCATATGATTGGAACAAGTGACTGCATTTGAATGGCACAATTTGCTGCATATGATGGGGCACCATTGGTTGCATTTGATGGGCACAAATGGCTGCATATAATGGGCACAAGTGGCTGCATTTAACAGACACAAGTGGCTGCATATGATGGGCACCATTGGCTGCATTTGATGGGCACAAGTGGCAGCATTTGATGGGCACAAGTGGCTGCATTTGACAGACACAAGTGGCTGCATATGATGGACACAAGTGTCTGCATATGATGGGCACATGTGGATGCATAAGATTGGCACAAGTGACTGAATTTGATTGGCACAAGTAGCTGAATTTGATGGGTACAAGTGTCTGCATTTGATTTGCACAAGTGGCTGGCTGCATATGATGGGCACAAGTGGCTGCATTTGATGGGCACAAGTGGCTGCATTTGATTGGCACGAGTGGCTGGCTGCATATGATGGGCACAAGTGGCTGCATTTGATGGGCACAAGTGGCTGCATTTGATTGGCACAAGTGGCTGCATATGATGGGCACAAGTGGCTGCATATGATGGGCACAAGTGGCTGCAAATGATGGGCACAAGTGGCTGCATATGAAGGGGCACCATTGGTTGCATTTGATGGGCACAAATGGCTGCATATAATGGGCACAAGTGGCTGCATTTGATTGGCACAAGTGGCTGCATATACTGGGCACAATTTGCTGCATTTGACTGGCACAGGTGGCTGCATATGATGGGCGCAAGTGGCTGCATTTGATGGGCACCAATGCCTGCATATACTGGGAACAAATGGCTGCATTTGATGGGCACAAGTGGCTGCATATACTGGGCACAAGTGGATGCAGTTGATGGGCACAAGTGGCTGAATATACAGGGCACAAGTGGCTGCATTTGATGGGCACAACTGGCTGCATATAATCGGCACAAGTGGCTGCACATGATGGGAACAAGTGGCTTCATTTGATTGACACATGTTGCTGCATTTACTAGACACAATTGGCTACATATACTGGGCACAAGTGGCTGCATATCATGGGCACAAGTGACTGCATATGATGGGCACAAGTGGGTGCATATGATGGGCACAAGTGGCTGCATTTGATTGGCACAATTGGCTGCATTTGATTGGCACAAGTGGCTGCATTTGACGGGCACACGTGGCTGAATTTGACAGGCACAAGTGGCTGCATTTGATTGGCACAAGTGGCTGCATTTGATGGGCACAATTGGCTGCATATGATGGGCACAAGTGGCTGCATATGATGCGGCAAAATTGGCTGCATCGATGGCGCAGAAGTGGCTTCATATGATGGGGTACAAGTGGCTGCATATACTGGCCACAAATTGCTGCATTTGATTGGCACAGGTGGCTGCATATACTGGGCAGAAGTGGTTGCATTTGATGGGCACAAGTGGCTGCATTTGATGGGCACAAGTGGCTGCATTTGATGGGCACCATGGGCTGCATTTGATGGGAACAAGTGGCTGCATTTGATGGGCAGAAGTGGCTGCATTTGAATGGCACAAGTGGCTGCATTTGATTGGCACAGATAGATGAATTTGATGGGCACAAGTTGCTGCATTTGACGGCACAAGTGTCTAAATTTGATTTGCACAAGTGGCTGGCTGCATATGATGGGCACAAGTGGCTGCATTTGATTGGCACAATTGGCTGCATTTGATTGGCACAAGAGGCTGCATTTAATGGGCATAAGTGGCTGCATTTGATTGGCACAAGTGGCTCAATATGATGGGGGACAAGTGGCTGCATTTTATGGGCACAAGTGGCTGCATATGATTGGCACAAGTGACTGCATTTGAATGGCACAATTTGCTGCATATGATGGGGCACCATTAGTTGCATTTGATAGGCACAAATGGCTGCATATAATGGGCACAAGTGGCTGCATTTAACAGACACAAGTGGCTGCATATGATGGGCACAAGTGTCTGCATATGATGGGCACAAGTAGCTGCATATGATGGGCACAGGTGGCTTCAAATTATGGGCACAAGTGGCTGCATATGATGGGGCACCATTGGTTGCATTTGATGGGCACAAATGGCTGCATATAATGGACATAAGTGGCTGCATTTGATTGGCAGAAGTGGCTGCATATACTGGGCACATGTTGCTGCATTTGACTGGCACAGGTGGCTGCATATGATGGGCACAAGTGGCTGCATTTGATGGGCACCAATGGCTGCATATACTGGGAACAAATGGCTGCATTTGATGGGCACAAGTGGCTGCATATACTGGGCACAAGTGGATGCAGTTGATGGGCACAAGTGGCTGAATATACTGGGCACAAGTGGCTGCATTTAATGGGCACAACTGGCTGCATATAATCGGCACAAGTGGCTGCACATGATGGGAACAAGTGGCTTCATTTGATTAACACATGTTGCTTCATTTACAGGGCACAAGTGGCTACATATACTGGGCACAAGTGGCTACATATACTGGGCACAAGTGGCTGCATATGATGGGCACAAGTGACTGCATATGATGGGCACAAGTGGCTGCATATACTAGGCACAAGTGACTGCATTTGATGGGCAAAAGTGGCTGCATATACTGGGCACAAGTGGCTCCATTTGATGGGCACAAGTGGCTGCATATACTGGGCACAAGTGGCTGCATTTGATGGGCACCATTGTCTGCATATACTGGACACAAGTGGCTGCATTTGACAGACACAAGTGTCTGCATATGATGGGCACAAGTGTCTGCATATGATGGGCACAAGTAGCTGCATATGATGGGCACAGGTGGCTGCAAATGATGGGCACAAGTGGCTGCATATGATGGGGCACCATTGGTTGCATTTGATGGGCACAAATGGCTGCATATAATGGGCACAATTGGCTGCATTTGATAGGCACAAGTGGCTGCATATACTGGGCACATGTTGCTGCATTTGACTGGCACAGGTGGCTGCATATACTGGGAACAAATGGCTGCATTTGATGGGCACAAGTGGCTGCATATACTGGGCACAAGTGGATGCAGTTGATGGGCACAAGTGGCTGAATATACTGGGCACAAGTGGCTGCATTTGATGGGCACAACTGGCTGCATATAATCGGCACAAGTGGCTGCACATGATGGGAACAAGTGGCTTCATTTGATTGACACATGTTGCTTCATTTACAGGGCACAAGTGGCTACATATACTGGGCACAAGTGGCTGCATATCATGGGCACAAGTGACTGCATATGATGGGCACAAGTGGCTGCATATGATGGGCACAAGTGGCTGCATTTGATTGGCACAATTGGCTGCATTTGATTGGCACAAGTGGCTGCATTTGACGGGCACACGTGGCTGCATTTGACAGGCACAAGTGGCTGCATTTGACTGGCACAAGTGGCTGCATTTGATTGGCACAAGTGGCTGCATTTGATGGGCACAAGTGGCTGCATATGATGGGCACAAGTGGCTGCATATGATGGGGCAAAAGTGGCTGCATCGATGGTGCAGAAGTGGCTGCATATGATGGGGCACAAGTGGCTGCATATACTGGGCACAAATGGCTGCATTTGATTGGCACAGGTGGCTGCATATACTGGGCAGAAGTGGTTGCATTTGATGGGCACCATTGGCTGCATTTGATGAGCACAAGTGGCTGCATTTGATGGGCACAAGTGGCTGCATTTGAATGGCACAAGTGGCTGCATTTGATTGGCACAAATAGCTGAATTTGATGGGCACAAGTTGCTGCATTTGACGGCACAAGTGTCTAAATTTGATTTGCACAAGTGGCTGGCTGCATATGATGGGCACAAGTGGCTGCATTTGATTGGCACAATTGGCTGCATTTGATTGACACAAGAGGCTGAATTTGATGGGCAAAAGTGGCTGCATATACTGGGCACAAGTGGCTCCATTTGATGGGCACAAGTGGCTGCATATACTGGGCACAAGTGGCTGCATATGATTGGCACAAGTGTCTGCATTTGATTGGCACAAGTTGCTGCATTTGATGGGCACAAGTGGCTGCATTTGATGTGCACAAGTGTCTGCATTTGATTTGCACAAGTGGCTGGGTGCATGTGATGGGCACAAGTGGTTGCATTTGATTGGCACAATTTGCTGCATTTGATTGGCACAAGTGGCTGCATTTGATGGGCACAATTGGCTGCATTTGATTGGCACAAGTGGCTGCATATGATGGGCACAAGTGGCTGCATATGATAGGCACAAGTGGCTGCATATGATGGGCACAAGTGGCTGCAAATGATGGGCACAAGTGGCTGCATATGATGGGGCACCATTGGTTGCATTTGATGGGCACAAATGGCTGCATATATTGGGCACAAGTGGCTGCATTTGATTGGCACAAGTGGCTGCATATACAAGGCACGAGTGGCTGCATTTGACTGGCACAGGTGGCTGCATATGATGGGCACAAGTGGCCACATTTGATGGGCACCAATGGCTGCATATACTGGAAACAAATGGCTGCATTTGATGGGCACAAGTGGCTGCATATACTGGGCACAAGTGGCTGCATATACAGGGCACAAGTGGCTGCATATACTGGGCACAAGTGGCTGCATTTGATGGGCACAAGTGGCTCCATTGGATTGGCACAACTGGCTGCATTTGATTGGCACAAGTGCCTGCATTTGACGGGCACATGTGGCTGCATTTGACAGGCACAAGTGGCTGCATTTGATTGGCACAAGTGGCTGCTTATGACGGGCACAAGTGGCTGTATGTGATGGCACAAATGGCTGCATATGATGGGGCACAAGTGGCTACATCGATGGCGCACAAGTGGCTGCATATGTTGGGGCACAAGTGGCTGCATATACTGGGCACAAACGGCTGTATTTGA
The DNA here is from genome assembly GCA_037952925.1 of Lithobates clamitans. Classification (NCBI taxonomy): domain Eukaryota; kingdom Metazoa; phylum Chordata; class Amphibia; order Anura; family Ranidae; genus Lithobates; species Lithobates clamitans. The sequence goes on from JBBGZY010000644.1 coordinate 328,231, forward strand.
TTGGCACAGGTGGCTGCACATACTGGGCAGAAGTGGTTGCATATGATGGGCACAAGTGGCTGCATTTGATGGACACCATTGGCTGCGTTTGATGGGCATAAGTGGCTGCATTTGATTGGCACAAGTGGCTGCATTTGATGGGCACAAGTGGCTGAATTTGATTGGCACAAGTGGTTGCATTTGACAGACACAAAAGGCTGCATATGATGGGCACAAGTGTCTACATATGATGGGCACAAGTGGCTGCATATGATTGGCACAAGTAACTGCATTTGATTGGCACAAGTAGCTGAAATTGACGGGCAAAGTTGCTGCATTTGATTGGCACAAGTGGCTGCATATACAAGGCAGGAGTGGCTGCAATTGACTTGCACAGGTGGCTGCATACGATGGGCAAAAGTGGCTGCAGTTGATGGGCACCAATGGCTGCATATACTGGGAACAAATGGCTGCATTTGATAGGCACAAGTGGCTGCATATACTGGGCACAAGTGGATGCAGTTGATGAGCACAAGTGGCTGCATATACTGAGCACAAGTGGCTGCATTTGATGGGCACAAGTGGCTGCATATAATCGGCACAAGTGGCTGCACATGATGGGAACAAGTGGCTGCATTTGATTGACACATGTTGCTGCATTTACTGGGCACAAGTGGCTACATATACTGGGCACAAGGGGCTGCATATGATAGGCACAAGTGGCTGCATTTGATTGGCACAAGTGGCTGCATTTGACGGGCACACGTGGCTGCATTTGATTGGCACAAGTGGCTGCTTATGATGGGCACAAGTGGCTGCATATGATGGGCACAAGTGGCTGTATATGGTGCACAAGTGGCTGCATATGATGGGGCACAAGTGGCTGCATATACTGGGCACAAATGGCTGCATTTGATTGGCACAGGTGGCTGCATATGATGGGCACAAGTGGCCACATTTGATGGGCACCAGTGGCTGCATATACTGGAAACAAATGGCTGCATTTGATGGGCACAAGTGGCTGCATATACTGGGCACAAGTGGCTGCATATACTGGGCACAAGTGGCTGCATTTGATGGGCACAAGTGGCTGCATTGGATTTGCACAACTGGCTGCATTTGATTGGCACAAGTGCCTGCATTTGACGGGCACATGTGGCTGCATTTGACAGGCACAAGTGGCTGAATTTGATTGGCACAAGTGGCTGCTTATGATGGGCACAAGTGGCTGTATGTGATGGCACAAATGGCTGCATATGATGGGGCACAAGTGGCTACATCGATGGCGCACAAGTGGCTGCATATGTTGGGGCACAAGTGGCTGCATATACTGGGCACAAATGGCTGTATTTGATTGGCACAGGTGGCTGCCCATACTGGGCAGAAGTGGTTGCATTTGATGGGCACAAGTGGCTGCATTTGATGGGCACCATTGGCTGCGTTTGATGGGCATAAGTGGCTGCATTTGATTGGCACAAGTGGCTGCATTTGATGGGCACAAGTGGCTGAATTTGATTGGCACAAGTGGTTGCATTTGACAGACACAAAAGGCTGCATATGATGGGCACAAGTGTCTACATATGATGGGCACAAGTGGCTGCATATGATTGGCACAAGTGACTGCATTTGATTGGCACAAGTAGCTGAAATTGACGGGCAAAGTTGCTGCATTTGATTGGCACAAGTGGCTGCATATACAAGGCAGGAGTGGCTGCAATTGACTTGCACAGGTGGCTGCATACGATGGGCAAAAGTGGCTGCAGTTGATGGGCACCAATGGCTGCATATACTGGGAACAAATGGCTGCATTTGATAGGCACAAGTGGCTGCATATACTGGGCACAAGTGGATGCAGTTGATGGGCACAAGTGGCTGCATATACTGAGCACAAGTGGCTGCATTTGATGGGCACAAGTGGCTGCATATAATCGGCACAAGTGGCTGCACATGATGGGAACAAGTGGCTGCATTTGATTGACACATGTTGCTGCATTTACTGGGCACAAGTGGCTACATATACTGGGCACAAGGGGCTGCATATGATAGGCACAAGTGGCTGCATTTGATTGGCACAAGTGGCTGCATTTGACGGGCACACGTGGCTGCATTTGATTGGCACAAGTGGCTGCTTATGATGGGCACAAGTGGCTGCATATGATGGGCACAAGTGGCTGTATATGGTGCACAAGTGGCTGCATATGATGGGGCACAAGTGGCTGCATATACTGGGCACAAATGGCTGCATTTGATTGGCACAGGTGGCTGCATATGATGGGCACAAGTGGCCACATTTGATGGGCACCAGTGGCTGCATATACTGGAAACAAATGGCTGCATTTGATGGGCACAAGTGGCTGCATATACTGGGCACAAGTGGCTGCATATACTGGGCACAAGTGCCTGCATTTGATGGGCACAAGTGGCTGCATTGGATTTGCACAACTGGCTGCATTTGATTGGCACAAGTGCCTGCATTTGACGGGCACATGTGGCTGCATTTGACAGGCACAAGTGGCTGAATTTGATTGGCACAAGTGGCTGCTTATGATGGGCACAAGTGGCTGTATGTGATGGCACAAATGGCTGCATATGATGGGGCACAAGTGGCTACATCGATGGCGCACAAGTGGCTGCATATGTTGGGGCACAAGTGGCTGCATATACTGGGCACAAATGGCTGTATTTGATTGGCACAGGTGGCTGCCCATACTGGGCAGAAGTGGTTGCATTTGATGGGCACAAGTGGCTGCATTTGATGGGCACCATTGGCTGCGTTTGATGGGCATAAGTGGCTGCATTTGATTGGCACAAGTGGCTGCATTTGATGGGCACAAGTGGCTGAATTTGATTGGCACAAGTGGTTGCATTTGACAGACACAAAAGGCTGCATATGATGGGCACAAGTGTCTACATATGATGGGCACAAGTGGCTGCATATGATTGGCACAAGTGACTGCATTTGATTGGCACAAGTAGCTGAAATTGACGGGCAAAGTTGCTGCATTTGATTGGCACAAGTGGCTGCATATACAAGGCAGGAGTGGCTGCAATTGACTTGCACAGGTGGCTGCATACGATGGGCAAAAGTGGCTGCAGTTGATGGGCACCAATGGCTGCATATACTGGGAACAAATGCCTGCATTTGATAGGCACAAGTGGCTGCATATACTGGGCACAAGTGGATGCAGTTGATGGGCACAAGTGGCTGCATATACTGAGCACAAGTGGCTGCATTTGATGGGCACAAGTGGCTGCATATAATCGGCACAAGTGGCTGCACATGATGGGAACAAGTGGCTGCATTTGATTGACACATGTTGCTGCATTTACTGGGCACAAGTGGCTACATATACTGGGCACAAGGGGCTGCATATGATGGGCACAAGTGGCTGCATTTGATTGGCACAATTGGCTGCATTTGATTGGCACAAGTGGCTGCATTTGACGGGCACACGTGGCTGCATTTGATTGGCACAAGTGGCTGCTTATGATGGGCACAAGTGGCTGCATATGATGGGCACAAGTGGCTGTATATGGTGCACAAGTGGCTGCATATGATGGGGCACAAGTGGCTGCATATACTGGGCACAAATGGCTGCATTTGATTGGCACAGGTGGCTGCATATGATGGAGAACAAGTGGCTGCATTTTATGGGCACAAGTGGCTGCATATACTGGGCACAAGTGACTGTATATGATGGGCACAAGTGGCTGCATATGATGGGCACAAGTGGCTGCATATGATGGGCACAAGTGGCTGCATTTGATGGGCACAAGTGGCTGCATTGGATTGGCACAACTGGCTGCATTTGACGGGCACAAGTGGCTGCATTTGACAGGCACAAATGGCTGCATTTGATTGGCACAAGTGGCTGCTTATGATGGGCACAAGTGGCTGTATGTGATGGCACAAATGGCTGCATATGATGGGGCACAAGTGGCTACATCGATGGCGCACAAGTGGCTGCATATGATGGGGCACAAGTGGCTGCATATACTGGGCACAAATGGCTGCATTTGATTGGCACAGGTGGCTGCACATACTGGGCAGAAGTGGTTGCATTTGATGGGCACAAGTGGCTGCATTTGATGGGCACCATTGGCTGCATTTGATGGGCATAAGTGGCTGCATTTGATTGGCACAAGTGGCTGCATTTGATGGGCACAAGTGGCTGAATTTGATTGGCACAAGTGGTTGCATTTGACAGACACAAAAGGCTGCATATGATGGGCACAAGTGTCTACATATGATGGGCACAAGTGGCTGCATATGTTTGGCACAAGTGACTGCATTTGATTGGCACAAGTAGCTGAAATTGACGGGCACAAGTTGCTGCATTTGATTGGCACAAGTGGCTGCATATACAAGGCAGGAGTGGCTGCATTTGACTGGCACAGGTGGCTGCATATGATGGGCAAAAGTGGCCGCATTTGATGGGCACCAATGGCTGCATATACTGGGAACAAATGGCTGCATTTGATAGGCACAAGTGGCTGCATATACTGGGCACAAGTGGATGCAATTGATGGGCACAAGTGGCTGCATATACTGAGCACAAGTGGCTGCATTTGATTGGCACAAGTGGCTGCATATAATCGGCACAAGTGGCTGCACATGATGGGAACAAGTGGCTGCATTTGATTGACACATATTGCTGCATTTACTGGGCACAAGTGGTTACATATACTGGGCACAAGGGGCTGCATATGATGGGCACAAGTGACTGCATATGATGGGCACAAGTGGCTGCATTTGATTGGCACAATTGGCTGCATTTGATTGGCACAAGTGGCTGCTTATGATGGGCACAAGTGGCTGCATATGATGGGCACAAGTGGCTGCATATGATGGGGCACAAGTGGCTGCATCGATGGCGCACAAATGGCTGCATATGATGGGGCACAAGTGGCTGCATATACTGGGCACAAATGGCTGCATTTGATTGGCACAAGTGACTGCATATGATGGGCACAAGTGGCTGCATATGATGGGCACAAGTGGCTGCATATGATGGGTACAAGTGGCTGCAAATGATGGGCACAAGTGGCTGCATATGATGGGGCACTATTGGTTGCATTTGATGGGCAAAAATGGCTGCATATAATGGGCACAAGTGGCTGCATTTGATTAGCACAAGTGGCTGAATATACTGGGCACAAGTGGCTGCATTTGACTGGCACATGTGGCTGCATATGATGTGCACAAGTGGCTGCATTTGATGGGCACCAATGGCTGTATATACTGGGAACAAATGGCTGCATTTGATGGGCACAAGTGGTTACATATACTGGGCACAAGGGGCTGCATATGATGGGCACAAGTGACTGCATATGATGGGCACAAGTGGCTGCATTTGATTGGCACAATTGGCTGCATTTGATTGGCACAAGTGGCTGCTTATGATGGGCACAAGTGGCTGCATATGATGGGCACAAGTGGCTGCATATGATGGGGCACAAGTGGCTGCATCGATGGCGCACAAATGGCTGCATATGATGGGGCACAAGTGGCTGCATATACTGGGCACAAATGGCTGCATTTGATTGGCACAGGTGGCTGCATATACTGGGCAGAAGTGGTTGTATTTGATGGGAACAAGTGGCTGCATTTGATGGGCACCATTGGCTGCGTTTGATGGACATAAGTGTCTGCATTTGATGGGCACAAGTGGCTGCATTTGATTGGCACAAGTGGCTGCATTTGATGGGCATAAGTGGCAGCATTTAATGGGCACAAGTGACTGAATTTGATTGACCCAAGTGGCTGCATATACTGGACACAAGTGGCTGCATTTGACAGACACAAGAGGCTGCATATTATGGGCACAAGTGTCTGCATATGATGGGCACAAGTGGCTGCATATGATTGGCACAAGTGACTGTATTTGATTGGCACAAGTAGCTGAATTTGACGGGCATAAGTTGCTGCATTTGACGGGCACAAGTGTCTGCATTTGATTTGCACATAGTGGCTGGCTGCATATGATGGACACAAGTGGCTGCATTAGATTGTCACAATTGGCTGCATTAGATTGTCACAATTGGCTGCATTTGATTGGCACAAGTGGCTGCATTTGATGGGCACAAGTGGCTGCATTTGATGGGCACAAGTGGCTGCATTTGATTGGCACAAGTGGCTGCATATGATGGGCACAAGTGGCTGCATATACTGGGAACAAATGGCTGCATTTGATGGGCACAAGTGGCTGCATATACTGGGCACAAGTGGATGCAGTTAATGGGCACAAGTGGCTGCATACACTGGGCACAAGTGGCTGCATTTGATGGGCACAAGTGGCTGCATATAATCGGCACAAGTGACTGCACATGATGGAAAGAAGTGGCTGCATTTGATTGACACATTTTGCTGCATTTACTGGGCACAAGTGGCTACATATACTGGGCACAAGTGGCTGCATATGATGGGCACAAGTGACTGCATATGATGGGCACAAGTGGCTGCATATGATGGGCACAAGTGGCTGCATTTGATTGGCACAATTGGCTGCATTTGATTGGCACAAGTGGCTGCATTTGACGGGCACACGTGGCTGCATTTGATTGGCACAAGTGGCTGCTTATGATGGGCACAAGTGGCTGCATATGATGGGCACAGGTGGCTGCATATGATGGGGCACAAGTGGCTGCATCGATGGCGCACAAGTGGCTGCATATGATGGGGCACAAGTGGCTGCATATACTGGGCACAAATGGCGGCATTTGATTGGCACAGGTGGCTGCATATGATGGGGGACAAGTGGCTGCATTTGATGGGCACAAGTGGCTGCATATACTGGGCACAAGTGACTGCATATGATGGGCACAAGTGGCTGCATATGATGGGCACAAGTGGCTGCATTTGATGGGCACAAGTGGCTGCATTTGACAGGCACCATTGGCTGCATTTGATGGACACAAGTTGCAGCATTTGATGGGCACAAGTGGCTTAATTTGATTGGCCCAAGTGGCTACATATACTGGGCACAAGTGGCTGCATTTGACAGACACAAGTGGCTGCATATGATGGGCACAAGTGGCTGCTTATGATTGGCACAAGTGACCGCATTTGATTTGCACAAGTTGCTGCATTTGATGGGCACAAGTGGCTGAAAATGATGGGCACAAGTGGCGGCATATGATGGGGCCCCATTGGTTGCATTTGATGGGCACAAATGGCTGCATATAATGAGCACAAGTGACCGCATTTGATTGGCACAAGTTGCTGCATTTGATGGGCACAAGTTGCTGCATTTGATGTGCACAAGTGTCTGCATTTGATTTGCACAAGTGGCTGGCTGCATATGATGGGCACAAGTGGTTGCATTTGATTGGCACAATTGGCTGCATTTGATTGGCACAAGTGGCTGCATTTGATGGGCACAAGTGGCTGCATTTGATTGGCACAAGTGACTGCATATGATGGGCACAAGTGGCTGCATATGATGGGCACAAGTGGCTGCATATGATGGGTACAAGTGGCTGCAAATGATGGGCACAAGTGGCTGCATATGATGGGGCACCATTGGTTGCATTTGATGGGCAAAAATGGCTGCATATAATGGGCACAAGTGGCTGCATTTGATTAGCACAAGTGGCTGAATATACTGGGCACAAGTGGCTGCATTTGACTGGCACATGTGGCTGCATATGATGTGCACAAGTGGCTGCATTTGATGGGCACCAATGGCTGCATATACTGGGAACAAATGGCTGCATTTGATGGGCACAAGTGGCTGCATATACTGGGCACAAGTGGATGCAGTTGATGGGCACAAGTGGCTGCATATACTTGGCACAAGTGGCTGTATATAATCGGCACAAGTGGCTGCACATGATGGGAACAAGTGGCTGCATTTGATTGACACATGTTGCTGCATTTATTGGGCACAAGTGGCTACATATACTGGGCACAAGTGGCTGCATATGATGGGCACAATTGGTTGCATTTGATTGGCACAAGTGGCTGCATTTGACGGGCACACGTGGCTGCATTTGATTGGCACAAGTGGCTGCATTTGACGGGCACAAGTGGCAGCTTATGATGGGCACAAGTGGCTGCTTATGATGGGCACAAGTGGCTGCATATGATGTGGCACAAGTGTCTGCATTGATGGCGCACAAGTGGCTTCATATGATTTGGCACAAGTGGCTGCATATACTGGGCACAAATGGCTGCATTTGATTGGCACAGGTGGTTGCATATGATGGGGGACAAGTGGCTGCATTTGATGGGCACAAGTGGCTGCATATACTGGGCACAAGTGGCTGCATTTGATGGGCACAAGTGGCTGCATGTACTGGGCACAAGTGGCTGCATTTGATGGGCACAAGTGGCTGCATATACTGGGCACAAGTGGCTGCATTTGATGGGCACACGTGGCTGCATTTGACGGGCACCATTGGCTGCATTTGATGGACACAAGTTGCAGCATTTGATGGGCACAAGTGGCTGAATTTGATTGGCCCAAGTGGCTACATATACTGGGCACAAGTGGCTGCATTTGACAGACACAAGTGGCTGCATATGTTGGGCACATGTGGCTGCATATGATTGGCACAAGTTACCGCATTTGATTTGCACAAGTTGCTGCATTTGATGGGCACAAGTTGCTGCATTTGATGTGCACAAGTGTCTGCATTTGATTTGCACAAGTGGCTGGCTGCATATGATGGGCACAAGTAGTTGCATTTGATTGGCACAATTGGCTGCATTTGATTGTCACAAGTGGCTGCATATGATGGGCACAAATGGCTGCATATGATGGGCACAAGTGGTTGCATATGATGGGCACAAGTGGCTGCAAATGATGGGCACAAGTGGCTGCATATGATGGGGCACCATTGGTTGCATTTAATGGGCACAAATAGCTGCATATAATGGGCACAAATGGCTGCATTTGACAGGCACAAGTGGCTGCATATACTGGGCAGAAGTGGCTGCATTTGACTGGCACAGGTTTTTGCATATGATGGGCACAAGTGGCTGCATTTGATGGGCACCAATGGCTGCATTTACTGGGAACAAATGGCTGCATTTGATGGGCACAAGTGGCTGCATATACTGGGCACAAGTGGATGCAGTTTGTTATACCTGAAAGGTTCCACATGTACTGTCACTTTAAGACTGACTCCACCCAGGAGTGATGACAAGGGTCAAGGGGTATAGTAGCCATCTTAGAACACATGTAAGGAAGCATATAAGATGTACCTATCCTGAGATGCATGTTGCAGTGTACAGTGTGTACTGTAATAAACATCAATTGTTCCAGACCAGAGTCTTGTGTCTCTCACAACTCAGAGGATATAACAGTGGCGACGAGGATAGGATTTACAAAGTGTCTATCAGTCTGAGAGAGAGACAAAGGCAGTGTGGATTGTCATCTGGATAAAAGCAATCACAGAGCCCAGCAGGAAAATGTCATTGATTGGGACATTAGGTGAATTTGATGGGGAACAGACATCCTGGAGTTCCTGGGTTGAGAGACTGGAACAGTATTTCAGTGCAAATGCCATCCCAGACAACAGGCAAGTAGCAGTATTCCTGACAGTGGTTGGTGCTAAGACATATGACACTCTTAGAGATCTCCTTTTCCCTGTAAAGCCAGCAACTAAGACATTGGCAGAGCTCCTGACACTGTTAGAGGATCACTTCCAGCCTAAACCATTAGAGATTGCAGAAAGATTTTGGTTTTATCAGCGGCAGCAGTAGCCAGGTGAAGAAATTAAAGCTTATGTGCTCGCCCTTCGCAGACTAGCCTCTACCTGTTCTTTTGGGGAGTATCTACCTACTGCACTGAGAGATAAGTTTGTAATGTGACTGAATTGTGAGTCTAGCCAAAAGAGACTTTTAACAGAGAAAGATCTTACCCTTACAAAGATCTTACCCTTACAAAGGCAATTGAAATAGCTTCAGTGATGTAAATGGCTGTGAAAGATACAGAGGAATTGAACCCCCAGGGCAGAAGGGAAGAGGTGAAACAGGAAGTTTTCAGAACAGCAGTCAAGCCAACTGCCGCAAACTGGAAATACAGACCATGTCGGGAGTCAGCCTGCTACCGTTGTGGAAATACAGACCATGACCACAAAGTCTGCCGGTTTAAGGATCAGACCTGTCATAATTGCGGTAAGACAGGCCATCTTAAACGAGTTTGCCGTAGCAAGAAGGTGCGAGATAAACAACCTCTGAACCCCAAGACAAAGACATATAAGGTGGAAAGATATACATCATCATCTGAGTCAGAGGATGAGGAAGTGCTCCACAGATTAGACATACATCATATGCATTCAGCACCCTCCGCAATGACTGTAGAGGTAACTGTGGAGGGAAAGAAACTCAAGATGGATGTAGACACAGGAGCAGCAGTTTCAGTTATCACCCAGAAACAATGGAGACAACTTCAGACCCAAACAACTGTGCGCCCAACACCAATCAAACTGCAGACATATTCAAAGCAGATACTCCACCCACGGGGTTATGCGAAAGTACAAGTATTGTACAAGGGTCAGACAAAGAGACTGCCATTATATATCCTAGAAAATGGGGGACCCCCTCTCTTTGGGAGGGACTGGATTGCTCACTTTGGTATGCCCGACATCACCATAAATCCCTGTAACACTGTTACAATTCCATTAGGAGATAATGAGAGATGGGTGGTGTCCCTGAAGCAGCGTTTCCCAAAGATCTTTGATGACCAGTTGGGGAAAATAAAGCACGACTGTGTAAGACTCAAGCTGAAACCCAAAGCTCAGCCTAAGTTCTTCAAAGCTCGGACAGTACCTTTCGCACTGCGAGCAGGAGTGGAAGCAGAACTAAGTCGGCTGGAGGAACAAGGTATCATCTACAAGGTAGAGCATAGCGAGTGGGCATCACCAGTTGTACCAGTAAAGAAAGCGAATGGGGACTTATGCATTTGAGGCGATTTCCGCATGGCACTGAACTCCCAACTGGAGATAGACCAGTATCCTCTACCCAGAGTAGATGACATTTTTGCCTCTCTTGCAGGGGGCCAAAAGTTCACCAAGCTTGATCTCAGACAAGCATATTTACAGTTTGAGGTCCATCCTTCTTCCCGCAAGTTTCTAACCATCAACACCCACAAGGGACTGTATGAATACAATCAGATGGTGTAGCCTCCGCCCCAGCCATTTGGCAACGAAAAATGGACAAGATTTTGGCGGTCATTCCTTTCACGCAGTGCCTGCTAGATGACATGCTCATCACAGGATGGACAGAGCAGGAACACAAGCGGAAAGTGGAGCTTGTGTTGGCGAGACTCCATGAACAGGGTCTAAAAGTGAACTTAGCAAAATGCCAATTCATGGTGCCTAAATTGGAGTTTTGTGGCCACCTAGTGGATGCAGAGGGTATACACACCACGGAAGCCAAGGTTGATGCTTTAGTCAATTGGCTGCATTTGATGGGCACAAATGGCTGCATATACTGGGCAAAAGTGGCTGCATTTGATGGGCACAAGTGGCTGCATATACTGGGCACAAGTGGCTGCAATTGATTGGCACAAGTGACTGCATATACTGGGCAGTAGTGGCTGCATTTGATGGGCACAAGTGGCCACACATACTGGGCACAAGTTGCTGCATTTGAGTGGCACAAGTGGCTGTATATGATAGGCACAAGTGGCTACATTTGACGGGCACCATTGGCTGCATTTGACGGGCACAAGTGGCTGCATTTGATTGGCACAAGTGGCTGCATATGATGGGCACAAGTGGCTGCATATGATGGGGCACAAGTAGCTGCATATGATGTCGCACAAGTGGCTGCATATGATGGGGCACAAGTGGCTGCATTTGATGGGCACAATGGCTGCATTTGATGGGCACCAGTGGCTACATTTGATGGGCACAAGTGACTGCATATACTGGGCACAAGTGGCTGCATATACTGGGTACACGTGGCTGCATTTGATTGGCAATAGTGGTTGCATATACTGGGCAGAAGTGGCTGCATTTCATGGGGACAAGTGGCTGCATATGATGGACACAATTGGCTGAATTTGACAGGCACCATTGGCTGCATTTGACGGGCACAAGTGGCTGCATTTGACAGGCACAAATAGCTGCATATGATGGGCACAAGTGGCTGCATTTGATGGGCATCATTGGTTGCATTTGACAAGCACAAGTGGCTGCATTTGACGGGCACAAATGGCTGAATATGATGGGCACAAGTGCCTGCATTTGATTGGCACAAGTGGCTGCATATACTGGGCACAAGTGGCTGCATTTGATGGGCACAAGTGGCTGCATATGATGGGAAAAGGTGTCTCCTTTTGATTGGCACAAGTGACTGCATTTACTGGGCTTAAGTGCTTGCATATACTGGGCACAAGTGGCTGCATATGTTGGGCAGAAGTGGCTGCATTTGATGGGCAAAAGTGGCTGCATATACTGGGCAGAAGTGGCTGCATTTGATTGGCACACATGTCTGCATTTGATGGGCACAAGTTTCTGCATTTGATTGGCACAAGTGGCTGCATATGTTGGGCACAAGTGGCTGCATATGATGGACACAATTGGCTGAATTTGACAGGCACCATTGGCTGCATTTGACGGGCACAAGTGGCTGCATTTGACAGGCACAAATAGCTGCATATGATGGGCACAAGTGGCTGCATTTGATGGGCATCATTGGCTGCATTTGACAAGCACAAGTGGCTGCATTTGATGGGCACAAATGGCTGAATATGATGGGCACAAGTGCCTGCATTTGATTGGCACAAGTGGCTGCATATACTGGGCACAAGTGGCTGCATTTGATGGGCACAAGTGGCTGCATATGATGGGAAAAGGTGTCTCCTTTTGATTGGCACAAGTGACTGCATTTACTGGGCTTAAGTGCCTGCATATACTGGGCACAAGTGGCTGCATATGTTGGGCAGAAGTGGCTGCATATACTGGGCAGAAGTGGCTGCATTTGATGGGCAAAAGTGGCTGCATATACTGGGCAGAAGTGGCTGCATTTGATTGGCACACATGTCTGCATTTGATGGGCACAAGTTTCTGCATTTGATTGGCACAAGTGGCTGCATATGATGGGCAAATGTAGCTGCGTATTATGGGCACAGTGGCTGCATATGATGGGCACAAGTGGTTGCAAATGGTAAGGCTCAAGTGGCTGCATTTGATGGGCACAAGTGGCTGCATATGATGAGGCACAAGTGGCTGCATGTGATGGGGCACAAGTGGCTGCGTATGATGGGCACAAGTGGCTGTGTATGATGGGCACAAGTGGCTGCGTATGATGGGCACAGTGGCTACATTTGATGGGCACAATGGCTGCATTTGACTGGCACAAATGGCTGCATATGATGGGCACAAGTGGCTGCATTTGATTGGCACAAGTGGCTGCATATACTGAGCACAAGTGGCTGCATTTGACAGGCACAAGTGGCTGCATGTGATGGGAAAAAGTGGCTGCATTTGATTGACACATGTGGCTACATTTACTGGGCACATGTGGCTGCATATACTAGGCACAAGTGACTGCATATGATGGGCACAAATGTGTGCATATGATGGACACAAGTGGCTGCATTTGATTGGCACAAGTGGCTGCATTTGATTGGCACAAGTTGCTGCATTTGGTGGGCACATGTGGCTGCATTTGACGGGGCACAAGTGACTGCATTTGACGGCACCATTGGCTGCATTTGACAAGCACAAGTGGCTGCATTTGAAAGGCACAAATGGCTGCATATGATGGGCAGAAGTGGCTGCATATAATGGGGCACAAGTGGCTGCATATGATGGGGCGCAAGTGGCTGTATATGATGGCACACAAGTGGCTACATATGATGGGGCATAAGTGGCTGTATATAATGGGCACAAGTGCCTGCATTTGACAGGCACCATTGGCTGCATTTGATGAGCACAAGTGGCTACATTTGACAGGCAAAAATGGCTGCATATGATGGGCACAAGTGGCTGTTTTTGATTGGTACAAGTGGCTGCATATACTGGGCACAAGTGGCTGCATTTGATTGGCACAAGTTGCTGCATTTGACGGGCACAAGTGGCTTAATTTGTTTGGCACAAGTGGCTGCATATGATGGGCAAAAGTGGCTGCATATGATGGGCACAGTGGCTGCATATGATGGGCACAAGTGGTTGCATATGATGAGGCACAAGTGGCTGCAAATGATGAGGCACAAGTGGCTGCATATGATGGGCACAAGTGGCTGCATATGATGGGGCACAAGTGGCTGCATATGATGGGCACAAGTGGCTGCATTTGATTGGCACAATTGGCAGCATTTGATTGGCACAAGTGGCTGCATTTGACTGGCACAAGTGGCTGCATTTGATTGGCACAAGTGGCTGCATATGATGGGCACAAGTGGCTGCATATGATGGGGCACAAGTGGCTGCATTTGATGGACACAAGTGGCTGCATTTGATGGGCACCACTGGCTACATTTCATGGGCACAAGTGACTGCATATACTGGGCACAAGTGGCTGCATATACTGGGCACAAGTGGCTGCATTTGATTGGCACAAGTGGTTGCATATACTGGGCAGAAGTGGCTGCATTTTATGGGGACAAGTGGCTGCATATGATGGGGCACAAGTGGCTGCACATACTGGGCACAAGTGGCTGCATTTGATCGGCACAATTGGCTGCATTTGATTGGCACAAGTGGCTGCATTTGACTGGCACAAGTGGCTGCATTTGATTGGCACAAGTGGCTGCATATGATGGGCACAAGTGGCTGCATATGATGGGGCACAAGTAGCTGCATATGATGGACACAAGTGTCTGCATTTGATGGGCACAAGTGGCTGCATTTGATGGGCACCACTGGCTACATTTCATGGGCACAAGTGACTGCATATACTGGGCACAAGTGGCTGCATATACTGGGCACAAGTGGCTGCATTTGATTGGCACAAGTGGTTGCATATACTGGGCAGAAGTGGTTGCATTTCATGGGGACAAGTGGCTGCATATGATGGGGCACAAGTGGCTGCACATACTGGGCACAAGTGGCTGCATGTGATGGGCACAAGTGGCTGCATATGATGGACACAATTGGCTGAATTTGACAGGCACCATTGGCTGCATTTGACGGGCACAAGTGGCTGCATTTATCAGGCACAAATGGCTGCATACGATGGGCACAAGTGGCTGCATTTGATGAGCATCATTGGCTGCATTTGACAAGCACAAGTGGCTGCATTTGACGTGCACAAATGGCTGAATATGATGGGCACAAGTGGCTGCATTTGATTGGCACAAGTGGCTGCATATACTGGGAACAAGTGGCTGCATTTGATGGGCACAAGTGGCTGCATATGATGGGAAAAGGTGTCTCCTTTTGATTGGCACAAGTGACTGCATTTACTGGGCTTAAGTGCCTGCATATACTGGGCACAAGTGGCTGCATATGTTGGGCATAACAAGTGGCTTCATTTGACATGCACAAGTGGCTGCATGTGATGGGAAAAGTGGCTGCATTTTATTGACACATGTGGCTACATTTACTGGGCACATGTGGCTGCATATACTAGGCACAAATGTGTGCATATGATGGACACAAGTGGCTGCATTTGATTGGCACAAGTGGCTGCATTTGATTGGCACAAGTTGCTGCATTTGGTGAGCACATGTGGCTGCATTTGACAGGGCACAAGTGACTGCATTTGACGGCACCATTGGCTGCATTTGACAAGCACAAGTGGCTGCATTTGACAGGCACAAATGGCTGCATATGATGGACAGAAGTGGCTGCATATGATGGGGCACAAGTGGCTGCATATACTGGGCAGAAGTGGCTGCATTTGATGGGCAAAAGTGGCTGCATATACTGGGCAGAAGTGGCTTCATTTGATTGGCACACATGTCTGCATTTGATGGGCACAAGTTTCTGCATTTGATAGGCACAAGTGGCTGCATATGATGGGCAAATGTAGCTGCGTATTATGGGCACAGTGGCTGCATATGATGGGCACAAGTGGTTGCAAATGGTAAGGCTCAAGTGGCTGCATTTGATGGGCACAAGTGGCTGCATATGATGGGAAAAGGTGTCTCCATTTGATTGGCACAAGTGACTGCATTTACTGGGCTTAAGTGCCTGCATATACTGGGCACAAGTGGCTGCATATGTTGGGCATAACAAGTGGCTTCATTTGACATGCACAAGTGGCTGCATGTGATGGGAAAAGTGGCTGCATTTTATTGACACATGTGGCTACATTTACTGGGCACATGTGGCTGCATATACTAGGCACAAGTTGCTGCATATGATGGGCACAAATGTGTGCATATGATGGACACAAGTGGCTGCATTTGATTGGCACAAGTGGCTGCATTTGATTGGCACAAGTTGCTGCATTTGGTGGGCACATGTGGCTGCATTTGACGGGGCACAAGTGACTGCATTTGACGGCACCATTGGCTGCATTTGACAAGCACAAGTGGCTGCATTTGACAGGCACAAATGGCTGCATATGATGGGCAGAAGTGGCTGCATATGATGGGGCACAAGTGGCTGCATATACTGGGCAGAAGTGGCTGCATTTGATGGGCAAAAGTGGCTGCATATACTGGGCAGAAGTGGCTGCATTTGATTGGCACACATGTCTGCATTTGATGGGCACAAGTTTCTGCATTTGATAGGCACAAGTGGCTGCATATGATGGGCAAATGTAGCTGCGTATTATGGGCACAGTGGCTGCATATGATGGGCACAAGTGGTTGCAAATGGTAAGGCTCAAGTGGCTGCATTTGGTGGGCACAAGTGGCTGCATATGATGAGGCACAAGTGGCTGCATGTGATGGGGCACAAGTGGCTGCGTATGATGGGCACAAGTGGCTGCGTATGATGGGCACAGTGGCTACATTTGATGGGCACAATGGCTGCATTTGACTGGCACAAATGGCTGCATATGATGGGCACAAGTGGCTGCATTTGATTGGCACAAGTGGCTGCATATACTGGGCACAAGTGGCTGCATTTGACAGGCACAAGTGGCTGCATGTGATGGGAAAAAGTGGCTGCATTTGATTGACACATGTGGCTACATTTACTGGGCACATGTGGCTGCATATACTAGGCACAAGTTGCTGCATATGATGGGCACAAATGTGTGCATATGATGGACACAAGTGGCTGCATTTGATTGGCACAAGTGGCTGCATTTGATTGGCACAAGTTGCTGCATTTGGTGGGCACATGTGGCTGCATTTGACGGGGCACAAGTGACTGTATTTGACGGCACCATTGGCTGCATTTAACAAGCACAAGTGGCTGCATTTGACAGGCACAAATGGCTGCATATGATGGGCAGAAGTGGCTGCATATGATGGGGCACAAGTGGCTGCATATGATCGGGCGCAAGTGGCTGTATATGATGGCACACAAGTGGCTACATATGATGGGGCATAAGTGGCTGTATATAATGGGCACAAGTGCCTGCATTTGACAGGCACCATTGGCTGCATTTGATGAGCACAAGTGGCTACATTTGACAGGCAAAAATGGCTGCATATGATGGGCACAAGTGGCTGTTTTTGATTGGTACAAGTGGCTGCATATACTGGGCACAAGTGGCTGCATTTGATTGGCACAAGTTGCTGCATTTGACGGGCACAAGTGGCTTAATTTGTTTGGCACAAGTGGCTGCATATGATGGGCAAAAGTGGCTGCATATGATGGGCACAAGTGGTTGCATATGATGAGGCACAAGTGGCTGCAAATGATGAGGCACAAGTGGCTGCATATGATGGGTACAAGTGGCTGCATATGATGGGGCACAAGTGGCTGCCTATGATGGGCACAAGTGGCAGCATTTGATTGGCACAAGTGGCTGCATTTGATTGGCACAATTGGCAGCATTTGATTGGCACAAGTGACTGCATTTGACTGGCACAAGTGGCTGCATTTGATTGGCACAAGTGGCTGCATATGATGGGCACAAGTGGCTGCATATGATGGGGCACAAGTAGCTGCATATGATGTCGCACAAGTGGCTGCATATGATGGGGCACAAGTGGCTGCATTTGATGGACACAAGTGGCTGCATTTGATGGGCACCAGTGGCTACATTTCATGGGCACAAGTGACTGCATATACTGGGCACAAGTGGCTGCATATACTGGGCACAAGTGGCTGCATTTGATTGGCACAAGTGGTTGCATATACTGGGCAGAAGTGGCTGCATTTCATGGGGACAAGTGGCTGCATATGATGGGGCACAAGTGGCTGCACATACTGGGCACAAGTGGCTGCATTTGATTGGCACAATTGGCTGCATTTGATTGGCACAAGTGGCTGCATTTGACTGGCACAAGTGGCTGCATTTGATTGGCACAAGTGGCTGCATATGATGGGCACAAGTGGCTGCATATGATGGGGCACAAGTAGCTGCATATGATGTCGCACAAGTGGCTGCATATGATGGGGCACAAGTGGCTGCATTTGATGGCCACAAGTGGCTGCATTTGATGGGCACCGCTGGCTACATTTCATGGGCACAAGTGACTGCATATACTGGGCACAAGTGGCTGCATATACTGGGCACAAGTGGCTGCATTTGATTGGCACAAGTGGTTGCATATACTGGGCAGAAGTGGCTGCATTTCATGGGGACAAGTGGCTGCATATGATGGGGCACAAGTGGCTGCACATACTGGGCACAAGTGGCTGCATGTGATGGGCACAAGTGGCTGCATATGATGGACACAATTGGCTGAATTTTACAGGCACCATTGGCTGCATTTGACGGGCACATGTGGCTGCATTTGACAGGCACAAATGGCTGCATATGATGGGCACAAGTGGCTGCATTTGATGAGCATCATTGGCTGCATTTGACAAGCACAAGTGGCTGCATTTGACGTGCACAAATGGCTGAATATGATGGGCACAAGTGGCTGCATTTGATTGGCACAAGTGGCTGCATATACTGGGCACAACTGGCTGCATTTGATGGGCACAAGTGGCTGCATATGATGGGAAAAGGTGTCTCCATTTGATTGGCACAAGTGACTGCATTTACTGGGCTTAAGTGCCTGCATATACTGGGCACAAGTGGCTGCATATGTTGGGCAGAAGTGGCTGCATATACTGGGCAGAAGTAGCTGCATTTGATGGGCAAAAGTGGCTGCATATACTGGGCAGAAGTGGCTGCATTTGATTGGCACACATGTCTGCATTTGATGGGCACAAGTTTCTGCATTTGATTGACACAAGTGGCTGCATATGATGGGCAAATGTAGCTGCGTATTATAGGCACAGTGGCTGCATATGATGGGCACAAGTGGTTGCAAATGATAAGGCTCAAGTGGCTGCATTTGATGGGCACCAGTGGCTGCATATGATGAGGCACAAGTGGCTGCATGTGATGGGGTACAAGTGGCTGCGTATGATGGGCACAAGTGGCTGCGTATGATGGGCACAGTGGCTACATTTGATGTGCACAATGGCTGCATATGATGGGCACAAGTGTCTGCATTTGATTGGCACAAGTGGCTGCATATACTGGGCACAAGTGGCTGCATATGATGGGCGCAAGTGGCTTCGTATGATGGGCACAGTGGCTACATTTGATGGGCACAATGGCTGCATATGATGGGCACAAGTGGCTGCATTTGATTGGCACAAGTGGCTGCATATACTGGGCACAAGTGGCTGCATTTGACAGGCACAAGTGGCTGCATGTGATGGGAAAAAGTGGCTGCATTTGATTGGCACATGTGGCTGCATTTACTGGGCACATGTGGCTGTATATCCTAGGCACAATTTGCTGCATATGATGGGCACAAATGTGTGCATATGATGGACACAAGTGGCTGCATTTGATTGGCACAAGTGGCTGCATTTGATTGGCACAAGTGGCTGCATTTGGTGGGCACATGTGGCTGCATTTGACGGGCACAAGTGGCTTCATTTGTTTGGCACAAGTGGCTGCATATGATGGGCAAAAGTGGCTGCATATGATGGGCACAGTGGCTGCATATGATGGGCACAAGTGGTTGCATATGATGAGGCACAAGTGGCTGCATATGATGAGGCACAAGTGGCTGCATATGATGGGCACAAGTAGCTGCATATGATGGGGCACAAGTGCCTGCATACGATGAGCACAAGTGGCTGCATATGATGGGCACAAGTGGCTGCATATGATGGGGCACAAGTGGCTGCATACGATGGGCACAAGTGGCTGCATACGATGGGCACAAGTGGCTGCATATGATGGGCACAAGTGGCTGTGTATGATGGGTACAGTGGCTGCGTTTGATGGGCACAATGGTTGCATTTGACTGGCACAAGTAGCTGAATTTGACGGGCACAAGTTTCTGTATTTGATGGGGGGGTTCAGTATTTTTCAGTTTGTTTGCGCCCCCCAAAAAATTTTGAGCACCAGCAGCCACTGTGGGGGTCTTCAAGTTGGAAGCTTAACCGACCCCAACAATAAGGTTGACCCTAGATACTGCCCCTTTCCTATGTGAATGAGTAAAGAGTGTACAGTATACCTATATAGTATGCCTACTCCTTGGTAAAAAAAAAAACACTGACCACAAACATAATCTGTTCCCATTGCTCATTTTTGCTGTAAATGACATCTTCCAGTTTTCCCCTACTAAAAGTAAACAGATCCCCATGACATGACTGACCAAATATGGTCATATCTATATTTGGTCAATGACATGGAGGGTGCAGATCTGCTGGGAATGAAGATGGCCAAAAAGTTAGAGGGGTTTTTAAACTAGGCGATGGGGGGGAGGGTCCAGAGACAGTGATAGCCAGCGCGGAAGATATTCCAGAGGGTAGTATTGGGGGCATTAGTGGTAGGTTAACCAAAGCACACAAACACAAGATGAGTATAGTAGCAAGTCCTAGTTGCAATCTTGAAACACCTAATACGAGGACAATATGTGACCGGTCTAAACTATGTGGCATGTTCACCAATGCCAGGAGCATGGCGGACAAGATGGGTGAACTAAAGATACTGTTGTACAAGGAGGATTTGGATTTTGTGGGAATTTCAGAGACCTGGTTCAACAGCTCTCATGATTGGCTGGCAAACATTCAAGGGTATACCCTACACCGCAAGGATAGAGAGGTCCTAGTAGATGATAGGCTCAGCAATGGCATGCAATGCCAAGCTGCTGCTAATAAAGCAAACAGAATATTAGCATGCATTAAAAGGGGGATCAACGCCAGAGATAAAACGATAATTCTCCCGCTCTACAAGACTCTGGTCTGGCCGCACCTGGAGTATGCTGTCCAGTTCTGGGCACCAGTCCTCAGGAGGGATGTACTGGAAATGGAGTACAAAGAAGGGCAACAAAGCTAATAAAGGGTCTGAAGGATCTTAGTTATGAGGAAAGGTTGCGAGCACTGAACTTATTCTCTCTGGAGAAGAGACGCTTGAGAGGGGATATGATTTCAATTTACAAATACTGTACTGGTGACCCCAAAATAGGGATAAAACTTTTTCACAGAAGAGAGTTTAATAAGACTCATGGCCACTCATTACAATTAGAAGAAAAGAGGTTTAACCTTAAACTACGTAGAGGGTTCTTTACTGTAAGAGCGGCAAGGATGTGGAATTCCCTTCCACAGGCGGTGGTCTCAGCGGGGAGCATTGATAGCTTCAAGAAACAGATAATCACCTGAATGACCGCAATATACAGGGATATGTAATGAAATACTGACACATAATCACACACATAGGTTAGACTTGATGGACTTGTGTCTTTTTTCAACCTCACCTACTATGTAACTATGTAACATCACCAAAGAGAACTCTCTCATTTGTTTTCTTATATTTGCAGGGACTGGAAAATGATGCGAATGACAGATTGGATTGTGACAGTGGTTGACATTTTTTTTCTTTCAGCATCCTGATGACATAGATCTGCATCACTGGATGTTGTGATTGGCGATCAATTTGCTTCATGGGCAATTTTATTTTATTTTAATAAAAAACATCAAATGCTGTGTCAGCAATTTTATTTACTTTTCGCTTTTGTGAGGAATAAAAACAAATGGTAAACAAAAGGGAGATCCTGACAATATATGGAGAAGAAATGTGGAAGTTGATTTACTAAAGGCAAATATACTGTGCACTTCAAGTGCATTTGCTCTAGATCGGAGGGGAAGCTCTGCTGATATCTATCATCCAATCATGTACAAGTAAAAATGCTGTTTTTATTCTCCTTGCATGTGATTGAGTATCCGTTGCAAAGTGAAGCATTACCTCATTTACTAAGCTCTGGCGCAAGTGCACTTGTATTTGCCTTTAGTAAATCAACACCAAAAAGTTGTAGTAATACGAAGGAAACAAATGAGCAATCTTGACAAAATGCAGACAAGAAATTAGTGATTAGGACAATACACGTGTAACAACCAGATAGTCACATAAAGGCATCAAATGGTCAATAGTTACAATATGATTTTTGTATATTCCTACTTGTTATAACTAACATTCTATTTAATAAGGCTATGGAAACAGGCATATGACAGAACAGGGAAAAGGTATTTTACTGTACTTTATTCAATCCTGTTTCCTAAAATGATGCATCCTCCCTATTTCAAACAGTTGCACAACTTAAAGATTTCCTCTATAAACTGGCAACATACATATTTTTTAAAATATAAAATAACTCAACAGACAAAAGATTTAAAGAAAATAAAATGCCCACACGCTCAATCCTGCAAGACAGATTTTGAAACAGCCAGCAGAAAATGTATTTCCATTTGTAAAACATAAGGTTCAGTAACTTTGATTAAAACCAGGAAAGAAAGAAGTGTTTAAGCACTGAAAATTGGGAAAAAGCCCTGAAAAAGTAATTGGAGTAGTATTTTCTATGTAAGTTGTAAAACAGATGGTGAAATTAATAGGGTGTAAAATCAAATTCTGCTTGTACCATATAAATGATAATAAATTACAGATATCAGAAACTTTATGTGCAGGTTGTCATGTAAAGGAAGGAATGACAGATTGAAAGACATAGAGGGAAGATAGTTTTGTTTTTAACAAGCTAAGCAAGGAGAACGTATTGGATCCCACATTGTGTAGGCAGTGATTTTAAGCTACGGACACCCAAGTGTGTCACAGTGCTTAGTCAGGTGTGCAACAAATCACTGGATCAGAAAATTGCTAGAAATCTTAAAAGTAATGAAATCCCTGTTTGAAATGTGAGTATAAAGGAAAATAAGAGATGTCTGAAAATATTAGAACATTGGATATTTTATATTTACAGATATCAAACTTGTCTCTGGGAATTGTTGGCATATGATATAGCATAAATAGGACAAGTAACATGAAATTTATGGATTTGTTGTTACAGTTCAAAGTAGAACTGTCATCAGAACAGAAAAAAATACCTTGAATTCCTGTATTTTTAAAGGAATACCTTTATACAGACTGGATATGGTAGTGCAGAAATGTATCCTCTTTACAGTAGTGGCATTAGTGACAGGTATAATACAGTCATGTAGCTGACTTGCAGTTGTGATTACAATAGTTTTAAATGTACTTAGTGCTTTTATATCCTTTCTGTGTCATGCAATGTATGTTTTATGTACTGATCTGTAGGCATTAGAGTGAATTAGAGTATCAATATGTTAGGTAGTGCAACCAGCATCTTTTTTAAACAACTGTTGTGGGAAGATCAAGCACATGACAAGACGCCTAAAGAATGAATAAGGGTTTGCTTAATTCCATTCTGTAAGTCTTCTAGGAACTGTTGGATATACCGCAATCATCATACTGTGCTTCTATGCAGAAAAAAATGCAGGATGCAGTAGGCAACTATGAGGATTCCTATGAACATATATAATTAAACAGGGCTTTTATCTTCCCGACTGGGGCAAAAATCAAATCCATAAAGCATGAGTATATAATACTTTTTAATGTAGGATTTTTTGTTTTCATGGTATTTTAGATAGTTGTATGAATAATTATAAATCAATTTGCATATGAAAGGTCAGAATAAGTATTTTTTTGTTAAACCTAAATTACATACATACAGCATAAGCTGAAAATGACTGATGCTAAAATGAAATCCTAGAATAAAAAGCACACTCGCTCATGCTTGTGTATTGATCACGATATTTTAAGACAACTTACCAATAATGTTTATGTATTTGCAAATTAGGACATAACTACAGAGGGTATAGTTGAGTCTTATTTCCATACAGCAATTTTTGTTCTTGCCCTATTAGCACATATAAAGAAAAAATATAACAGCAATTATGTGTTTATCCTGCATTACGGAAAACTATATGGAGAGAGTATGACAAAGCCATTTGGCTGCCTAACATCTACAAAAGTAGGATGGAACTTGGGAACACTGGTAAAAAGGGATGTCTCGTGTGATAAACACAAGAGGCAAGTATATAATGCAACTAGCCATCAACCACACAGAACTAAAACATGGGTTTTAACTGATAGTTATTTCCTGCTTCTGCTGATATCTACAGTGCCTTGAAAAATTATTCATGCCCCTTGAAATTTTTCACATTTTGTCATGTTACAACCAAAAACATAAATGTATTTTATTGGGATTTTGTGTGATAGACCAACACAAAGTGGCACATCATTGTGAAGTGGAAGGAAAATGATAAATGTTTTTCAATTTTTTTTTACAAGTAAATATCTGAAAAGTGTGGTGTGGTCACACTATGGTCTATCACATAAAATCTCAATAAAACACATTTACGTGTTTCGTTGTAACATGACAAAATGTGAAAATATCAAGGGGTATGAATACTTTTTTAAGGCACTGTATGTTATTTTTGGAGCACATTTTCCCTTTTCTCCCGTGATGCAGTACTCTGTACCTGATTGACTAATCTAAAGGCTTGGGCACTGTCTCTTTGCTGTAAACTCAATGATAGAATGGCACAGAACTTGCACAAAGCTATCAGCTCAGAGCCTTAGCCTGTAAAAACTGAGAAGGGGGAGTGCTAAGGGGGAAGGTAAAAGTCAGTAAGAGGGGTGAGTAGATCAGGGGGACCTATGATTTTGCTCTGAATCTGAAAGTGACAGTGTCACTTTAAACTTTTTACCACATTCAGTAACCAGGCTTTTCATAGATGCATTGATTTTGTGTCTGTAAATTTAGAGAGCACAATGTAATTACTTCTTCAAATGTTACCCCAGGTAGCAATGAAATAAACGTTATTGCTGTTCAGGGAATATTGCAAAAAATCAGTTCAGTTTTCAATACCTCCCAACCATCCCAGAATGGGCAGGACCATCCTGAGATTTCATTAAAATACCAGCATCCTGCAGATGCAGGCCTAATCCTGAAGCCCAGTACCAGAATTCCGCAGTTCCGGCACTGGCCTTCACTAATGCATCTTACAGGGACTTGGGTCCCTGACACTGCGATCGTTCACTCAGTATTATTGTGACAGGGAGCAGAATTGAGAGGTTTTAGTTGCCTGTGACAGTAATAGGCCTCATGGGCATTTCTCCAGCTACTCTGAATGCCTTTTCTCTTGATAGAATAAAAGCATTACAAAAAAAATGCACCTAAAACTGCAATTGCAAATGCTTTTAGGCACGTCAAGTGTTTGGGCATTAATTTATTACGTTGCCCAGAATATTAATTTATTCTGGCCATTGAAATGAAAGAATGCTCAAATGTTAATGATCCCAGTGTTTAGGTGCATTTAGGTCAAGTGTTTTTTTCTGCTTAAATGTTCCTCTCCTGAACACATAGGTGATGTTTTTTTCAGCTTCTAAATGCTCCTCTTCTAATACACCTGTAAACACCTACAGTATGTGTGCATGGCCATATAGGTTAACATACAGGGGCATTTAGAGGCTGAAAACTGAAAATTGTTATCAAATACTTACCGTAATTTTCCTTTACTGGCCCATCCTCACGTCAGCACACAATGAGTTAACACCTCCTCTGGAACCCCATAGGACCACATGTTCCTAGCTAAATAAAAGACAGCCCTTCCCCCAACTAAGGTGTTCGATAAACTAGCCTACTACAGGCCACTAGGGAGGGAATCCTGTGCTGATGTGAGGATGGGCCAGGAAAGGAAAATTACGTAAAGTATTTGATAACAATTTTTCAGTTTTCCTGGCCCACCTCATGTCAGCAAACAACGGAATATACAATAGCTAAATATAGGGCACGAGAGAACAAATGAAAAGAGACATTGACAATCAAAAAAAAGCTGCCAAAGCCAAAAAGAATTAATCTCTCTTGTCCCAAACTTGCTGAATGCCTATTTAGTTTGTAAGGTTGAGTGAAGGCCGCACAAGACCTTCAACATAACCATCATACACATATCTTCCCAGCAATCCTGGCATAACTGCCCCAAAGGCTGCCACCCTTCTAGTCAAATAAGTATTTCTGGTAAAAAAAAAAAAAAAGACACCAAAGGGCCCTTGCAGGAAAGTGTTGCAATTTTCAACATCCCTTTGTCTGAAGTAGTAGAAGAACTAGTTTTACTGTGAGGTACTTCAATGGAAATAAAACCATTGGATCAAAGGGTGCTCTCTGATCCAAGCCTAAGTCCCACAGAGGGAACAAGGATTTCCCTCAAGGTCATATATAGATTGTCATCTGCAATAAGCCTCTGGTCACTGGCTTTTGCGCCCATCTGCAGCCTGTGAAAGATAAAGTAGCTATCTGTACCTTAAATGGAGTTGTATGCTAGACCAACCTCTAGTGCTGACTGTAAAATGTCCAGGATATTGGCTAGAGCAGGCAACACAAGAGAGAAAGCTTTTGCTGAGCAAACAAAACAAACGTCTTTTATATCCTCTCATATGTAGCGTTCATGGATGATCTCCTAGTCACCAAGGTCTGAACAACCTTGGATGAGAATCCCTGCAGCTTTAGTCTAGCCGATTCCATAAAAAGGCTACTAAAAGTAGTCTCATTGGATTGAGGTGCTGTCCTGAACCTTGCCATAACAGATTTTATTTGACCAGAAATGGGTTTGGTGGTGCTGATGACATCTGGGAGAGCAGTGAAAGCCAAGGCCTGCTCAGTAGGTGGAAAGGACCTGTCCTGTCCAAATTTTCAGAAGCACCTTTATATTCAAGGACACCAGAGAGAGACAAAGATCAAACAGAAAATTCCATGACACTGTGAACCTATTTTGTATGATGGAGTCTTTGCATTGGTATCCTGTTGCAAATATCAGAAGCTGCATGTTCAGTGAAGTCTCCCTGAGAACCACTGCTGGACGCCCCATAGGACCAATATTGGTTTGAGGCACTTGTTGAAAGTGGTTCTTTGCCCCACGAAATGTTTTTTAAAGCGTTTCAACCTTGTAATTTAACCACATGCCGACCGGGCCATAGCCGAAAGACGGCAACAGTGCGGTCGGCTTTTTCTGGGTGGACGTCCATAGGACGTCCTAACAGAATCGCGCTACCGTGCGCCCCCTGGGGCGTGCACCCGGAAACATCCGTGACCGCTGGGGCATCACGGATCACGGTAAATGGCCGAGGATAGCGGCCGTTTACCATGTGATCACTCCGTCAAATGAGGGAGCATCACTTGTAAACAAATCGGCGTCATGTCATGATGTTGATTCCTCCCTCCCCTCTCTGTACCGATCGGTACAGTGTGAGAGAAGAAAGGGAGAGATTATTTGCAGCGCTGTGGGCACTACAGATCCAGCCCACAGCGCTGCTCAGTGCCCATACTCTGCCAGTACTCTGCCACACTATGCAATACTCTGCAATACTCTGCCAATACTCTGCCAATACTCTGCAATACTATGTAATACTATGTAATACTATGCAATACTCTGCCAATACTCGCCAATACTCTGCAATAAATTTTAACAGAAACAAATTTTTTTTTTTTTTTTTTTACAGAATTTTCAGTCTTTTTTGATTTATAGCGGTGATTAAATACCACCAAAAGAAAGCTCCATTTGTGTGAAAAAAAGGACAAACATTTCAAATGGGTACAGTGTTGCATGACTGAGTAATTGTCATTCAAAGCTCTGGGACCATGCCCATGGACCCGCTGACTCGATGTCCGCTGGGTGCCTGTGATCGTGTCACGAAGCTGAAGAACGGGGCGGGGAGATGCTGTGTTTACACTGGCATCTTCCCGTTCTTCAGGGGACAGGACACTGATCGTTTGCTCCCTCTCATCGGGAGCAGCGATCAGTGTCGTGTCACTGCTAGCCCATTCCCCAGACAGAATTACTCCCTAGGACACTCTTAACCCCTTCCCCGCCCCCTAGTGGTTAACCCCTTCACTGCCAGTGACATTTTTACAGTAATCAATGCAATTTTATAGCATTGATTGCTGTATTAATGCCAATGGTCCCAAGAATGTGTCAAAATTGTCCGATGTGTCCGCCATAATGTCGCAGTCACGATAAAAACCGCTGATCGCCGCCATTACTAGTAAAAAAAAAATATTAATAAAAATGCCATAAAACTATCCCCTATTTTGTAGACACTATAACTTTTGCGCAAACCAATTAATAAATGCTTATGGCAATTTTTTTTACCAAAAATATGTAGAAGAATACGTATCGGCCTAAACTGAGGAAAAAAAAATCGTTTTTTTATATATTTTTTGGGGATATTTATTATAGCAAAAAGTAAAAAATGTTGCTTTTTTTTTCAAAATTGTCGCTCTATTTTTGTTTATAGCGCAAAAAATAAAAACTGCAGAGGTGATCAAATACCACCAAAAGAAAGCTCGATTTGTGGGAAAAAAAGGATATCAATTTTGTTTGGGAGCAACGTCGCACGACCGCGCAATTGTCAGTTAAAGCGACACAGTAATGGAGAGAATGGAGTGAAAGTGCGAGTGAGAGGGAGCTGGAGGCACTAATTGGAGGCTTCTCCCCGATCAATCAATGCCTGATGCCTGATGGCTAGTGTTAATCTCTAACTAACTCCTGACTCCTGATGCTTGCTGTCTGATGCTGACACTCAAAATTCTGGCCAGTCTCAGAGTGAATGTGTGCCTCCTCTGATGTCTGCAGTTACCTGCCATTATTTGTGTCCTATTTACTGGGGATGTGGATTCCATGGCTGGTGAGACGGCTGATGACTTCAGATTTCAGAATTCGGACATCGCCTGTCTGCTGTAGTGCCGTGAGGACTGTCTATTGAACTATTGGACTGTCTATTGCTTTTTTCTGTTGATCCCAGCATTTGATCCCAGGACTATCGTGCGCTACAGTGTACTGCCCGTTTACACTCTATTTCATCCCATCTCATCTCTCTGGAACGGGCTACCTGCCTTTTCCTACCAGGACCAGAGGGACAGAGGGAGCAGCAGATGCAGAGGGAGATGCCCAGAGGCCCCCGTGCAGTCAGGAAAGAGCTTGGTACCAGACCTGTTACACGTAGCGCCCTACTTACCAGTTACTATCCCTTGCGATCACAGGCAGGCTCTGTGTTTCAGAGTTCCGCGATACCTGCGGTGCTGACGTCACCTGAGCTGCTGCCCTCAAAGCCCTCAAAGTGTAATCAGGAGCTGAGTCCTGTTGTGAGCCGAGACCTGCCGAATAAAGCCGAACGGGTACCTGCGCTATCCGGATCACCAAGCGTGGACGCTCGAGACACTCGGGACACTCGAGACCTACAGTTCTAACTGTGAATGTGGGGATATCAGAAGGCGATCCACAGGTTTTTCACACAGACCGTCAATCATCAAGCACTGGAATCCCAGACAGGTGAGCTTGCTGGGGAGTTTACTGAGGGGCCTATTGGGGTTCCGATACAGGAAGCTAAAGGAAAATACACACCAGTAAACAAACCGGACACAAGAGCCAAAAAGGGGGTTAATAGCACTAACAATACTACAAGTACCAGTATAATTATTAACATGCAGACGGGGCAAACAGCTGATGGACTTTCAGGTCAGGTTAACCAGCATATACATCAGCTTACACACCAGCATATACGTCAGTATGCACCAACACCCTCTAAAGAAATATCTGATATAATTGGCACAACTGGATCTGCCATCCCAGTTTTGCCATCTCTGTCGGCCGATTCGAATACGAATTCCTTTTTTTCTACACTTTCTACTAAGGCAGGTATGGACCGAATGACCGCTACTCTACAGTAAGTACTTAGAGAAGAGTTCAAGGAGGTCAAAGAGTCATTGCATAGCTTGACATTCAGGGTAGACACCATTGAACAAAACCAGACCACAGCAGAACAAAAAATAGCGACTCTGGAGGCTAAGTTAGCGGCACAGTCGCAGTATCTACATAATGTGCGACTTCAACAGGACAATTTAGAAAATAGGAGCAGGAGGAATAACTTAAAAATTCGGGGTATCCCTGAGACCACGTCCGCTAAAGAGCTGCGCCCCACTGTTACGGTCATATTAAATAAAATCCTGGGAGGGATTCGACAGCGGATATTGAACTAGACAGAGTTCATCGGATACAAGGCAATGCTCCTTTGTCAGATGGTAGACCGAGGGACACCCTATGCAGAGTACATTTCTATATTATTAAAGAAGAAATTATCCGGAAGGCATGGTCATTGGGTACTATTGATTTTATTGGAGCAACTATACAGATTCTGCCGGACCTTTCAAAATATACTTTACAGATGCGCCGTAGCATGAAGCCCCTATTAGGCAAATTACGTGAAGAAGGTGCTACATATAGATGGGGTTTCCCCTTTTCCCTGCATATACAGAAAGGCCAACAATTTTTTGTACTACGTGCACACACCCAATTGCCAGATATGTTCGCTAGGCTGTCTATGACACCTATTCTGCTTCTTGACTGGACTGACACTGAAACTGGCTTGATATAACATGATTGAACTTAATTTATGAGATATTCTATTCTCTACAAATAGGAATGACTTCTAAATAATGCTTTGACAAAGTACTGATTTGCTAATCCTTTATTTATCTGTTTATATGAGCATTATAGATGTCTAAGGCTCGACTCACATCTATGCATGTTGCTTTTTTGCGTTTCTGCAGTGTTTTTTGTGGTGCTTGCCGCGTTTTTGAGCAGCGTTTTTGCCGCGTTTTGCTTTTTTTTTTTTTTTTTTTACAGTTTTCTTTTATACTGTATACAGTGTAAAAGGAAGAAAGGGAAAGGCCTGGGGCGTGACGAGGGTACCGCGGGGGCGCTGTGGAGGCGCTGTGAAGACTCTGTACTTGCGTTTTTGATGCTTGAATTACATGCAAAACGCTGCATTTTGCATGAAGGGAAGTCCCGGACCCTTATCCAGAGACGCAGAGGTACAGGGAAGCGTTGATGTGGATGTGTTCCATGGGAACCCATGTTAAAAATTTCTCATGCATTTCTGCAAAATGCAAAATGCATCAAAAAGCGCATTAGTGTGAACGGAGCCTCAGAGGTGTTAGACTGGAATAGAACTGGGTGTTAGAATCTCCCTCCCCCCATCCCCTTCCTCTGCCCCCCCTCCCCTGTTCTTTTCTGCCCGCCCCCAGGTAGGTGGGAGGGGGCAGGTGGAGGCAGTGGGGGCCGCTTGATAATATTTAAGTGCTGTACTATGAAGAGCAGGCACTGTGGAAAATTACTTTACAGAAATAAGAATACTGGGGGTGGGAGATGTCTGGCAGGAGGGGAGGGGGGGATGGGGTAGACATGGGTAATAACAGATAATGTAAATGGAGTATAAGTCATAAATATACAGGAGCTGTGTGGGTTTTTTTTTTTCCCCTCTTAAGGCGGGTATGGAATACGTGATATGAAACCTAAGCTGTGGATATTAGGATAAAGAATCACACGTGCTATATATGTTAATGTGATCCGAATGATCCTCACTATTGGTGTCACTCTCCAGCTCCTCTACATAGGAATTTTTTTGACTCCCAGTGCTATCTCCTCCTGGACTATTCTAGGAGGAGATCGCAGGGGCGCGCAGGCTCAATTAGAGCCCTATTAGTGGTTTGTTGTGTATTCAATTTTGTGTTTTTGGTGTGTTGGGGTGTGTGGGTTTTTTTTTTGTGGTTTTTGTTTTGTTTTGTTGTTGTGTGTGTGTTTTTTTTTTCTCTCGCTCTCTCTTCTTTCCCGTATCAGGCTTCGCTATGACCAGTGTGCGCTGCCTCTCCCTTAATGTCAATGGATTGAATATACCGGAGAAGCGCACAGTGGTCCCATGTGAACTCTGGTGCATGCATGCTCAGGTGGTATTCATACAAGAGACACATTTCCAATCCGGGAAGACACCAAAATTTAAAGATGAAAGATATCCATATGTTTTCCACAGTACAGCCCCAGACTCTAAGACGAGGGGGGCGAGTATCTTGCTTTCTGGGACGGTTCCATGGTCCTACGCTGACCAGATGAGCGATCCGGAAGGACGCTACCTTTTTCTTAAAGGGGACTTAGCTGGCCATCGAGTTACTTTGGCATCCATCTATTTACCGAACCAGGCACAGTTGAGTTGTCTTAATGGAATTCTTAATAATCTACAGGTTTTTATGGAGGGTGGAATGATACTGGGTGAAGATTTGAATGTGGCCCTTGATCCTTTACTGGACGTTTCTAAATCCGCTACACATCTATCTTATCAATATCTTAGATGAATAAAAAAAGCTATACAATCTATGCGACTTGTAGATGTTTGGAGCGTCCAGCATCCAGCCGAACGTGACTACACTTTCTATTCGGCGCCACACAATAGTTACTCTAGAATCGATTATGTGTTAATATCTCAATCTTTACTACCAGCGGTGGTCAACTCGACCATCGGGACATTAACGGTAACAGATCATGCTCTGGTGTCTTTAGATCTTCAGCTGTCTAAGCCGGCTAACAGACCATGGACATGGAAATGTAATGAATCGCTACTACAAGAAGGCCAACTTCGGAACGAGCTTTTTAGCGAACTGATTAGAATCTTTAATGAAAATGACTCAGAAGAAATCTCCCCACTCATTCTATGAGAAACACATAAATGCGTTATGCGAGGTATATTGATTAAAAAGGCGACGGAAATAAGTAGAAAAAAACAAACAGTGATTCAGGATCAATTAAAATTGGTAGCAGAGTTAGAGACTAAACATAAAAAAATCACTTTCACAAACCGTAGCAGTAGATCTCAGAATACAGCGGGAAAAACTTTCTTCTTTGCTGAAACAGGAGGCCAGCATACAGACAGCGAGAGCTAGAAATGTACACTACAAACAAGGGAACAAATCAGGCAAACTCCTGGCACATTCACTTAGGGAAAACTCACGTAGAAACTATGTCCCACATATAGACTCTGATGGAGGGAACCGTTTCTTCAAATCTAATAAAATCGCAGAGGTTTTTCGAAAATATTACCAGTCATTATATAACTTACAGACGAATACCCCGTCAGACCAAACGGCACAAAAGCAACAATTAATTCGAGAGTACCTTGCCTCCTCAGGTTTACCATCAATCTCCGACGACGACTCGGAGGGACTAAATGCACCGATATCAATTGACAAAGGGGATGACTTACAGTCTGTAAGGAAAAAAGACAGAAGTAAGGATGGAGGACAGTAAGAGAGCAGAACTGTGAGTGGGACCTGCAGGCCCGCCCATGACAAGCTGCCTGTAGAAAACTACAAGGAGGGTGGATACAAGACCAGTCATCCTGCACAAGGAGAGAATGCATCAGTGACCAGTCTTTACTACAGGAAACTCCTACACAGAGATGAAGTTCTACACCATTACTGTCCAGATCTGGAAGAAATACACAAAGCACACCAAGATTAAAGTGGCTGAGTCTCGTGGTCTATGTAAGGTCGTGTGGTGTGAGGAGGGGTCTGGGTATCCAATCATCCTATCATCCAACCTCCAGTCCATCAGCGGATCTCCCCTATGAGTAAAGGCCCTGGCTGGGTATAAGCCAACTGCCCGACTTACCTGCCAGCTGGTAAGCAGGTTTGTCTTCAGGTGGTGGCACGTTTGATATATCTTTTGATTCACCGTGGGGTTCGTCATTAGATTGCATTGGTCACCGTTCATCCAAGAACTATTGTATGGACTTTCCATTTGTAGCACAGCCTTTTTTCCCCTTCATACAGTATATTTGTGTTAACACATGTTGAGCTGCTGCTTTTTGGACTTTACTTTCTGGTTTACAGTTATCGTGAATTTTAAATTATTTTCACATATGTTTCAATGTATATATTATTTTTGACCTAGCGTGTTTTTTTTCTATTGATCAATTGACGAATATATGAACGCAATCAGTATGTTAAAGCCACATAAAGCTCCCGGCCCAGATGGGTATACAGTAGTCTATTACAAGATATTTGCTCCCATTTTAGGTCCAAGATTTACAAAAGCATTTAATTCCCTCCTAGAAGATCGACCCTTACCGACTGACACTCATATTGCAGTCATTCCTAAGGAGGGCAAGGACCTCACCCAATGTAAGAACTATAGACCGATCTCCTTATTAAATGTCGTTTTGAACATTTTCACAAGGATAGTAGCTACAAGATTACAACCTCTCCTTCAGACTGTCATCCACCCTGATCAGGTAGGCTTCATGCCTACCAAAGAGGCTAAAGATAGTAGGGCTTTAGATATTATTCATCTGGCTCATTCTTGTAAAATACCACTGTGGGGGTCATTTACTATAGCGCTATGGCGCTAATTCGCGCAAATTGCTGCTAAAACGGTATTCACTATAGCGCTGGTGAGAAAATACTCCCAAAATCGAATTTACTATAGCTCCCTGAAACTAAATAGAGCCCAAACCCTTACTCTGCTAAAAGCTAGAGAATTGCACATGGAAATAATGTTTAGAGCATGATATAATTGCCTAAATGGTACTGAAATATGCGGTATATTATTTAAAGATTATCTGCTTTTAAACTATGTGAAAAAGTGATTTCTACACTGAAATATCTTTAAAAGTCTGAAAAGTGAAAAATTCCCCGTTTTGGGCAACTAGGTGCCAACACAACTGAGCATGCTCAGACCTGAAAATAACTCTCATTTTAACTCAAGTGTCTTTTTTACCTGGAGGTATAGTAAATACCAAAATGAGAGCTAATTAGAGAGCATTTTTTGGGAGTTAAAATCTGCTCTAATTTAGTCCAAATGAAGTTTCAGTCACTGATTCTAATGGAACAATTCTAACTTTCACAAAAAAAACCCTTTTAATGTTGAGATGAAATGTATCTTTCTGTGAAATACATTTTCCTTTGCAACATTGTTGCTTCTACTTAAAATATTTTGATTTTAATAATGCTACAATGTGGAATGTTTTGATGTTTTGGTAAAATATATTTTTCTCTGTCACTTTCACTTGTTTTTCTTCATCTCACAACCATCTTTACCCCAAACTCACACAGGTGTCTTTACAAGCCACAAACAATACCATTGCTGATGAAAATTTAAAATGAATCACAATTTTTTGTGCTTTGTATTATTTCCAAATATTCATAATTTGAGCCCAAAAAATGTGATATGTGTACCAACATCAGAAATCAAAATTTAATCCCAAAAAATTTGAGGGTAATATTCTACTCTCACCCACAAAAAACACCAAATATCACAGAATAAATCAAGAAGAATAACTCTTGAGTAATGTAATTCCATCACCTGTATGTCCATAAAAATGCAGTATTAATGTGTTTTTATGTGTATTTATGTGTAGTTATGTGTAGTTATGTGTAGTTATGTGTAGTTATGTGTAGTTATGTGTAGGAGGGTCTCACACGTGGCAGCTCTGTGGCTTAGAGGTTAGAACTTCTGCTTAGTATCTCTGAGGGTCTGGGTTCAAATCCCAACCATGTTACTTCATGTAGAGAAGTTGTCTCATTTCCCAGGTCCTATAACTATGTCTAATTGTAGTAGTTATGTGTAGGAGGGTTCCACCACCATTGTAAGTCTTTTCCAGATACACTATATAGCCAAAAGTATTGGGACGCCTGCCTTTACACACACATGAACTTTAATGGCAGCCCAGTCTTAGTCCGTAGGGTTAAAATTTGATTTGGTCCACCCTTTGCAGCTAGAACAGCTTCTGGGAAGGCTGTCCACAAGGTTTAGTCTGCCTATGGGAATGTTTGATCATTCTACCAGAAGTGCATTTGTGAGGCCAGGCACTGATGTTGGATGAGAAGGCCTGGCTTGCAGTCTCTACTCTAATTCAGCCAAAGGGTGTTCTATCGGGTTGAGGCCAGGACTCTGTGCAGGCCAGTCAAGTTTCTCCACCCCAAACTTGCTCATCCATGTCTTTATGGACCTTGCTTTGTGTACTGGTGTGCAGTCATGTTGGAACAGGAAGGGGCTTTCCCCAAACTGTCCCCACAAAGTTGGGAGCATGAAATTCTACAAATTGTCTTGGTATGCTGACGCCTTAAGAGTTCCCTTATCTGAAACTAAGAGGCCAAGCCCAACCCCTGAAAAACAACCCCACACCATAATCCCCCTCCACCAAATCATTTGGACCAGTGCACAAAGCAAGGTCCATAAAGACATGGATGAGTGATTTTGGGGTGGAGGAACTTGACTGGCCTGCACAGAGTCCTGACATCAACACAACAGAACACCTTGGATATAAATTAGAGAGGAGACTGTAGGTCAGGCCTTCTTGTCCAACTTCAGTGCCTGACCTCACAAATGCACTTGGAAGAATGGTCAAACATTCCCATAGACACACTCCTAAACCTTGTGGACAAGAAGAGTTGAAGCTGTTATAGCTGCAAAGGGTGGGCCAAATGAGTTTTGAACCCAATACTAATACTGGGATGCCATTACAGTTCATGTGTGTTTAAAGGCAGGCATCCCAATACTTACGCCAATATACTGTATATTGCTTGTGACACTGAGCATGGCTATGGACTTAGGGCTGGTTCACACCACAGAGATGCAGAGAACATGTGTGGGTCTGCCCTGGTGGCTAAGTGGGTAGCAGTTCTGTCTAGCAGCACCTGGGATGTTGGTTTACTTCCACCAACATGCTAATGCTTGTGTTGAAGTTTATATGTTCTCCCTGTGTGGGTTTCTCACCACAATCTAAAGACATGCTGGCATCTTATTTGTCTCCTGTCGAAATAGGTTCTAATGTAAGAAAGTTAATTTTGGACTTTATATTGGAAGCTCATTGCAGCCAGGGACTGATGTTAATGTTTATTAGCACTAATCATGCCCAGGGACTTGGACATTTCAAATTTTAGGGTTTACACTGCACAGGTACATATGCTTAGAAAACTGTTGCTTTGTTTATGTGGATGCAAATGGACTTTGATCTTTGTCCTGTAGTTGGAGATTTGATGCACATAGCCAAGGCTAACACAGTTGCAAATACTATTATGTGTTCCTGCTCATCAGGTGCAATCACTTTAGACATACATGAAGAGACAGATTGAAAGATACTGGTGGGCGTGTACTTCTATTGGGTGTGTCAGTGTGCTAACAATACAACCTCTCTAATATAAAGGCCTGCAGTAGGGGGGGTTTGTTTGGCCTGAGAAGGTCAGGTTTTTTGTTGTGATGGAGAAGGAATGATATTGGGAGATTTGATGAAATTCTTGTGCATTTTTTCAATCAAAAGTGGGTTTATGTGGCCATGCTGTCAATGTTGTGTGTGTATTGTTCCTGTCTGATCATGCAAACATCGTTTGGAAGCATCTGCTGACCTACTATTTTTGATCTCGTTTAATTGTGTACACCGAAATGCAGCTTCCAGTAGAACATGGTCACCAATGTATGTATGTGTGGATTGTGGGCTGGTGGTGGGTGTTTTGAATAAGTCTTTTGCAATATTATGTTGGAATGCTTTGTAAGAATGACTGTTAAGTATGTTTCTATAATCTTTCAGATAATAATGTGATGTGTTGCCCGTTATACACTGAAATTAAAGTTGTGTCCACTCTAAGGTTTTGTCTAATTTTAGATTGTAAGCTCCTATGAGCAGGGCCCTTAAAATTCCGTTGCTAAATGTAGTACCATATATCCTGTCCAAATTTTTTTGAAGCTAGTAAATGTAAATTTATTTTTTTCTGCTGGTAAAATAAAAGTACATTGAGCTCTTGTGGTGTGTGGGGTTTTTTTTTTTTTTTTCTTTCTACTTTTCTTTCTTTAGTTTTTGTGGGTGGTGGTTTTGGGAAAGTGCAATATCTCTTTTATATTTTATTTCAATATGTATTTGTGCACCAAAAAACTAATCTCTTTGCCCTGGTTCACATGCTACTTTGAAATTGTGCTACTTCACTTGAAGTAGCATGATTTCAAAGTAGCAAGGTCAGCGTGATTTCAGGTGGCTTCATACACAAATGTCTATTGAAGTTGCACCTGAAATCGGCAAAAGTAGTGCAGGAACTACTTTAGCAAATTGATGCGGTGCCACAAAAAAAAATGTTGCATCAATTGGAATAGTGCCATTGCCAATAGTCACGCGATTTGATCTCTCAAATCGCATGACCAATCGCTCCAATGTAAACTTAGGCTTCTGCACAACTGCAAGTTATATATAAAGATTCCACCTTTATCATTAACAGCTGTGGAGAATTGCAGGTAATGAATTCAGCTGGTGGATAGGCAGTGTTTGAATGTGTCAGCTCTGGTTCACATTGGTGTGATTTGACATGTCAAATCTGTGGCAATTGCACTGTTCTAATTAGTGCGATTTGTATTGATATTGGTGCAGAAACCTGCAACGATGTCTCTGATGTTGCCCCCACAGTCGGGACTGACATGCAGGAATGAAATTGTGGGAGTTCAGCTGAACGCTTTCCTCCTGCTGTCAGTGTGAACCAGGGCTCAAACTGGGCCTTTTGCCTTTGTTATTCACCTGCTGCTAACCCAGGGACACCATTTCTTAGCAAACTCCCATAAGTTTACCTTCAAATATACTGTATGTAGAAATACAGATTTGCATATCTGAAAATAAAGAAATACTAATCATGGTTGAGATCAAATATTCGCAGCTGCAATCAAAAGTGTGGTTTCACCTTCTGACCTGGAAATTAGTCATTGTATGCACCCGGAAGTTCTTGTGCTGGTCAGGATCTCAATCTAGGTGGACATGGCGAGGTCTCTTTAGCAGAGAGGAGGCGCTGCTCATTGGCCGGGTAAGTGTAGGATATGTACTTGTACTTAATCAATGCAGGGGTGGATGTCATAGTTAGATTTGGTGTGGGTGGGGTTCATTGATTTGTTTGGCATCACCACACATTTGCTTCTGTCCCATGTGCACACATCACTTCCTGCATTTGTTCTGCTGATGTAAATCAGTAAGGACTATGCAAGTATAAATGAGAGATCCTTTTATTAAAATATATATGACTTGTTTCACAGCTGGGCAAATTTTCCAGCAAATTTGGACCTCTGAGTTGCATGGCAAGTTGTACCCCATGATTCTCAATGACAACCATTCATATCTGTGCTACTTTAAGTCGCACCAACTTCAAAGTAGTCCCTGTACTACTTTGGTGTGACTTGAGGTATATCGGGTACAATATTACACAGGCATTCCCAGAAGTTGGGGCCAAGTTGCAGCGGCAAAGTGGCAGCACAATAGTGTGACTTTCAGGTCGCAGCAGTGTGAATGAGATTCAAGGATAACACCTTTGAATTTGGCCCTATTGTCACTCGTGCATCCTGAAAGTGTAGCAAATTCGTCCCTGCACTACCTTGGTTTGACTGATGCAATTTGAGGTCCATACACCACAAGATTACACAGACAAGTCTTCAAGTCATGACAAAGCTGTGCAATTTTAAGGTCGCACAACTGCAAATGGGGCATTATTCAAAGGTGTTATCAATTAATCGCATTAGGTTACTTTCACACTTGGGTGACTTTTCATGGAGCTTTGGACCTCAGAGTCACATGAAAAGTTGTCCCCCTTGATTTCCATTAATATTTATTAGAGCTGCACGATTAATCGTCATCGTAATTTTTTTCCCCTTTACGATCTTGAAAAAAGCGTTTCACGATTCTTGCTATTGCAAAGAACTCTCTCTGCTCTTCTGAAGCCACAGCCGAAAAACCAGGAAGTCTGCCAAGAATTAGAACATTCTTTATCAGTGAACTTGACTAGAAACCTTGTAACAATTTGTCAATTAAATAGAATTCTGTGTAAGTGAGGAAAGTTTAACCACTTAAACACTAAACATTTTTCTGACATTTGTTGGTTTCAGGTTAAAATCATTTTTTTTTTGCTAGAAAATTACTTAAAACCCCCCAACATTATATATATATTTTTAGTAGAGACCCTAGAGAATAAAATGGTGGTTGTTACAATATTTTATGTCACACTGTATTTGCGCCTTTCAAATGCAATTTTTTTTGGAAAAAATTACTTTAATGATTTAAAAAAAAAAAAAGAAAAGTTAGCCCAATTTCTTGTGGGATAATGTGAAAGATTTTATGTCACGAGAATCGTGATCTTTTTATTCTAAGCAAAAAAATTGTGATTCTCATTTTGGCCAGAACCGTGCAGCTCTAATATCTATGCAACTTCACCCATGTTCACATAGGTCTGAATTGACATGTCAAATTGTAGGCCAAATCGGCGCCTATTGATGGCAATGGAACTGTCCAAATTGGTGCGACGCCACAACAATTCCCAAAAGTAGTTCCTGCTCTACTTTGGGCGACTTCAGGGGGCGATTTCTTACCTCCCAACTTTTTGAGATGGGTATAAGGGACACCTATTAGCAAAAGTAGGTAGGCATAGGACACCTTCTTAAAGGAGAACAGTTGGGACCTATGTGATTTCACTAGACATTTGTGCAGGAAAGTGCACTGATGTCTCTGAAATCGCTGACAAAGTCGGGCTGAGTCACACTTGTGCAACTTTGGACATCAGAGTCGTATGACAAGTCATACCCCATGATTTTCAATGTGTACCATTCATATCTGTGGGACTTCAAGTAACACTGACTTCAACGTAGTCCCTGTACTACTTTGGTCTGACTTTGATGCGAGTTGAGGTCCATAGACCTCAAGTTTACACAGGCATTCCCTGGAATTGCGGCAAAATTGCTGATGCAAAATCGTGGGAAAGTTGCGTGTCTTTCCCTGCGACTCCTGCGTCCATAGACCTCAAGATTACACAGGCATTGCTTAAAGTCGCATTAAAATCTCGCAACTTTCAGGTCGCACAAGTGTGAAAGGTGCCTAAGTCACTGTGCTGAGTACTATTTTATACCTAGAATATAAAGTAGTCCCACCATCAAACACTAGTAAACATATGTTCTCAATATAATTGTGCTCAAATGGCTGAAAATCACACAGATGGTATCACCTACTGAAAGCTTGCATTGTACTCAGCAGCGTATGCTGAAAAGAGGCGAACGCCTATTAGCCAATGCCACATCAGCACATCGGCATGAGCATGGTTGTTGCTATAATATTAATGCCTGAAATGCAAAACATTATTGTATTGAATCAAACATTAGTAAATGTATTTTCTCTGTAGGTAAGTGCTCAGCTCTGTAGCATAGCGCTATACCCTGCTGCCCCCAAAAGTTCAAGCCATGAATTCAAATCCCACTGACAGCATTACCTCCTAGAAGTGTGCATTGTACTCAGAAGCATAATTAGCCAAAGCACATCAGCTTGCTTTATTCCATATTTTAACTCTTCAAATGCATGCAATGGTATGTACTTATTCAATAATATTATGGTATGGAATTCCAAAATTCAAGGAAAAAAATGTCGTAGGGTCCCCCCAGTACTTACCAGGCCCTTCGGTATGAACTTTAAGGGGAACCCCACACCAAATTGTAAAATAAATTTGATGTGGGGCCCCCCAAAATCCATACCAGACCCTTATCCGAGCATGCAGCCTGGAGGTCAGGATAGGGGGGGACGAGTGAGCACCCTCCCCTTCTGAACCTTACCAGGCCACATGCCCCAAAGCACCTTTTCCCCATGTTGATGGGGACAAGGGCCTCTTCCCGACAACCCTGGTCGGTGGTTGTCGGTCTGCAGGCAGGGGGTTTATCAGAATCTGGAAGCCCCCTTTAAAAGTTGGCTCCCAGATCCTGCCCCCTATGTGAATAGGTATAGGGTACATTTTACCCCTACCCATTCACCAAAAAAAGCAGTGAAATGTAAAAAAAATCAATAGCCGGTTTTTGACAAGTCCTTTATTGTAAAATAGCTCCGAGCTGTCTTCTTCCCTTGGCCATCTTCTCCAGACGCTGTCTCTCCCTCCTCCATCTTCTCCCCGAGCTGTATTCTCCCAGAGCCGTCTCTCCTGCCGCTGCCATGTTCTTCATCTGCTGTCTTCTTCCGCACCGCTGGTTACCCGCTAATAAAAAAAAAAGCTGCTCTTTTTCCATGGTGGTCTTCCTCTGCTGTGTTGTCACCCGCTGTGTGGCGTCTCTTACATAGCCATGGAGCGGACTCTCCAGGTGACATTATCGGATGGCCACAGAAGACCGCCACAAGAAGAGCGGCGTTTTTTTTTATTAGTGGGTAACCGGCTGCACTGAAGAACACATCAGCGGGGGAAGATGGTGGCAGCAGGAGAGACAGCTCGGGGAGAAGAAACATCAAACACTAGTCAATGTATTTTCTATGTATTTTCTATGTATGACTGTGCTACACCCAATAGGCTAGCAGTCAGCACTTCTACCTTGAAGAACTCATGGGTTCAAATCCCACAGAGAAATACTAAAAGATTGAATTGGTGGAAAAAAAAGCAAATGACTATTAGCCAATTAGCCAAAGCAGCATATGCTGAAAATAGGTGAATGCCAATTAGCCAATGCACTTTAAATTTGGCTGATTATATTAACTCTTCAAATGCATGCAATGATATGTAAGTATTCAATACTATTATGGTGTGAAATTCCAAACACCACACACTAACTAATGGGCAGATTACATTTTTTTGTTTGTTCATTTTAATTCGCTTGTGCACTGAAAAAATAAACACAGCTGGGGGATGGTAGGTTGGCTGGTATTTTGAACTTGTACCGTGAGTGCTGTGGAGACATCTGAGCAGACTACTAAGCCATTGTGCTAAGTATGAGACCTACATAATAGTGTAGTATGATTAAAGAATGAATATAAATAATTACCGCTTTATAGTCACCTAAATTAAAAAATAAAAAACAACATACAACAAATAGGCAACCTAAATGTTTAATACATGTAACTTTACAGAATAGCAGACATTACTATGTAATAATCATTCATAACTGCATTAGTTAGCAAAAGAAGGAAAGAAATAGGAATACTAATTGCAACATACATCAATAGATGCACACGAGGTAGAGCACATCTCACATAAAAATGTTTCTTTCACATACATGGATCATGGCTACAGTACACTGCTATATAACAACTTGATAAGAATTGGCATTTGTATATACGCGGAAGCGCTAATTAGCGGCAATTTAGAATTTTCAAACGTTTGTTCTCCACTTATATCGCTGATTTTCATGCGCAAATTCGCCGTTTTGTTTCCATTTGGCTAAAATTGGCTCTATTATTTGCCATAGTGCCCAGTACTTCCTGGAGTTATAGTAAATGACCCCCTATGTCTGCTATCGTCTGACGCTGAGAAAGCCTTTGACAGGGTGGATTGGACATTTCTGAAGGAGACGTTTACCCATATTGGAGTTGGGAAAGCATTTGGTAAATGGATAGAGGCTATATACTCTGTTCCATCTGCGGCGGTAAGAATTAATGAGGTAACCTCCTCACACTTTAACATGAGCAACGGTACTAGACAGGGATGCCCTTTGTCCCCAATGATATTCATATTAACCCTCGAACCATATCTGCGACATGTTCGAAAAAATATCGATATACAGGGTTGCTCAATCGACAAAACTGAGCACAAAACCATGGCGTATGCAGACGATATATTGTTTTTCATCACCTCACCAGAAACAACTTTACCAAACCTTGTAAATGAATTTGATCGCTATAGCTTAATCTCTAATTTTTAAATTAATACTCAAAAATCAGAGATATTAAACATTACGTTGCCAACAGCACGAGCACAGGCTCTTCAATCGTCATTTTCCTTCCCCTGGGTAGCTTCATCTCTGACATATCTAGGAGTCAAATTGACTTCCTCAATAGACTCAGTCTTCCAAGCAAATTTTCCACCATTAATACGGGAATTTTCATCTGATTTGGAAAGATGGAATAAAGGCCCCTATACATGGATGGGTAGGAATGACATTCTTAAAATAAATATTCTTCCAAGGTTACTATACCTCCTTCAGACTCTGCCAATAGCTATCCCAGAGTCCTTTCTGAAATCAATACGTAGTATTTTTATTAAATTTATTTGGGCAAAAAAAGCATCCGCGTCTATCTTTCAATTTACTGGCTATGTCAAAGGCTAGACGAGGTATGGCTTTTCCCGACCCGATAAGATACTACAAAGCAGTACACCTTGCTAGGGTACTTGCTTGGTGTAGAGACGAGGGACACAAAACCTGGATAGCGATTGAACAATTTATGTACGGAGATTCCTCTTCGATGTCTGCCATGGCTACAACTTAAAACTCTTGGAACTTTAAGACATTACCCCTTGATAGGGGCAACTTT
The DNA here is from genome assembly GCA_037952925.1 of Lithobates clamitans. Taxonomy (NCBI): domain Eukaryota; kingdom Metazoa; phylum Chordata; class Amphibia; order Anura; family Ranidae; genus Lithobates; species Lithobates clamitans. The sequence goes on from JBBGZY010000644.1 coordinate 372,653, forward strand.
AAAAGTAATCCAACAGAGCCGCTTTTTCTCAAGATTTTGACGGGGAAATCACTCAGCTACATCCTGTGTTGGGAAATCCACTATTTCCCTCTGGCTACACAGACAGCCGTTTTAAGCAAATTATGCGCCATGGCAGATTTCGATTAGGGGATTTTCTTGAAGCATCAAGGTTGAAGACAAGGTCGGAAATGCAATCGCTGTTCTATCTGCCACTGGATCCATGGCGGATGCAACAGCTTACACATTTCCTAACCTCCCTTAATAGGGGGGAAAGATCAGACCATTTAAATACACCATTAGAGAATGTATGCCTTTTGGAAGAGCCTTCTGCACATGGAGTATCGGAGGTATATAAAATATTAATAGATCCCCCTGAAGACTTTGTCCCAAGATTTCTTTCAAAATGGGAAAGAGATCTGGACATTACACTCTCCAAAGAGCAAAGGAGCTATATTTTACACTTTGCTCATTACTCCTCAACTGCCAGCAAATACCAAGAGTTATGCTACAAAATTCTTACAAGGTGGTATAAAGTTCCATCATTACTACAAAAAATGTATCCAGAGCGGACAAATAAATGCTGGTGATGTGGAGAATCAGAGGGTAATACGCTCCACATCTTTTGGTCATGTCAAAAGTTAGATTTCTGGTCTAAAGTACGAGATACTGTAAGACAATTAAAAGAGTATGACCCGGGGTCCGACCCAGCAAGATATCTTCTTCATCTTTCGGACCTCTCAAAGTGTACATATCGGAATTCTCTGGCCCATCTTTTGAATACAGTAAAGGCCTGTATTCCGGCCGTTTGGAAGCAAGAATCACCCCCCTCGATCTCACTATGGTTAAAAAAAGTAGCAGATATATACGCCATGGAAAAAGGCATTGCGATTACACAGGGTAAGGTGGAGAAATGTAATAAAAAATGGAATTCATGGTCTCTTCTGGTCTGCACCAGGGAGTACGGATATGCGCTCGGAGAGCAGGATGGGTCATTATGAGGGGGGGGGAGAGAGAGCGAGAGAACCTAAATAATGCCATAGGGACATTTTTGTATTTGAGGTTTTTTTTTTTTTTCTTTTCTCTTTCTTTTTCTTTTTCTGTCTTGTTTGATAATAAGTCATATGTGTCTACTAAAAACTGAATCGCAATGTGCTAAGTTATACTCTGCAAATTGGAAGCAGCAATAACTATATTTGTTTTATATGTGTGTATATGTATGTGTATATATATATATATATATATATATATATATATATATATATATATATATATATATATATATATAATATGAAAAAGTTTTTTTTCTTTTTCTGTGTTTGAAAAAGTAAAATATAGAATTTAAAAAAAAATAAAGCGACGCAGTGCCGAATCGCAAAAAGTGGCCTGGTCATTTGGCAGCCAAATGGTCCGGGGCTGAAGTGGTTAAAATACAGAATGATCTTGTGTTCCCTTACCAAGTGGTCTATTTGACAAAATAACTTACCATCTTTGACAGGTGTATAGTTACATTTTGTCGTTCCTTTTCCATCGGGGAAGGTACTCAACAAAACTATTCCTAACAGAATTTGAATTGGTAATGATGGTGAATTCTTTCAGGTGGTAATCTATGGCCATCTGAACAGCTTTCAGGATTGCAGTGAGTTCAGCAACTTGGCTGCTCTTCGGTCCAAGCTTGTATCCCACAGAGATTGGGGCTACACCTTGGGTCCATACCATCCACTAGTTGGAGATGTTCTTTGTCCTTATGATGATAGGCACAATCATCTACATATACACACAGCAACTGTTTACGGTATTCCTCATCATAAACCTTGTAGGGAGACAACAGTTGTTCTTCTAAAAAGTCAGCATCCATGGTCATCTCTTATGAGTGTATTCGGTTACACCATAGTCAAGAACTCCACTTAGGTTTTCCTGAGGTTCAGTAGCCTTTTTCGCGTTTGAGGTAGCTACAGCTGGGGCGGTATTAACATCCCAGCTGTTTCTAGATTCGTTATCACTTCCTGCCATGTTACTATACAACAGATATCCTTCACAACGTATATGAAAATACAGTCACCAATATGTTTTGTAATGTGGTAAGATTCTCTCTTACAAGATATCTCAATTGTGCCTCCAATTGAATGTTGTGAGTGTGGTATGGAATTTTAATGATAATAAATATGGGGCTTTTAATTACGGTAAATAGAATTTAGTGTTTTGGCGAATGGTAAATTATAAATAAAAGCAAGTTACGGCAATTAATAAAAAAGTGAACTTTTTTCAGACAATCAGTAACATACCACAATAATTTCCTGAGTTTGTTAATCAATGGGGAATTATTACCAATATGTGATTCATATTTCATACATATTACGAAAGACATCAAACACAACAATGAAACTATTTTCTTAATATTTGACAAATAACCCTAGGGTAGCCCCAATCGACTATGTTAAAAAAAAGTGTGGTTAACCGCCCCTTAAATTCAAAAACACAATATCTCTTGCCGCTCGGAAGACACATTTCTGACTTTCTCCGGCCGGAAGAAAGTCAAAATATGTCTTGCAGAGCCAACAGATAGATATTATCAATTTGAAAGAAGTCCTTATTTAACAGGGCTACCAGATTGGATTGGGCAATAAATAATTTCCCTGGGACCACAATAGCCAAATTAGTTGCAATACAGGTTGATCTTAAAGCGGGAGTCCGGCGACCAATCCTTTTTTTTTTTTTTTTTAGGTCATTGAGACACTTTGCTAACCCCAAAATAATACTCATAGTTTGGGTGTAATATTTCTGCCTCTGTCTGTTTTCATACTGAAGAATAACTTAAAAAATGTGATGCTGGCTGTTTCCATCTTGCTTGTGGGCATGTGAAGCCCACAAGCATTGATTTCCGGGATGTGGTGAATGCTGTTTATTCACAGCTTGTTGACACGCATGATCATTGTTACCGCACTGAATCTTGGGAAGCCTGACACTAAGCTCCCAGGAGACAGTGTGGCATCGGGGAAAGGCAATAAACACGCCTACTCCCATGGGAGGAGAGACAGGAAGTGCCACAATAAAGTACAATATAAAGGTAATTACAGCGATAAAAAAAAAATTTGTGCAGCATTTGAACATCTATGCAATTAACTGAAGGGGGTAAGATTAAGTTAAAACTTTGAGTGGAACCCCGCTTTAATTTCACCCACACACAGCTTCAACACACGGCAAGACAAATAATGTGCGACAATTTTTAAATACTAAACTACCCTTCACACAGTACTTGATAAGATTAAAATATAAACAGTAAAATACGATTCCTATAATTTTGGGAAGAAAAAGTTGATCAATATTTATATGGTTAGTATCTCACCACTGTTTGAAGTATAGAATGTATATTCTGGATATGGAATATGCTTGTAACTTATTAACTAGCTATAGTCTGTTAATCATCACCACCTTTGTAATGGAATTCTGTGTTTTCCTTACATGTCATTTCATTGCAAGAAAATCCCCTTGCTTTGCACTCACTGCAAACTGGTTGACAAACATAATTTGCAGTTTTAAATAAGCATTAACACCACATTAGAAAACAAAACAGTGTTGGCCTTATTTATTTCACTGCTTTAAAGACTTCTGAGAGGTGCCAATCCCTAAAGTGAATCATCATTAACAAAGAAGAGCCGTATTTAAAATGATATTAGTTGCAGAAGACATGTGTAAGTGAAAAATGTAAATTAACCTTTATTTAGCCTTTCTCCTAAAATTACAGTATTTTAGGAAAGAGATAAAGTCTGATTGCTATTTTATTGAATAAGACCCCAAATCTGATACTTTAAAAATACAGAAACAAGTGTGATGTTTCTAAAGACACTTTTTTTTGCTAATTTAAAAAAATCGTACATTTCATTTTAAAGATGTTGCCTTACAAAAAAGATAAATGTCATCACTCTTCAGGAAACATCTCCGGTGGAAATGATACCTACTCTAGTTTCATGGAAGTCCATATCTAGATCAAGCTTTAAGGTTACATGTGTTTATGACAATGATACCTCATATCAAAATAAAACAATGAGAGACTATCTTATCACAGCAGCAGCTCATAGTTCTCACTGCAATATGTGATATAAACAGTTTTTTTTTTTTCTATATCTTGACGTGACCAAAATCAGACTCACTAACGCAGATTAAGAAATATGTTTTATGTTACAGTTGCCAGGCAACTGTTCAGGTATGACGCACCATTTTTAAGTGGATCTCTGAGGCTCAGTCTATCTCTATTCACTGCCTTATTTACAGCATATAATAATAGCTTTAGAGGTTTAAAAATATCAAATGCGTGGATAACTTTTAACCTTGAGTCAAGGGAATTTTCTAGAATATAACACACTTATTTTCAAGTACTTACTTTAGAGGGGTGGGAAGCATATATTTTTTAAATGATTAAATAGCATAAATTGTATCCACAGTTAGGTCCTAAAGTAGATCTATCAGTATAGTAAATTGACATGTCACATGCAGCAAAAGGGTCGTTTCCAGAAGCACAGTCTAGGAGAATGATATAATGAGTCTGCTGCATCTAAGAGGAAAAATGTCTTCAGTCTCCTTAGTCTAGACTACATTTCTGCCATTCATATTGCTTTTTTATAGCAGCCCATGTGTGTATCAAAGAGAAGCAACATGTGAAGCTATACTAAAGACCAATATCATTTTTTAATTCTGCAATACTGGATTCGTATGTGCACATGCATATACGCTTGGCTGTCAAAGCCTTCCTTTTGTCCCTTGGCAATCATAAATATTGCCAAGGGACTAGTGCACGGAGCACAATACTTTTACTATCTTTTTATCTATACAATTATTGACACTATTGGCGTGGAGATATTTTTTCTTACCAATCATAAATATTAGAACTGGAGTGAGGGTGGTGAGGGTGTCTGTGCTGGTGGATGATGACATGTAAAATAGAAATCAACACAATAAACCACATAATGAACCATGTATGTATAGGTAAAACAGATGTGCTTAAAGCGATTGAAAATCCTGCTATGTTAGTTTTACCTACAGGTAAGGCTACAATAGGGCTTACCTGTAGGTAAAATTAATATCGCCTAAACCTGTACGGTTTAGGAGATATTCACCCTGCATACAGCCGCTGACATCAGAGGTGCATGCACTCTGAAGGTCCGACATACAGTGTCAGAACTTCAGAGCTTATTGTCGGAACCAATGGCTGATGCACACATGCGTGGGAGTGACATCATCGCAGCACCGGCCACTCACAGCGCCAAAGCCCACGATTCCGGAAGAAAGGATGGAAGAAGATGTCAGCCCTCACAGCGATGACCGAGCGCCGCTGAAAGAGCTCTGTTCCAAGGTGAGTATTTTATAATGTGCTAGTATGCGATGTATTCTAGCACATTATGCCTTCATCTTGCAGTTTTTTTTCTCACAGTTCAAAACAAGCTTGGAAGCTTGGGAATGTCAGATTTGAATCATGGTTGATAAACATCTGCATTGTTGTCAATAGATAAAGAAAGGTGAGGGCAGGTGAATCTAGATTGTGGAAGGAAGAAAACTGAGGCTAGGGAAGCGTAGTGATACTTGGGAGCAATGTCTTAAACCATGTGCAGCACAAATACTTACATTTAGACATATGCGGTTCATTTTGTTCCAAATTGAAATTTGGACACATTTTTCATTATTAGGAGTTTCGGATGTATTGGAATATCAAAATGACAATAATAAAAAAAAATTCAACTGATCCAAAATAAATCAAAATTTTGGATGAAGTTTGAATTTGAATAATTTTCGAGTTAAATTTGAATGATTTTCAAGTTAAATTCAAATAACTTTCTATTCAAATTCAAATTCTTGAAGAGAATAAAATATAATAGAAAAGAGTATAATAGAATAGAAAAGAATAGAAGAGAAAGTAAAAATAAAAGTAAGAGTAAAACAGTACAAAATAGAGTATAAAATAAAAGAACATAATAAAATAGAATATAAAATAAATAGAATAGAATACAAATTAGAATAGAAATAATATAACCATCTTCTGAAATTCTAATTTAAAAAAAAATAAATTGAATTTGAAAAGAATAGAACATAATAGACTGGAAAATAAAAGAATATAATTGACTAGGATAGAAAACAAAAGAATAGAATAAAAAAGAATAGAATAGAAAAAATAGAATAGAATAGAAAGAATATAAATATCTTACGAAATTTGAAAAGAATGAATTCAAATTTGAATAGAAAAGAATAGAAAGTAAAAAAAAAATGGAATGGAATAGAATGCAATAGACTAGAATAGAAAGAATATAAAATAACCGTTTTCCAAAATTCATATTTCTCATAGAATAAATTTGAATTTGAATAGGAAAGAATAGACTAATAAACCAGAAGAATAGAATAGAAAAAAACAATAGAAAAGAATGGAATAGAAAGAATATAACCATCTTTCAAAATTCGAATTTCGAATATAATAAATTTGATTTGAATGCAATGCTAATGGTATTCGATTTGAATGGAATTCGAAAAATGTGAATCGATTCTAATTTGAAAGAAACAAAACAAATTCTGAAAACAGATTAAACAATTTAAACGAGTTTATGTAAATAACGAATCAAAATGGAATGAAATGATACCAATTTTTTTGTTCTGCACATTTCTACTTACATTTGCATGACTCATGATGACTTTAAAAACTACCTCAGCCCCTCTGACACACCTGGTTGGATGAAAGTCACTGTGACACAAGAATATATAACTTTAACTTGGTGGTGTGCAAATATAAGGAAATAGACAAGTTTACTGATAAATGAACTCAATCTATTGGTGCGTTTTAGGGTAGATGATGGTACAAGCACAAATGAGCACACAGCAAACAGATTCAAACACAGTCTGCTAGACAAAGTAATCGCCATGCCCTGGGTAGCTTGAATAGAGTACTGTACCACTAGACTGTGATCAACTTATAAATCAACAAATTCAACAATAAAACAGTACATCAACTGCAATGTGAGTGGTAATTCTATAACTAATTTGGGGTTCACTCTAGCGGTGATTAGACTATAGCTCAGGTCTAGGGATGGGCGAACAGTTCGGGTCGAGCATGAGTTCGGGCCGAACTTTGGTTGTTAGGACATTCGGCGAACAACAAACATTATGCAGTGTTCATGGCAAATTTGAAAGCCGTGGAACTCCGTTAAAGTTTATGGGACACTAACATGAAAAACCAAAACTGCTAATTTTAAAGGCTTATATGAAAGTTATTGTCATAAAAAGTGTTTGAGGACCGGGTCCTGCCCCAGGGGACATATATCAATGCAAAGAAAAATATAATCAGGAGCAGTGATTTTAATATTGCCTAAAGTGAAAAAATAAAAATAAAATATTACTTTAAATATTGTGCCTGGGGGTTGTTCTTAGTATTTCTGTAAAGTGTCGCATTTTTCCCATGTTTACAAAGGTATCACAGCAAAATGACATTTCTTAAGGAAAAAAATGTCATTTAAAACTGATCACAGCTGTAATGAATTGTCAGATCCTTTCAATATAGATAAAACTCATTGAAAAAAACGGCATGGGTTCCCCCCAGTCCATTACCAGGCTCTTTGGGTCTGGTATGAATATTAAGGTGAACCCCGAACCAAAATGAAAAAAAAAAATTGCGCGGGGGACTCCCCAAAATCCATACCAGGCCCTTCAGGTCTGGTATGGATAATAAGGGGAACCCTGTGCCAAAATTTTAAAATGGCATAGGGGTCTCCCCAAAATCTATACCAGACCCTTATCCGAGCAGGCAAGGGGACCCCCAGACACTTTGGGACAAGTTCATTATTAAAAAAATAAAAAATAAAAATGTTTGTGGGGGTCTGCGGGTGGGGGGCTAATCGGAATCTGGAAGCCCCCTTTAACAAGGGGACCCCCAGATCCCCCCATGTGAATTGGTAAGGGGTACATGTTGAGGGCATGTGGCCTGGTATGGTTCAGGAGGGGGGGGCGCTCTCTTATCCCCTCTCTTTTCCTGTGGCCTGCCTGAAGGGCCTGGTATAGATTTTTTTTTTTCATTTTGGTTCAGGGTTCACCTTAATATTCACACCAGACCCAAAGAGCCTGGTAATGGACTGCCTTTTTTTCAATGAGTTTTATCTATATTAAAGGGATCTGACAATTCATTACAGCCGCGATCAGTTTTAAATGGCATTTTTTCCTTTAGAAATGTCATTTTGCCATGGTACTGTTCTAAACACTGGAAAACTGCACCACGTTTAGTAAAATCACTGCTCCTGAAAGAACGACCGTTTTTAAAACTTTTTTTGCATTGATACATGTCCCTTGGGGCAGGACCCAGGTCCCCGTACACTTTTTATGGCAATAACTTGCATAAAAGGCCTTTAAAATGAGCACTGTTGATTTTTCATGTTCTTATCCTATAGACTTTAACGGTGTTTGCGTGTTCATCCAAATTTTTTGCCTTTTTGCAAGTTCTGGTGCGAACCGAACTGGGGGGTGTTCAACTCATCCCTACTCAGGTCTACTGTAAAACTTTTCCTACTCCCACAGGCAATACTAGGAGCCCCTGTAGGGTGTCTTATCCTTATCGACAGACTTACACCCTCCACGCCAGTTGGATAGCATTGGGGCCCCATGGGAGTTTGCATGCAGTATTGTAAGCTCAAGTGCACTTTAGACAGTGTTACAGCTTGCTCCTGCAGGCAAGTACTTGGCTATATGTACATACTGTACATGTTCACCTCTGTTACTGCATATACTCCCCCACCTTTAACTCTGTAGGGGGGGGCCTGTAAGTACACCCATTTTAAAGAATTTTGCTAAATAACTGATAGCTGTGCATTTACTAAAAATTGTAACAACCATATTGGCAGTTGCTGATATCAAATGTCGATAGTAATCAGATAGTAAATGTCGATAGTAATATATCCACGCTACCCCCTATATGAATAGATAGAGCTCATGTTATGAATAAATCTATCCTGAATCTAGCGTGAATAAATCTAGCGTGAATTACAGCGGCGGGGGTGTTTTTTTAAGTACCTGATTAGAGCCATAGGCTCTAATAGGCTTCAAAATAGGGTGGGCTCGTGACACAGAGCATTGCGCCATGAGCCCACCCAGGTGTTACATCAGCACATGAATATTAAATATTCGAAACACTGATCCTCAATCCGGCCAATCAGAAGCAGGTCTGAGACCCGGTTTCCGATTGGTCAAAAAGAGAAGAATCCCGGTTGGCCGCCGAGCAGGAGGGAGGAAACAGAAGCAGCCGCGATGCCCGTGGAGAGCAGGGGAAGGGAAAACCGCCGCCGCCAAGCAAGGGAAGCCGCCAGTGAAGCCCGGGAGAAGCTCTGCCCACCAGAGATGTGGTAAGTACTCCAGACCTGACCGACCGAACAGAGGGGAGTGTTACTGTTTGCCCCCAAAAACATAATTTACCACCACTCGCCACTGGCTGTGATTTTGCCCCAATTTTTGCCGCAATTTTTCTGCAATTTTGATGCGACTTGAAGCAATGTCTGTGTAATCTTGAGGTCTATGGACCTCAAGTCGCATCAAATTCAGACCAAAGTAGTGCAGGGACAGCTTTGAAGTCGCTGCGACTTGAAGTTGCACATATATGAATGGTACTCATTGGAAATCAATGGGGTACAACTTGCCATGTAACTTTGCAGTCCCAAGACGCAGTGTGAAAGGGGCCTTGATGTGCTTTTCAGCGTTTTTCAGCGTTAGATCATTTTTACAGCTGAAAAACTCCTCTTCAAACTCAGTAATTCTGGGGGGTTTTTCCAATCCCTGCCAAAAAATGCTGAAAAAAGCCTACGTGTGCATGGATAACATGATGGAGAGTTTACTGGCTTTAAAAAAAATAACCCTGAGGCCCAAAACAGCTGTAAAAACACCCAGTGTGCATGAGTTTTAAATGTTTAGGGGTCAATGAACAATCTAAAACTTTATGAAGGGGTTTTTAAGGTGAACAGTACACTGTTTACATTTGTGATAACTGTGATTAGTCATCATATGGTACAAAGCTGCTCTGAACGGCTCTGTGCACTGTCTGTTCACAGCCATTAATAGACGTACACCTCCCCGCTGTTGCAATGCAACAGTATGGAGCCGGATAAAGCAATTAATTAAGTTTGCTAGGATTAGTTCCTGTGAAAGTCTATTCCATGTTTTTACAGTGCTTACAGTTGAAAACATATGGGGACATATTGGGTAATTTGGGGACTGTAAAAAAAAAAAAAAGGAATCCCTTAGATTTTCTTTTCATATTATTGTAGAATTAAAGGTACAACTTTTTTTCATTTTGGATAAAGTAAGGGAGGGTCATTACCTCTATCTTTTTTTTTTTTTTTGCTTGCCATCCATGTCACATTGGGAAGATTTCCCTTTGCTTATTGTCTTATAGCCAAAAAAGGAGGCAAATCCCCTAGTTGTCTCCTGGGTCACAAGAACTAGTATCTCTATTGGATGATTTCCCCTCTATAATTGTTCTGAAAACAACACAAAAGTTGAGTTTTTCTTTTATTTTCACTTTTAGTGATGGTTGCACTGAATGGTAAACATGACATATAGAAGAGTGTTTCTCAACTCCAGTCCTCAAGGTGCCCCAACAGGTCATGTTTTCAGGATTTCTCTAAGATGAAACACCTATGGTAATTACTAAGGCAGTGAAACTGATCAAATCACCTGAGCAAAATAATGGAAAGCCTGAAAACATGACCTGTTGGGGCGCCTTGAGTACTGGAGTTGAGAAACACTGATATAGAAAGAGGGAAGGTCAATAGCAGGAACCCAGACATAAATAAAAGCATGCCCAATGTGCTAATTCCTCTCCATCCTATACAAAACAAAAAAAAATGTTTAACCCTAAGTTATACTTTAACTCATCTTTTTTTATTAGATCAAGTCTTTTTGGAGGATATTCTTTAACCGCTTCCAGAACGCCCCACGTACATTTACTGCGGCAGGGCAGCCTGGGTGCGCAAAATCACGTACCTGTACATGATTTTGTGCATGCAGTTTAGGGGGCGTGTGCACGCCGCCGGTGCACCACTCCCTCTGAGATTGGACACAGTGGGAGCCAATCAGTGGGTCTGGTGGCCGCTATGGCTGCCGCGACCCGCCGATTGTTCACAGGAGGGACGGATCAGCGGTGTGCTGATGTAAATAAAGCACACCGCTGATCTGTCAGTGAGGAAAAGTGAAAGATCATGTTTCAGCTAAGCTGAATCACAATCTCTCCTCTCCTCCAGTGTAACACCCCCCTACAGTTAGAAACACCTCACAGGGAACACATTTAACCCCTTGATCGCCCCTAGTGTTAACCCCTTCCCTGCCAGTGCCATGTATACAGTAATCAGTGCATTTTTATAGCACTGATCACTGTATTGGTGTCACTGGTCACCAAAAAGTGTCACTTAGGTCAGATTTGTCCACTGCAATATCGCAGTCCTGCTAAGAATCGGAGATCCCCGCCATTACTAGTAAAAAATAAAAAAATTAAAAGTCCCTAAATCTATCCCATAGTTTGTAGATGCTTTAACTTTTGCGCAAACCAATCAATATAGGCTTATTGTGATTTTTTTTTTTACCAAAAATATGTAGCACAATATATATTGGCCAAAATTAACGAAGAAATTCATTTTTTTTATTTTTTTTTTGGATATGTATTATAGCAGAAAGTAAAAAAATTGGGTGTTTTTTTCATAATTTGTCGGTCTTGTTTTGTTTATAGCGCAAAAAATAAAAACCAAAGAAGGCGATCAAATACCACCAAAAGAAAGCTCTATTTGTGGGAAAAAAGGACATCAATTTTATTTGGGTACAGCGTCGCACGACCGCACAATTGTCAGTTAAAACGACACAGTGCCGTATTGCAAAAAATGGCCTGGTCAGGAAATGGGTAAAACCTTCCGGGGGGGTTAAGTGGTTAAAGTCACATAAATTGTGAACTCCACTTCTCTCAGCTGAGATTTCTGATGTCAGTAATAACTGAACTTTGTCATAGCAGCTGTACATATTTGTAATAATAATTCCTGCTCCTAAATGAACAACTGGTCTCTGTACACATCTGAACATCTGTGTCTGGGAATTCGGTTCTTTGTCTTGTAGACTTTGTACTTGATGTGCTTAACCTCATTTTGTTAGTCAAAGCAGTACTAAGACCTCTTTTAAGTCCTCTTTTAAGGACCTGTTATAGGTATCCTAGAAGATGAGTCACATGAATATAAAGAGTGTGACATGATGAAGAGCCCTGCTGAGAAGATGACACTAATTGTATGTTTGTGTCCGCTACATATTTGTAATCTTTTTCTTCCGTAGTACATTTTTCTCTTTTCTCTTGCTTATTGAAGTTCCCTGGATGCTTGCTCCTGCCCTGTGTTGCTGTGAACTCTTGTTTTTACCCTTGGTAGTACCTATCTGGGCACCGTTCTCTTTTCTGATTCATTTCTGTCTCTTCTTTGTTTGCTTTCCTACAGCACTGAAAGGTTTTGTAAATGAATCCTTTCACTGCTTTTCATCTAAGTTTTGTGCAACTGTTCTAAAGCCGAATAGGGGATTTGTTAATTAACATAAATATTTCTGTACAAATACAAAATGGAAACAGGTTGAATTTACCAAAATATAACATTACTATGGGGGTCATTTACTATAACTCCAGGAAGTACTGGGCACTATGGCAAATAATAGAGCCAATTTTAGCCAAATGGAAACAAAACGGCGAATTTGCGCATGAAAATCAGCGATATAAGTGGAGAACAAACGTTGAAAATTCTAAATTGCCGCTAATTAGCGCTTCCGCGTATATACAAATGCCAATTCTTATCAAGTTGGTATATAGCAGTGTACTGTAGCCATGATCCATGTATGTGAAAGAAACATTTTTATGTGAGATGTGCTCTACCTCGTGTGCATCTATTGATGTATGTTGCAATTAGTATTCCTATTTCTTTCCTTCTTTTGCTAACTAATGCAGTTATGAATGATTATTACATAGTAATGTCTGCTATTCTGTAAAGTTACATGTATTAAACATTTAGGTTACCTATTTGTTGTATGTTGTTTTTTATTTTTTAATTTAGGTGACTATAAAGCGGTAATTATTTATATTCATTCTTTAATCATACTACACTATTATGTAGGTCTCATACTTAGCACAATGGCTTAGTAGTCTGCTCAGATGTCTCCACAGCACTCACGGTACAAGTTCAAATACCAGCCAACCTACCATCCCCCAGCTGTGTTTATTTTTTCAGTGCACAAGCGAATTAAAATGAACAAACAAAAAAAATGTAATCTGCCCATTAGTTAGTGTGTGGTGTTTGGAATTTCACACCATAATAGTATTGAATACTTACATATCATTGCATGCATTTGAAGAGTTAATATAATCAGCCAAATTTAAAGTGCATTGGCTAATTGGCATTCACCTATTTTCAGCATATGCTGCTTTGGCTAATTGGCTAATAGTCATTTGCTTTTTTTTCACCAATTCAATCTTTTAGTATTTCTCTGTGGGATTTGAACCCATGAGTTCTTCAAGGTAGAAGTGCTGACTGCTAGCCTATTGGGTGTAGCACAGTCATACATAGAAAATACATAGAAAATACATTCACTAGTGTTTGATGTTTCTTCTCCCCGAGCTGTCTCTCCTGCTGCCACCATCTTCCCCCGCTGATGTGTTCTTCAGCGCAGCCGGTTACCCACTAATAAAAAAAAAAGCCGCTCTTCTTGTGGCGGTCTTCTGTGGCCATCCGATAATGTCACCCGGAGAGTCCGCTCCATGGCTATGTAAGAGATGCCACACAGGGGGTGACAACACAGCAGAGGAAGACCACCATGGAAAAAGAGCAGCTTTTTTTTTATTAGCGGGTAACCAGCGGTGCGGAAGAAGACAGCAGATGGAGAACATGGCAGCGGCAGGAGAGACGGCTCTGGGAGAATACAGCTCGGGGAGAAGATGGAGGAGGGAGAGACAGCGTCTGGAGAAGATGGCCAAGGGAAGAAGACAGCTCGGAGCTATTTTACAATAAAGGACTTGTCAAAAACCGGCTATTGATTTTTTTTACATTTCACTGCTTTTTTTGGTGAATGGGTAGGGGTAAAATGTACCCTATACCTATTCACATAGGGGGCAGGATCTGGGAGCCGACTTTTTAAAGGGGGCTTCCAGATTCTGATAAACCCCCTGCCTGCAGACCGACAACCACCGACCAGGGTTGTCGGGAAGAGGCCCTTGTCCCCATCAACATGGGGAAAAGGTGCTTTGGGGCATGTGATCTGGTAAGGTTCAGAAGGGGAGGGTGCTCACTCGTCCCCCTCTATCCTGACCTCCAGGCTGCATGCTCGGATAAGGGTCTGGTATGGATTTTGGGGGCCCCACATCAAATTTATTTTACATTTTGGTGTGGGGTTCCCCTTAAAGTCCATACCGAAGGGCCTGGTATGTACTGGGGGGACCCTACAACATTTTTTTCCTTGAATTTTGGAATTCCATACCATAATATTATTGAATAAGTACATACCATTGCATGCATTTGAAGAGTTAAAATATGGAATAAAGCAAGCTGATGTGCTTTGGCTAATTATGCTTCTGAGTACAATGCACACTTCCAGGAGGTGATGCTGTCAGTGGGATTTGAACTCATGGCTTGAAATTTTGGGGGCAGCAGGGTATACCGCTATGTTACAGAGCTGAGCACTTACCTACAGAGAAAATACATTTACTAATGTTTGATTCAATACAATAATGTTTTGCATTTCAGGCATTAATATTATAGTAACAACCATGCTCATGCCGATGTGGCATTGGCTAATAGGCGTTCGCCTCTTTTCAGCATACGCTGCTGAGTACAATGCAAGCTTTCAGTAGGTGATACCATCTGTGTGATTTTCAGCCATTTGAGCACAATTATATTGAGAACATATGTTTACTAGTGTTTGATGGTGGGACTACTTTATATTCTAGGTATAAAATAGTACTCAGCACAGTGACTTAGGCACCTTTCACACTTGTGCGACCTGAAAGTTGCGAGATTTTAATGTGACTTTAAGCAATGCCTGTGTAATCTTGAGGTCTATGGACGCAGGAGTCGCAGGGAAAGACACGCAACTTTCCCACGATTTTGCATCAGCAATTTTGCCGCAATTCCAGGGAATGCCTGTGTAAACTTGAGGTCTATGGACCTCAACTCGCATCAATATCAGACCAAAGTAGTACAGGGACTACGTTGAAGTCAGTGTTACTTGAAGTCGCACAGATATGAATGGTACACATTGAAAATCATGGGGTATGACTTGTCATACGACTCTCATGTCCAAAGTTGCACAAGTGTGACTCAGCCCGACTTTGTCAGCGATTTCATAGACATCAGTGCACTTTCCTGCACAAATGTCTAGTGAAATCACATAGGTCCCAACTGTTCTCCTTTAAGAAGGTGTCCTATGCCTACCTACTTTTGCTAATAGGTGTCCCTTATACCCATCTCAAAAAGTTGGGAGGTAAGAAATCGCCCCCTGAAGTCGCCCAAAGTAGTGCAGGAACTACTTTTGGGAATTGTTGTGGCGTCTCACCAATTTGGACAGTTCCATTGCCATCAATAGGCGCCAATTTGGCCTACAATTTGACATGTCAATTCAGACCTATGTGAACATGAGTGAAGTTGCATAGATATTAGAGCTGCACGGTTCTGGCCAAAATGAGAATCACAATTTTTTTGCTTAGAATAAAAAGATCACAATTCTCGTGACATAAAATCTTTCACATTATCCCACAAGAAATTGGGCTAACTTTTCTTTTTTTTTTTTTAATCATTAAAGTAATTTTTTCCAAAAAAAATTGCATTTGAAAGGCGCAAATACAGTGTGACATAAAATATTGTAACAACCACCATTTTATTCTCTAGGGTCTCTACTAAAAATATATATATAATGTTGGGGGGTTTTAAGTAATTTTCTAGCAAAAAAAAAATGATTTTAACCTGAAACCAACAAATGTCAGAAAAATGTTTAGTGTTTAAGTGGTTAAACTTTCCTCACTTACACAGAATTCTTTTTAATTGACAAATTGTTACAAGGTTTCTAGTTAAGTTCACTGATAAAGAATGTTCTAATTCTTGGCAGACTTCCTGGTTTTTCGGCTGTGGCTTCAGAAGAGCAGAGAGAGTTCTTTGCAATAGCAAGAATCGTGAAACGCTTTTTTCAAGATCGTAAAGGGGAAAAAAATTACGATGACGATTAATCGTGCAGCTCTAATAAATATTAATGGAAATCAAGGGGGACAACTTTTCATGTGACTCTGAGGTTCAAAGCTCCATGAAAAGTCACCCAAGTGTGAAAGTAACCTAATGCGATTAATTGATAACACCTTTGAATAAGGCCCCATTTGCACTTGTGCGACCTTAAAATTGCACAGCTTTGTCATGACTTGAAGCAATGTCTGTGTAATCTTGTGGTGTATGAACCTCAAATTGCATCAGTCAAACCAAGGTAGTGCAGGGACGAATTTGCTACACTTTCAGGATGCACAAGTGACAATAGGGCCAAATTCAAAGGTGTTATCCTTGAATCTCATTCACGCTGCTGCGACCTGAAAGTCAGACTATTTTGCTGCCACTTTGCCGCTGCAACTTGGCCCCAACTTCTGGGAATGCCTGTGTAATATTGTACCCGATATACCTCAAGTCACACCAAAGTAGTACAGGGACTACTTTGAAGTTGGTGCGACTTAGTAGCACAGATATGAATGGTTGTCATTGAGAATCATGGGGTACAACTTGTCATGCAACTCAGAGGTCCAAATTTGCTGGAAAATTCGCCCAGCTGTGAAACAAGTCATATATATTTTAATAAAAGGATCTCTCATTTATACTTGCATAGTCCTTACTGATTTACATCAGCAGAACAAATGCAGGAATTGATGTGTGCACATGGGACGGAAGCAAATGTGTGGTGATGCCAAACAAATCAATGAACCCCACCCACACCAAATCTAACTATGACATCCACCCCTGCATTGATTAAGTACAAGTACATATCCTACACTTACCCGGCCAATGAGCAGCGCCTCCTCTCTGCTAAAGAGACCTCGCCATGTCCACCTAGATTGAGATCCTGACCAGCACAAGAACTTCCGGGTGCATACAATGACTAATTTCCAGGTCAGAAGGTGAAACCACACTTTTGATTGCAGCTGCGAATATTTGATCTCAACCATGATTAGTATTTTTTTATTTTCAGATATGCAAATCTGTATTTCTACATATATTTGAAGGTAAACTTAAGGGAGTTTGCTAAGAAATGGTGTCCCTGGGTTAGCAGCAGGTGAATTACTAAGGCAAAAGGCCCAGTTTGAGCCCTGGTTCACACTGACAGCAGGAGGAAAGCGTTCAGCTGAACTCCCACAATTTCATTCCTGCATGTCAGTCCCGACTGTGGGGGCAACATCAGAGACATCGTTGCAGGTTTCTGCACCAATATCAATACAAATCGCACTAATTAGAACAGTGCAATTGCCACAGATTTGACATGTCAAATCACACCAATGTGAACCAGAGCTGACACATTCAAACACTGCCTATCCACCAGCTGAATTCATTACCTGCAATTCTCCACAGCTGTTAATGATAAAGGTGGAATCTTTATATATAACTTGCAGTTGTGCAGAAGCCTAGGTTTACATTGGAGCGATTGGTCATGCGATTTGAGAGATCAAATCGCGTGACTCTTGGCAATGGCACTGTTCCAATTGATGCAACATTTTTTTTGTGGCACCGCATCAATTTGCTAAAGTAGTTCCTGCACTACTTTTGCCGATTTCAGGTGCGACATCAATAGACATTTGTGTATGAAGCCACCTGAAATCACGCTGACCTTGCTACTTTGAAATCATGCTACTTCAAGTGAAGTAGCACAATTTCAAAGTAGCATGTGAACCAGGGCAAAGAGATTAGTTTTTTGGTGCACAAATACATATTGAAATAAAATATAAAAGAGATATTGCACTTTCCCAAAACCACCACCCACAAAAACTAAAGAAAGAAAAGTAGAAGGAAAAAAAAACCCCACACACCACAACAAGAGCTCAATGTACTTTTATTTTACCAGCAGAAAAAAAATAAATTTACATTTATTAGCTTCAAAAAAATTTGGACAGGATATATGGTACTACATTTAGCAACGGAATTTTAAGGGCCCTGCTCATAGGAGCTTACAATCTAAAATTAGACAAAACCTTAGAGTGGACACAGCTTTAATTTCAGTGTATAACGGGCAACACATCACATTATTATCTGAAAGATTATAGAAACATACTTAATAGTCATTCTTACAAAGCATTCCAACATAATATTGCAAAAGACTTATTCAAAACACCCACCACCAGCCCACAATCCACACATACATACATTGGTGACCATGTTCTACTGGAAGCTGCATTTCGGTGTACACAATTAAACGAGATCAAAAATAGTAGGTCAGCAGATGCTTCCAAACGATGTTTGCATGATCAGACAGGAACAATACACACACAACTGCAGGCCTTTATATAAGAGAGGTTGTATTGTTAGCACACTGACACACCCAATAGAAGTACACGCCCACCAGTATCTTTCAATCTGTCTCTTCATGTATGTCTAAAGTGATTGCACCTGATGAGCAGGAACACATAATAGGATTTGCAACTGTGTTAGCCTTGGCTATGTGCATCAAATCTCCAACTACAGGACAAAGATCAAAGTCCATTTGCATCCACATAAACAAAGCAAAAGTTTTCTAAGCATATGTACCTGTGCAGTGTAAACCCTAAAATTTGAAATGTCCAAGTCCCTGGGCATGATTAGTGCTAGCAAACATTAACATCAGTCCCTGGCTGCAATGAGCTTCCAATATAAAGTCCAAAATTAACTTTCTTACATTAGAACCTATTTCGACAGGAGACAAATAAGATGCCAGCATGTCTTTAGATTGTGGTGAGAAACCCACACAGGGAGAACATATAAACTTCAACACAAGCATTAGCATGTTGGTGGAAGTGAACTAACATCCCAGGTGCTGCTAGACAGAACTGCTACCCACTTAGCCACCAGGGCAGACCCGCACATGTTCTCTGCATCTCTGTGGTGTGAACTAGCCCTAAGTCCATAGCCATGCTCAGTGTCACAAGCAATATACAGTATATTGGCGTAAGTATTGGGATGCCTGCCTTTAAACACACATGAACTGTAATGGCATCCCAGTATTAGTATTGGGTTCAAAACTAATTTGGCCCACCCTTTGCAGCTATAACAGCTTCAACTCTTCTTGTCCACAAGGTTTAGGAGTGTGTCTATGGGAATGTTTGACCATTCTTCCAAGTGCATTTGTGAGGTCAGGCACTGAAGTTGGACAAGAAGGCCTGACCTACAGTCTCCTCTCTAATTTATATCCAAGGTGTTCTGTTGTGTTGATGTCAGGACTCTGTGCAGGCCAATCAAGTTCCTCCACCCCAAAATCACTCATCCATGTCTTTATGGACCTTGCTTTGTGCACTGGTCCAAATGATTTGGTGGAGGGGGATTATGGTGCGGGGTTGTTTTTCAGGGGTTGGGCTTGGCCTCTTAGTTTCAGATAAGGGAACTCTTAAGGCATCAGCATACCAAGACAATTTGTAGAATTTCATGCTCCCAACTTTGTGGGGACAGTTTGGGGAAAGCCCCTTCCTGTTCCAACATGACTGCACACCAGTACACAAAGCAAGGTCCATAAAGACATGGATGATCAAGTTTGGGGTGGAGAAACTTGACTGGCCTGCACAGAGTCCTGGCCTCAACCCGATAGAACACCCTTTGGCTGAATTAGAGTAGAGACTGCAAGCCAGGCCTTCTCATCCAACATCAGTGCCTGGCCTCACAAATGTACTTCTGGAAGAATGATCAAACATTCCCATAGGCAGACTAAACCTTGTGGACAGCCTTCCCAGAAGCTGTTCTTGCTGCAAAGGGTGGGCCAAATCAAATTTTAACCCTACGGACTAAGACTGGGCTGCCATTAAAGTTCATGTGTGTGTAAAGGCAGGCGTCCCAATACTTTTGGCTATATAGTGTATCTGGAAAAGACTTACAATGGTGGTGGAACCCTCCTACACATAACTACTTCAATTAGACATAGTTATAGGACCTGGGAAATGAGACAACTTCTCTACATGAAGTAACATGGTTGGGATTTAAACCCAGACCCTCAGAGATACTAAGCAGAAGTTCTAACCTCTAAGCCACAGCTGCCACGTGTGAGACCCTCCTACACATAACTACACATAAATACACATAAAAACACATAAATACTGCATTTCTATGGACATACAGGTGATGGAATTACATTACTCAAGAGTTATTCTTCTTGATTTATTCTGTGATATTTGGTGTTTGTGGGTGAGAGTAGATTATTACCCTCAAAATTTTGGGAATTACATTTTGATTTCTGATGTTGGTACACATATCACATTTTTGGGCTCAAATTATGAATATTTGCAAATAATACAAAGCACAAAAAATTGTGATTCATTTTAAATTTTCATCAGCAATGGTATTGTTTGTGGATTGTAAAGACGCCTGTGTGAGTTTGGGGTAAAGATGGTTGTGAGATGAAGAAAAACAAGTGAAAGTGACAGAGAAAAATATATTTTACCAAAACATCAAAACATTCCACATTGTAGCATTCTTAAAATCAAAATATTTTAAGTAGAAGCAACAATGTTGCAAAGGAAAATGTATTTCACAGAAAGATACATTTCATCTCAACATTAAAAGGGTTTTTTTGTGAAAGTTAGAATTGTTCCATTAGAATCAATGACTGAAACTTCATTTGGACTAAAATAGAGCAGATTTTAACTCCCAAAAAATGCTCTCTAATTAGCTCTCATTTTGGTATTTACTATACCTCCAGGTAAAAAAGACACTTGAGTTAAAATGAGAGTTATTTTCAGGTCTGAGCATGCTCAGTTGTGTTGGCACCTAGTTGTCCAAAACGGGGAATTTTTCACTTTTCAGACTTTTAAAGATATTTCAGTGTAGAAATCACTTTTTCATACAGTTTAAAAGCAGATAATCTTTAAATAATATACCGCATATTTCAGTACCATTTAGGCAATTATATCATGCTCTAAAAATTATTTCCATGTGCAATTCTCTAGGTTTTAGCAGAGTAAGGGTTTGGGCTCTATTTAGTTTCAGGGAGCTATAGTAAATTCGATTTTGGGAGAATTTTCTCACCAGCGCTATAGTGAATACCTTTTTAGCGCGAATTACCGCTATTAGCGCTAATTCGCGCTAAATTGCCGCGAATTAGCGCTAAATTGCCGCTAATTCGCGGCAATTTGCGCGAATTAGCACCATAGCGCTATAGTAAATGACCCCCTATATGTACTTGAATACAATGCATATATGGGTTTATTCAGTAAAACAGAACAAAGAACAAGAATGATGTGAAAAATTAGCAAGTCCCAGAAAACAGTTTTTTTTTTTTATATATATATATTATTTATCTAGATTACTAAAGCTTTATATTTGTCAGTGCTGTCCTATACCCTGTACTTTCTGCAGTGTTATCTAAAGCAGGCTTATCAGCCCTGCCCAGTTTACCTTGGTGAGCTACAAAACACCCCCCCTTCCCCCCCTCATGCAGTGGCAGTGAGGAAAGGGGAGGTGTTCTGTAGTCCTAACACACTTCCTGTCCTAGGATGTTGAGGCTACTCCACTATAGATATTGCATGGTGTCACCTAGGGCTTTTTTTTTAACGGGAACGTAGGGAAACACAGTTCTGGAAACTGTAGCACTGAATGTATGTAATAACAAGGGGTCCTGAGGTGTGCTGCAGGGTCTGTTAATGTTGGCTGCTGGGTGATCTTTTGTCACTGGAGGGGATCAATTTTTGCAGGAGGGGGTTCTGTTGTTGCTGGGTGGGTCTGTTGTTGCTGGTGAGGGGTCTATTGTTGCTGTGGATGGGTCTTATGTTGCTGGGAGGGTTCTACTGTTGAGGGAGTGGTCTATTGCTGCTGGCTACAGGAGGGTCTATTGATGCTGCCTGTGGAGAGATCTGTTGTTACTACAGTGGGTCTATTTTGCTGAGGAATGTTTTTTTTTGCTATTGTTGCTGGGGAGGGTATCTATTGATGATGGCTACAGGGAGATCTGTTGTTACTGCTGGGAGTCTATTGTTGCTGGGGAAGTATTTTGTTGTGGGTGGTCTATTGTTGCTAGGGGGGTCTATTGTTGCTAGCTGCATGGGGATCTATTTTACTTCTGTTCATGTTATCATTAACAAGTTCCATACAAACTACTTAGCACCACAAATGTTACATGCTTCTATATTCTCTAAAAGGGGTGGTCCTGGAAGGTGAGTAGGGAGTGGAACCAAGGAACGGTGCTCAGAGGTGGGTAGGGGCTGAGACAAGGGATGCCTTAGAAAGGAGGAGTTCCTGCATTTATTCTCTGAGAAAAAAAGCCCTGGACTGTCACCCTAGAACAGGAAGCATTTTACCAGAAGGATTACTAGGTTAAAAAAAAAAACCCTTTAAAATTAACTATTTAAGTTGCCACATCAAAGGACTGGTAAGCAGCAATATATTACATTTTTGTTCTTGGGTTTGAATCACTTTACTTGATCAGATATGAATAAATAAAAGATATCCAACTAGCCTTATCCATGATTTTGCTCAGGGAATACCTTTCAACTTCCTTTACAAAAGCCTATTTAATTTCTTTACTTTAGAAACCTCCTCTGCTCAGAAGGAAGCTTTTCAAATCTCTACATGCTTTGTGCATATATAAGCACCCTCAGAGGTAGCACATATACTTTACTCATGCTTTGCAGTTGGAAACTGTTTTACAGCAGTCTCATCAAGTAGACGTTAAGTGTGGAGGGACTCTCAATGAATAATACAGTTCAGTACTCCATACTGGATTGCCCTTGTGCATTGACTGACCCACCGAGTGATGGAAGGCAGCAGCATCATCATCACCTCAGAATGAACCTCACTTATGGGTAGTTTCTATGGCAAACCAAACAAAAAATGCTCTACATCATTTAAGTATACCATGCTCTAGTGTGTGCTAGAAGTGAGAGTAGGAAAATTATAGTTTAGCTCAGGACTAAACCTGAGCTATGGAATCTGGGTCAGGGTTTACTGGGGTTCAGAGCTGGGTGATTCATCCTGGCAGTGCTCTGGTACCTCCCCCGGTCTATAAGGTTTGAGAATCTTCTAGAATTAGTGAGTGGAGGGTATGAGGCACTGCCTTGAATATCTATGGAGCCTCAGCCAATCCTCAGAGATAGGCTGGCAGGGGTCTGAGACGACTCCATAAATAGACACGATAGACATGGGCCATGCCAGCAGGGGCAGTTGGGTGGAAGATGGAGAAACAGTGTTGAGGAGGCTGTCGGTGGTCCGCAGGGGTGCCCCTAGTCTGGGTGGGTGTCCTGACTTGGACCAGGGCTCAAGTGCCGGAAGGATCCTGCTATAACCCAAAGGAGGAAGTCTTCCTGGAGGCCCAGGAGCAAGAGAGGAGAGAGTGAGTAGTGCAGCACTGTGGGGACCAACAAAGGGGGGAGACTGCCACATGTAGCCAGTCTCCCTTGAAGACAGTGGCGTGCTTAAGTCTTTAGCCTTTCCCTAGAAATCTCCTAAGAGTCAACCAAGTGGGCTGGTGAAGAGTCAGTCTGGTGGACTGGTGTGGAGAGTTAGCCTGGAGGGCTAGTGCAAGGTGCAGCTGCAGCCAGGTGAGTTGGCAGTGCCTGAAGAAGTGGTACTGGGATTAGTGGGCATTCCAAAACCTCCCATCCCTATCCAATTTATTAACCCCCTAATAAAAACAAAAGACAAAACAAAGTCGAGGACTGTTCTCTGACTCTGGATGCTTGTGAAAATTTGGTGTGCCTGGCTGTGCAGGAGTGGGGGATCCAAATTCATCAGCAGTCCATAGGGGGTGTGCTACATAAGTAAGGGAGATATGGTGAATATCTAAGCTTTTCATGAGCACAATATCAAAAATTAATGTGGCACTAGAAAGCTGTACCAGATCAAAGGAAAAATCCAAGGAATCAATCTTGGTACAACAAAACAACCTATAATTACAGTGTTATGTAACAATGTGAACTGTACAGACAAATAAATAAAATTAAATGTGAAATATAAATCTAAACACGAACATGTGACAATGTCCACACGGATGAGAAAATTGGGATAGAAAAGTTTTTTTCTCGTCAATCTCCTGCTGGAGTTGAAACGCCTGCTCAAAGTGGACTGTTGAACATACTGATGGGTATAACATAGATGACACAATATTTTCAACACCTCCTCCTGCAAAATAATGTTTTTAATAGTAAGAGTTCTAATAAATCTGTTAACATCTAGAATAGTGTCAAATAAATTCAAATGTCTCTGTAGACAGAAATTGAATCCCTTAGACCCCTTTCACACCGAGGGCGTTTTGCAGGCGCTATAGTGTTAAAAATAGCGACTGCAATCCGCCCTCAAACAGCTGCTCCATTGTCTCCATTGACGGTGCACTGGCAGGATGTCAGGAAATGTCCTGCCAGCAGCTTCTTTGGAGCGGTGAAGCAGCGCTGTGTTTACCGTTCCTCCACCGCTGCTCCCCATTGAAATCAATAGGGAAGTGCTGCGATACCGCCGGCAAAACGCCGCCCTGGTGGCGCATTGTGGGTGGATTTAACCCCTTTTCGGCCACTAGCGGGGGGTTAAAACCATCCTGCTAGGGGCTGAATAGCGCCGCTAAAACGAAGGTAAGCTGGGCTAAAAATAGCGCCGCATTACCACCGACGCCCCCCGCGGCTCGGTGTGAAAGCCCTCTAAGATAATATTTTTCACTGTCCACAAGAACTCTATCTGTGTGTCAATCGTCTTCTTTGTCTCTTTGTGTCTTGTGCTGTTTGTTTATTCTCATTCATACTTTAGGTGATTCCCCTATTTAGTGATATGTATGTGTCTATATGTATCAACTGTTGATTTTATTAGTGTGGGGAGACATACTGTTGTCTATACGGTTACATTTGTTATTATTAATTTGTTACGTTCTATTTATTTAGATACGGAATTAGTTATTTCGGATAATTTGTAACTTAATAAATTCGTATTCATTACATTCACTAACAGCCACATTTGAAAGGAAATTCCAATACCTTTAATTTAATAGTTAGTAATAGTTAAGTTATTATTAGTTAGTTATTATTTCAGATTTTCAAAATTTGGGGTTCCGAATTTCTGAATTTTCAAATTTTCGAATTTTTGAATTTTTGAATTTTTGAATTTTTGAATTTTCGAATTTACGAATTTTCGCAATTACGAATTTTCAAACTTATGACTTTTTGAATATTTGAATTTACGAATATTTGGAAAATTTGTTAACGGGTTTTCATTCATTCGGATATTTCCAATTGAAGGAATTTGTTGAAATTTGTTAAAAAAACTAATTCGAAAGGAATTGCACATGTCTAATAAAGAGCCATCTAAAAATAACTGCAGAAAAATTGTGAAAATATATACATATAAAAAAACCACATTAACCAACACATTTAGCTCTGAAGAAGATGAGACAGCTGCAAAATGTGTCAGAATCTGTGATTTGTCTCTTGCCAAAATTGGAGCTGACCTGGGATTTATGTGATGGGCTTTTTACATATGCATGTTTGTAAGTATAACCTATTCTTTGACATAAAAAATCAACAGTGCTTTGGATAATTCATTAGGCTGCTGCGTCCTCTCTTTTTTTGTGTGTATACATAGCTACTGTAGCGGTGTAGTTGCCACTAGTAACAAACATCCACCATATCAACCCACTACCAGACTCCATACATCACTTGCAGAGACAATGAAAAGTAATTTGCTGGGGGAGGAGTGGCCTGGACATGGTCAGGTGAAGACACCTTTTGATAGAGCTCCGGGGCTCATAGGTCTGCTCAGATAATGCTTACTGACTAGGATGCGGGGATGGAGGGCCTGGCGTCTCCCCCTGTAAACCCGCTGGAAACGGCACACGGTATGCAGTCCAGAGAAGGGGGAAACTTGGAGGGAGACATCCGAGGCGTCCGAGAGCTGTTAAGCACCTTACCTACCTGCTGGAATATCGAGGCTCTGATCCTGATATTAGAGGAGACACACCGCCAAGACATCCAAGCGGTAAAATCTGAAATCAATATACTGACAGAGAGAATTAAGGTGGGGGAGGAAATGGTATCCTTAGTAGAACAACGAGTGGAGACACTGGAAAAGACATTGGCCCCCCAGACAGCCATGATGGCAGACCTTCAGCTCCACACGGAGGAACTTGAAGACAGAAGCCGCAGGAACAACCTGCGGCTTCGGGGTCTCCTGGAGACACGGGGAACTGAAGATCTTCAGGCAACAGTTACTGCTGTTCTCCAGATAATCTTAAAATCCCCTGAGAAGGTAGTAGTCCTAGACAGAGTTCATAGAGCTGCAGGTCCTAGACCGAAAGACTCAGAGAAACCTAGAGACGTTGTCTGCCATGTCTATCATTACCTAGAGAAAGAGATGATACTCAGAGCAGCATGGGAGGCAGGGGACATTGATTTCAACGGGTCCTCTCCAACGTAGAGCTTGTCTATGTCCTATTTTAGATTTAGCAAAAGAACAGGGATGTACTTACAGATGGGGATATCCGCTGGCGGTGAGGTTCCGTAGAGAATCAGTTTCATTCTCCGTTTATACACTAGAAGACCTCCCGGAACTATTCACTTTCCTAGATGTGGCTCCTATGCAGATCTCCAACTGGCTTACCTATATCCCTCATACGGGGGGGCGCCTTGGCCCCTTGAATAGACAGGGACAGCGGAGTGACTTTCAAAG
Source organism: Lithobates clamitans (assembly GCA_037952925.1). Taxonomy (NCBI): domain Eukaryota; kingdom Metazoa; phylum Chordata; class Amphibia; order Anura; family Ranidae; genus Lithobates; species Lithobates clamitans. The sequence goes on from JBBGZY010000644.1 coordinate 399,511, forward strand.
ATGCCAACAACTACCTTGAAGGGGATCTCAAAATCCTACGGGGGATCAGTAATAAACAGTGTAAACAATAAAGGGGGGGTAGATGAGATAGAAATAGAGATGAAGTAGATTATGGGGTCACGGCTAGACGCCTCCGATATTCTTTCCTCCGCTTACAGATCGTACGTACTACGCACGCGCATTACGCTTTATATTCACTGCGCATGCGTGAAACTCCGCCCACCCCTGACCTTCTTTCTAGTCTATTCCCCACCCCTTCTCGTTCGGCGCAGTGGGGGAAGAGCACATGGCGTAGACAGAGCAGGTGCGTGCTAATTACAACAATGAGGAGGAGGAGAAAAGCCCGGAGCCAGAAACGTCTGGATCCCGGAGGAGACGATTTAAGGCCTCAAATATGTCCTTTGGGGAGATGTTGGAGATTGTCAACATCCTGAAGAGGACTGACTATGATGCGAAGTATGGACCTTACCCCAACCCCAATGTGAGAAAGGCCAAGATCATGGCGAAAGTTGTCAAGAGTCTGCAGTAGAATTTTGGTGTACGACGATCCAAGGATCAACTTAGGAAGCAGTGGTCGGACCTCAAATTAAGGGAGCACGAGCAGTACAGAAGGATCAGGAGAGTGCTGCAAAAAAGTAAGTAGTTGTCCTGTGTTCTTATTCTTTATTTTTCTAATGTTCGTGCTGCTCCATGTGCTTTTCTTAACTGTTGTACAGTTTAAAATGGCAACTTTCATGTTCATGGGCACATTATTCATTCATTTGAAACATTGTTCGTTCGGCATAGAAAACACCATGTTTTGGACATATGCATTTGAATACATTTTTGCTAGCCTACTTCTCTTCAAATAATTTTGTTGTCTAGATGAGTTGTTAACTAGAATGAAATGCAAACTAGATTCTGTGTAAGGAGAGGACACTCAGCAGCTGTTTACACATCTGGACCCTGGAGCACTAGTGTGGGACACCAGAACACCTTTTTTATTAGGGGGCCCACACAGGTGCTACAGTGGATACTATAGGGGTGTCTCCATCTGTGAAGCTTGTCCAAAACAGGTAAGTATTCAAGCTTGACAAAGTAAAAAAATATTTTGTCATCATGGAACTCTGCCAAAATAGACAATTGTACCCCACTTCCAAGCAATGTTTCATATTCCTATTTCTGGCATAAAATATCTGTGTGCTAAGTATACCTATTTATTTTGACATAGGGGAGAAAAGACTCGGAGGACACCTCTCATCCGAGGAGACCACAGACCCCCCACCTCATGAGGAAGTGGAAATCCACCATAGCCAACAGGAGGAGGAGGAAGTAGACGTGGTGGAAATAGTCACCACAACAGGTGAGTGTCTGCGACCACAGGCTCAGTTAAGAGATGGATGCCTGCATATTTATAATACATGGTGTTTTTGTTTCTATATTTTTAGGTGATCGTGATGTTGTGGATCCAGGTCATTTCACCAGTGAGAGTGCCCAGATCCTGATCGGGGAGATCATGGGGTGTAATAGGGACTTGGAAAACATCCAGAAAAACATCAATGATGTTCAAAACAAAATGAAGAACATCATTGATGTTTTAAGGAGAGTTTAAAACACCTCCAAATCCCTTACTTTTTTGTGCTTTTTGGAATCTAAAAATGTTTCTCATTTTTTGACATGTTATCGAAAAGCCAAATTTTGAAGATGCACACAGTGTGTCAACATGTGCTATCTGCTATCAGGGGAGATCAATGTATGCGTTTTGTGGGTGCAACCCCTTCCTCAATAATAAAGTAGCTGAGAGGAAGGGTTTGCACCCCCAAAACACGTCCCTTGATCCCTCGTGATGGCAGCTAGCACATGTTGACATTCGGCAATTTGTGTGCATTTTCAAAATTTGGCTTTTCCAGGGGTGACTTCACCCCATCTGAATGCAATATCAAACACAGTTTATAAATACTCATGTTTGATATTGCCTTCAATTTCTACAAAAGTTGAACTTGAATGGACATTTCTACTTTTATTATTTATTCTACTTTTATTAATGTGACTCAAAAAATTGTTATACAACAAACATGTTGGTTTGTTTTAAAAACCCTTTAGAAATGCAGATGTGATTGCGCTGGTATTAAAAAAATTGATAATCAAGAATGTGTGTCTTCTTCTTTCAATGCTCCAAAACTTTTGTTGTGGTAAAATTGTGGTCTTCGGTGACAATGGGGGTTATTTCCTAAGGGCTTTGCACTACAAGTGCTGTTTCGGTGCAGACTCACGTGCACTTGTAGTGCAGAGTGTCTTTGCCTTTAGTAAATAACACCCAACAGTGCTTTCTAATGTTACACAATCACGCTATTTTCAGGACTACCCACATTTCAGTCATGGTCAGCTAAAAGAAACACAAGCAGTAAACGTCAGCAAATATTTTAGTAGTTAAAATTATTTTTTTATTTAAAAAATGTCTCAGACATTGTCTGGAATATTGATGGCCCCGCTACCCACAAAGTATTCAAGGTATCTCAGACGGACCTCGCGGGCACTCAGGGGGGGCAAGCCAGGACGGCCAGCTTCAAGCGCTGTCAGGGTTGGTTGATTTACATGAATTCCGGATTCAGGCCCAACTGAGCCAGCATAGTTTGCAGAATTTCTCCTTAAAAAGTTGTGTAGAATACAGCAAGCCAGGATGATATGATGATATGATTGATATACTCCGCCATATGTATGGGTGTAAGAAATAGGCGGAACTGGCTGGCCATTATTCCAAACGTGTTCTCCACCGCTGTTCTGGCTCTGGCCAGACGGTAATTAAAAACCTTCTGGTCCAGGGTGAGGGTCCTCATAGGGAATGGCCGCATAAGATGGTCCTCCAGCGCAAACGCTTCATCCGCAACGAAGACGAATGGGAGTCCTTCCACATTTGTCTTCTGGAGGTGGCAAGTCCAAGCTGCCATTCTGGGGATGCCTGTAGAACTCTGTGTGGGCGATGACTCCACCATCTGACATCCGGCCATTCTTCCCCACGTCCACATACAGGAACTTGTAAGTAGCTGACACCACTGCCAACATCACAATACTATTGAACCCCTTATAGTTGTAATAGTATGACCTTGAGTTGGGTGGTGGGACAATGTGGACGTGTTTCCCATCAATTGCCCCTCTGCAGTTAGGAAAGTCCCACCGCTGGGCAAAGTGGGAGGCCACAGTCTTCCATTCCTGTGGCGTGGAAGGAAACTGTAGAGTCAAACCAGAAAAATAAATTAATCATTTTGCACATCAACATGGAAAGCAGATTAGACACAAACATTCTTGGCCAACATCAGTATAACATTTATTTTAGGGAGTATTTAAAGACAAAGGTATAAGGTCCACCTATCAGATTCCTCCTCCTCCCCTCTCATGGGCCATTTGTAAACATTTTTTGGGGGGGAGATGTTTTGGACAGGTAACCCTCTCCACTTCATTGAGAGATTAATGCCTAAATAATGTGTATTACTTTGACCAGCCCCTCCTTACTTTACACTATTGGCAGCCCACTGGACAGGTAAGAAGTGTCATAATACAAAGAGATAAATACACACTGTACACATTTTAGCACATTTTTACATTCTGCTATTACCTATCAAGATAATAATAGGATACAAAAACTTTAAACATTAATATTTGAAAGTATTCAGGTAGGCCCTTGCACTACATGCTTTGGGGAATTCATACATAAATATGACCACAAAAGAGGTGGGTATAGTGTGTATGGGTTTGGCAAAGTCAGCAGATAGAGTCAGCAGATAGAGGATTGGTATCAGCTGAGTTAAAACCTCTGGCACTCTGCCAGAATTTAAAGCACAAATCTCATGTTTACACATTTTAGGGGGTGTTTAGGGTAAAGCACTACTATGGAGCTGACAAAATACATTGTTAAATGACTACACGAGGTGAATATAGGGCCAGGAGAGCATGCTGGGGAGGTAAGTGAAGGCAAATATGTATGAAGGACAAAAAAATTCAAAAAAAATCAGCATGTATGAGGACAAAGGGGACATTCACAGCATGTTACAATCATGGTAATTAGGGAATGAGGAAAGAAATACAATACATTAGTAAACATTTAATACAATAAAATGTGATGTTAAAGGATAAAAATCTTACCTTAATATACTCCCTCTGCAGGACCTGGATGATGGCAGAACAGGTCTCTGGGATAATGATCCCCAGAGCCTGGGGGGAGATGCCTGTCGAGAACTTGAGGTCCTGCAGGCTTTTCCCCGTCGCTAAGTACTGCAGGGTGACGACTAGCTTCTGCTCCGGAGTGATGGCTTGCCTCATGCAGGTATCCTGCCTGCTAATATAAGGGGTCAGCAAAGCCAACAAACGGTGAAATACGGGGTCCGCCATCCGGAGAAAGTTCCTGAAATCATCAGGATTATTCTCACGGATCTCACGGAGCAAAGGCATGTGACAGAACTGGTCACGATGGAGCAACTAATTCTTGGTCCATGAACTCCTCCCCACCCTGTTCATGGACTGGGCTTGTGTCAAGGTAAGGACCCCAACACCAAGCCCTCGCACAGCACGAACTCTATGAGGAGTAAGTATACACAACATGGCTAGAAAACGGTTGGCTGCTCAGAACGGAGTAACAGAACGCACTGAAGAACAGCAAGACCTGTGAAGAGCGACCTGAAAATCAGTAACAAATTAACACAAACACAATGACAAGTCAATTGTACTTGGTGCACGCACTGAAGACCAGATAAAAACCCACAAGCACAAACTGAACAGCAGAAAATGATCTGAAAGCCACGAGTCTGAAAAAGCGTGAATCGTCTCTCACCAAACTTTTACTAACATGAGATTAGCAAAAGGAGCCCAAAGGCTGCTGCGCTTGGTTCTGAACTGCCCTTTTATAGTCTCGTCATACGTGGTGTACGTGACCGCGTTCTTGGCGATCGGAAATTCCGACAACTTTGTGCGACCGTGTGTATGTAAAACAAGTTTGAGCCAACATCCGTCGGAAAAAATCCATGGATTTTGTTGTCAGAATGTCCGATCAATGTCCGATTGTGTGTACGGGGCATTAGAGTCATTCCATGGAGACCTTAAAAATGATTTCATTGAATACTAAGGGCCTAAACACCCCGGGAAAAAAATGAATAATCTTACATGATCTGCTGGCGTTATGGATCAGACGTGGCATTTATGCAGGAGACACATTTTAGAAATGATAAAGTACCTATCCTAAGAAGCCGGGTATTCCCGTCGGTCTATCACGCAAAATCGAAGGGGGTATCTATCCTCCTTTCAAGCAGAGTACCATGGTTCTTTACAGATATGGTTATTGACCCTGGAAGACGTTTTTTGTTTGTGAAAGGCAAAGTAGGAGATGTTGGTGTTACATTGACAACATTGTATGCCCTCAATTATCACCAAGAGACCTTCTTGGGCAAAGTGCTTAAGCAACTGATTGAATTCACAGAGGGCCAGTTGATCATTGGGGGAAATTTAAATGTCCCGCTGAACCCAGCAGAGGATACTTCCTCTGAATTGTCATCTATCTCCTGTAGCGCTCGTAACCGCATATCTCAAACCCTACATAAAGGTCAACTGATTGATATATGGAGCTTACGCCATTCCACAGAAAAAGATTATACTTTCTTTTCATCGCCTCATAAGTCTTACTCTCGTATAAACTATTTTCTTGTTCCACATGTTCAATTTCATTCAGTACGTGAGGATAATATAGGCTCGATTACTTGGTCAGACCACGCACCTATTTTTATGACGTATGATTTACAGGACACTCGGAATATGAGATCAATTCAGTGGAGATTGAATGAAAGCCTTTTACAGAACAAAGATGTCCTAGAAGATGTAATCAAAGAACTAGATTTCTATTTTCTACTAATGACACCCCCGAATTCCGATCCCGGAATTGTGTGGGTGGCACACAAAGCAGTTATTAGAGGGGTATTAATTAAACATGGAATCAAACGAAAACGTGAGGAACAATTAAAACGATTGCTGGAAGAATTAGCCAAGTTAGAGACCTGTCATAAACTGACTTTATCCTTGTTGTTGGAGAGGGACCTCCATGTCAAGAGAACACAAATTTCAGATCTTCTTTACTACAGGACCAAAGCGGCACTACAGATCTGCATAAAATTTTCGTATGAGTCAGGTGACAAATGCGGAAGTTTTTTCGCTAAAACATTATGAGAACAGAAACAAATGAACTACATACCACATCTGGTTTCACCTAATAAATCTAGGGTCACAAAACCATATGACATAGTTAGGGAATTTCAAGAATATTACAAGACACTGTATAACCTGCAGATTAAGCCCCCTACTCAAGCTTAAATAGACTTGTATCTTTCACGGTCATTAATGCCCCAGCTGTCAGATACAGATAGGGATAATCTTGAGAAATCTATTACAATGGAAGAACTTCAGGGAGCAGTAAGAGCTACTAAATTGAATAAGGCTCCGGGCCCCGATGGGCTGACGGTCCAATATTATAAGACCCTGTTCCCCTCATTAGCCCCATACATGGTCAAATTATTTAATGCTCTCGGATCATCAGCGACACTCATAAAAGACAAAATGTCAGCCCATATTTCAGTAATCCCGAAAGAGGGAAAAGACCCGGCTTCCTGTGGAAGCTATCGTCCGATCTCTTTACTTAATGTAGATTTTAAACTTTTTTCACAAAGATTTTGGCAAATAGAATTCAACAGTATATCCCGAACTTGATACATCTGGACCAAGTGGGATTCGTTCCTACACATGAGGCAAAAGATAACACAATGAAAGTCCTTAATCTTTTGCATGTAGTGAATAAATCTCAGATTCAATGCGTGTTTATAAATACAGATGCGGAGAAGGCCTTCAACAGGGTAAATTGGAATTTTATGTTATCAGTTTTAGGATATGGAGGCTTTGGGAATAAAATGTTGCAGTGGATTGCTTCCATTTATTTCTGTCCGACGGCTTGAGTACAGGCAAATGGAGTGTTATCAGGCTTTCCAGATCTCAAATGGGACATGCCAGGGATGTCCCCTTTCGCCACTCCTTTTTGCCCTGTCGTTAGAACCATTTCTCTGCACTATACGTTCAAACCAAGATATTACAGGAGTAAAGGTAGGAGAGGCTCAATTTAAGATCTCGGCCCACGCAGACGACATGATGTTTTCTCTGACAAATCCCCTAATTACGATCCCTAACTTAATGAAGGAGTTCGAGAAATATAGCTCACTCTCTAATCTTCATATTAACTTTACTAAATCAGAGGCAATGGGGGTTAATTGCCCTCAAGCATCAATTGAACAACTTAAACAAAACTTAAAATTCAAATGGATGGATAAAGCACTTACATATTTGGGCACGCTGTTTGCACCCAATATTGGTAACATTTTTGGGCTAAATTTCCCCCCACTGCTTCAAAGAGTGAAGATACTATTGGATAAATGGAAATCAGGTTTACACTCATGGATAGAGCGTTGTAATAGTGTTAAGATGAGTATTCTCCCTAAATTTCTTTACCTCCTACAAGCACTACCAATACGAATCCCAACTACTTACCTTAAACAGTGTCAGAAGTTAATTTTTGATTTTATATGGGCATATAAGAAGCCTCGGTTACGGCGTAGTCAATTAATACTTCCTAAAAGACAGGGGGGATTAGCGGTGGCAGATATACGCAAATATTATCAGGCTTAGCCGGGTTGTTGATTGGAACAGACATATTGATTTTAAAATTTGGGAACAGATGGAATACGCCCAGTCGTCTGTTTTATTAGGAAGAGCCTCCTGGTGTCTTGCACACATTTCCAAAGAGCTTATTAAACATCCTCTGATAGGAAATACTCCTAAAATTTGTGCGGTTATGCTCCCTATTATTGGAACAATACCCGAGACTTCCCCCTTTTATCCAGTACTGGGGAATCTCCTATTTCCACCAGGGATTGAGAACAGGGCTTTCAAACATCAAATATGGGCTGTACACAAGTTTACAGCTACATAAAAGGGGGGACATGGCAGACAGTCGCGGAGATGATGGAATTATTTGGGCTAAGATTCTGGAGTGCTCTCCAGATTGCTCATTTTCTCAGTACCCTTCCTGCCCCGGGACAGTTTGAAAGGCCTCCAAATAGCTTTGAGAAGTTGTGCTCAGAGAGGGGAGCAAAATCACATACCCTATAAGCCAATTATGAGATACTAATTGCAGAGAGGGAAACTGAACCTCTGAATTGTGTCTGTGATTGAGAACGAGAGTTGGGAAAGGACTTCAGTACAATACAGTTACGAAAAATTCTTAGGTTTACACATGAATCATCTATCTGTGTGAAAACTCAGGAGACTAATTTTAAAATTTTGACTCGGTACAGAACACCAGAGAGATTGAAGAAGTTTTTCCTGGACTCTTCAGACCTTTGCTGGAGATGTCAGGCAGATAGATGTACGATGATATTTTTTGGGATTGTTCTAAATTAAAGAATTTCTGGGCAGAGATCAGATGTATTCTTCAGACTATCACTAACTATAGGATATCAAAAGACCCGGCCTTTTTTCTTCTCCACGTGTCCCATGTACCAGAAAAGGTATATAAGAAATCTGTGATATGTCATCTTTTTGATGCTGCTAAGGCCTGTGTTTCTTTGACATGGAGATCAACGTCACCACCGACAATAGAGATGTGGTTGTGTAAAGTGAAAGAGATCAGCAAATTAGAAGATTTGGTTCTCTCTGCACAACACCAACAAGAGAGATATTCTGAGACCTGCTCCCTTCGGAATACTTTTCTGGCCTCGGAGGAGGGAAGCACCCTCTTTGATGGTAATCGTTAAAGTAGTCATTTAAGGATTTTACCTGCATCCTCTTTATGGGATGCAGGTGTACTGGAGATGTATCTCTATGGATCGGCTTTTTTTTTGGTTTGTTTGGTTAGTATATAAGGGTATAAAATTGACTGGGACAGGCTCGAGACTATAAGGGAGGCAGGATATTGGTTGAGTAAGTTATTTTAGACACAGATTCAACTTATTGCTGGATGATATAAAATGATGTTTTAAGTATGTTTAAATATGTTAATGTTTTTTCTTTTCTTATATATGCTCTCGAGCATGTCCTATGTTTAAAATAAATAAAATGAAAAGTAATTTGCTGTGTTTTGTTTTTGTTTATTGGGGGTACAACTTAGTTGGGGAAAGGGGTATATGGCATGTCCATAGAACAGGTTATCTTTGCCATCATATTTTAAAGAGTTTTGTAGATTAACACTTAATTTGAGCCTGAAGACAAGATGTGCATGTTTAACAGTCACAGTACTTTTCCCTGCATCACCATGCAGACTATTGCTCTCCCTGCATCACCATGCAGACTATTGCTCCTCCTCTGCTTAACTCCTGCACACTATTGCTTCCAGAATCTCCTCACCCATTACCGTGTAAGGATGAGGACATCACTCTTGACCGTGTAAGGGCGATGTTCCCAGAAACTTTCTGCTCCTGCTCAAACCTATCCTGTGATTGTCAGTGTAAAGTATGTCACATCTGCTTCTGTAAGCAAGAAGGACCCACTCTGAATAGTTCCTTGAGCTGGCTCTGGCTGCTCACTGCTACTAGGCCAGAGGCCTGCAGCACCTCTCCCCGGAGGCCTTCCTATTGACATCATGATCAGCCGTGATTGGACACGGCTGATCATGTGTTAAAGAGCCTCCGCCTGAGGCTCTTTACCAAGATCGGTGGAGCGGTGTGTCAGGCTGACACACAGCTCCACCGATCGCCGCGATGCGTGTGGTGGCATGTTATCCTGCTGGATGTCATATGACACCCAGTCAGGATAACAGAACCACCGCCCGGCCGTCAATCTGCTATAGGCCGGGCGGGAAGTGGTTAAACTCACCAAAACCAAAGGGTTATCATGCCTCAATCAGCATCCTGCAGATCCAGGTATCTTTATGGAAACCTCCAAAATCCAGGCACATAGGAAAAGAGACTCCACATAGTCTAATTCCCTTTAACCATTTATTAAATAACTTGGTAAAAGTTCAAATTTCCATGACACTGTGAAAGTTCAGAAGTGATCGTATAGCTCAATGTCAGTATAAATGGGCTTTGAGTAGATCACTCTTCCCAAAAGCTAAAGGAACCGAGTGTGCTTCGGTGGAGATCAGAATGATCTCGGCATTTGGCACTTCCTCCTTCTGGTTAGCTCTATAGGTCCTGGAATGCACAGCATCAATGATGTAATATTCTGTCGCCGTAAGGTCACGCCCTGACGTGTTTCGAAATCACGACTTTATCAAAGGGTTTGGTCTTATGGCACAGCGTCCTGGTATTTATCCATAGAGTATGTATTTGGGATTAATCCCTTCTGTACCTCCTACCACTAATTTAGCACAGCAGTGGCGGTTACACAATACTGTAATGTGTTAATACAATCTCAATCGGATACCAACCGACATTAAGTCATAGACCATTACAATCTTAACTTATAACCTGTCATGGCTAATATATAAAAACAATGATTATAGTTAAAAATCACAATTAATATAAAACGTTTGACTGATTGCAGTAAGCTTAATACTCATTATGGATCCAAATAACATTGTCAGGTCCCACACTTACCAGACAGGTGAGTCCGCTTGGGCAGAGGGTAGGCTCCCTTACGTATCCGATTCGGGGCCCCTGGTAGAGTAAACAGGAGGCCACGAATGCGGAGTGGTATGAGGGCCTGAAGTTAGAGTCCTGGAGCACGGTGGTCTGGCAAGCAACCGGTGGATCTTCAGGTTAGATAGAGTAGATGCTGAGCAGGAGCTAGTCAGGCTGGTCACACACAGGCAGAGGTCGGCAACGGGCTGGCGGCAACGGTACAAGGGGTAAGGCAGAAACGAGGTCAAACAAGCCGGGGTCGGATTCAGGCAGCAGTCAAGGAAGGTCCAAAGGGCAAGCCGGGTCACAACGGGTAAACACTACGAGGATACAGGAACACAGGATGATCACGGAACAAGGTACAGAGCTGTTTGATCAGGCAGCACCGGGTCAGCATAGAGGCAGGCTTCAAATAGACTGATTGGCGGCAAAACGCCACGCACGTGCATGCGCCAATTCGCCAAAGCGCGCCGCGCCCCCGCACGCGCCCAAGTGCGCCCCCGACACTGGCGTGCACGCCCACAGTACCTGGTCATGTCAAAGGCAACGCCCGCAGGCAGACGCGCGCTAACGCGAACGCGCGTACGCACGAACACCCGGACGCCACCCTGCAGGCCACGGCCGGTCGGCCCAGACACACCGGCACCCCCAGGGGCCCCAGCACGGACAGGAACACGAGCGCCAACACGCCCCGGCGCCCAACCAGGTAACCTCTCTGACAGTGCCCCCTCCTCAAGGGCAGACTCCGGATGCCCAGCTGGGCCATCTTTGAGGAATGAGAGGTTTTGAAGATTGCAGAAGTTCTTTAGCATGTAAATTGCTCTCCGGCTCCCACGAATTATCTTCGGGTCCATAGCCCCTCCATTTTACCAGATATTGCACCTGATTGCGCCTTCTTCTGCAATCAAGAATTGCTTCCACTTCGAACTCCTCTTCGTCATCAACCACAATAGGTTTGGGTGAACCAATGCTGCGACCAGGAAAGAAATTAGGGGTGACCGGCTTCAGGAGAGACACGTGGAACACTGGATGTATCCTCAGGGAATTAGGAAGGTCCAGTTCATATGCCACATTGTTGATCTTCCTTTTGATCAAGAAAGGACCCAGTTTCCTGGATGGGCATGCTAACTTGAGATTAGCGGTGGACAGCCAGACAGAATTGCCAGGTTCTAGCACAAGTTCCCCCCGTCTCTTCCTGTCAAAGATCTTCTTGTAATCCTCCTGAGCCTTGGTCATGGTTTCCTGTAGCAATTTGTTGTTGTTGGAGAAAAAATCCAAGGTCTCGGATACTGCAGGAACAGGGCACTCAGGAAATGCTCCAGGCAAGAAGGATGGGTGGAAACCATAATTGGCATAGAACGGAGACTGATTAGTCGCTGAATGTAGTGAGTTATTATATGAAAACTCTGCGATGGGAAGCAGGGAGGCCCAGTCATCTTGGGAGAATGCCGAAAAACAGCGGATGTATTGCTCCAAGGTTTGGTTTGTCCTCTCGGTTTGACCATTTGACTGAGGGTGGTAGGCCGAAGAAAAGGACAACTCGATTTCAAGAGCCCCACAAAGGGATCTCCAGAATCTGGAGGTGAACTGGACGCCTCTGTCTGAGACTATATTGGTCGGGACTCCATGTAGTCTGACGATCTCTTTGATGAAGATGGAGGCGGTCTCCATGGCTGAAGGGGTGCCCTTCATGGGGAGAAAATGGGCCATTTTAGACAACCTGTCTACCACGACAAAAATGGATGAAAAACCTTCTGATGGTGGGAGCTCAACAATAAAGTCCATAGAAATCATGGCCCAAGGTCTCTCTGGGACTGGTAATGGTTTCAATAGGCCCCATGCTCTTGTCCGGCTAGTCTTGTTTCTGGCACACGTATTACAGGACTCCACATATGCCTTGCAATCCTTGGTAAGGTGAGGCCACCAAAAGGTGCGTTGGACAAGGTCAGTTGTTTTCCGTGTGCCGAAGTGACCAGCAAGTTTGTGATCATGGCACAAGCTTAGTACTCGTACTTTTAGCTCCTCAGGGACCACAATCCTATTCTTGAACCAGAACAGCCCATCCTTGGTACAGGCTTCAGCAGGTGGAGGCATTCCCATGGAGGCTCGTCTGATTTGAGAAATTAAGTCCTCCTGTAGAATTAGGAAATTTCCAGAGGGGAGAATGGTGTCTGGGGACAGGGTTCTTTCAGAGTCGAGAAACATTCGGGAAAGGGTGTCGGATTTGACATTCTTGGATCCAGGTCTGTACGTAATGTGGAAAATAAATCGGGAAAAAAAAAGTGCCCATCTGGCCTGCCGGGGTTTTAATCTCTTGGCTGTTCTTAGATATTCTAAGTTCTTATGGTCTGTGTAGACCAAAATGGGGTGTGCTGCACCTTCCAGGAGATAACGCCATTCCTCCAGAGCTGCCTTAATGGCCAGAAGTTCCCGATCACCCACGTCATAATTTTTCTCGGAAGGAGAGAGTTTACGTGAGAAGAATCCCACGGGGTACAGGAGTGCTTTGGCACCCTGTCTCTGTGACAGTACAGCTCCAACTGCAACCTCGGAAGCATCCACTTCCAGGACGAAAGGCAAGGCAGGATTGGGATGCTTAAGAATAGTGGCTGAGGTGAACAACGCTTTGAGTCTTTCAAAGGCCTCTTGTGCCTTAGGGGTCCAGTAGAACCGGCATCCTTGTTTAGTAAGTTCCGTAATGGGAGTTATGATTGAAGAAAATCCCTTAATAAACTTCCTATAGAAGTTGGCGAAGCCAATAAAACGCTGTACTCCTTTCTTGTCAGTTGGTGCAGGCCAATCCAGAATAGCGGATACTTTCTGTGGATCCATTTTAATGCCATCAGGAGAGATGATCAAACCCAAGAACTGGATAGATTGGAGCTCAAATTCACACTTTTCAAGTTTGGCGTAAAGCCCATGCTGTCTCAGCCGGGAGAGTACAGTTCGTACGTGTTTGCGGTGCTCCATCAGGGAGGTGGAGAAGACCAAGATATCATCCAGGTAAACGATGACATATAAATCCAGTAAATCATGAAAGACATCGTTGACAAAATGCTGGAATGTCGCCGGTGCGTTGCACAGACCAAAAGGCATGACAAGATACTCGTAATGTCCAAATCGAGTACGAAAAGCTGTCTTCCACTCGTCTCCTTCTCTTATGCGGATCAAATTATAGGCTCCACGGAGGTCTAGCTTAGTAAAAACAGTAGCAGATCCTAATCTCTGAAATAATTCAGGAACCAAGGGTAGCGGGTATCTGTTCTTTATAGTAATTTTATTAAGCTCCCGGTAATCAATGCAGGGACGTAAGGAGTGATCTTTCTTTTCCACGAAAAAGATGCCTGCCCCAGCTGGAGATGTGGAAGGACGAATGAACCCTTTCTTCAGGTTTTCGTCTATATAGGTTTTCAAGGTGCCCAGCTCCTGCTCAGTTAGAGGGAAGATCCTTCCAAAAGGAACTTCGGTACCCGGTAAAAGTTCTATTGGGCAATCATAGGATCTATGTGCTGGAAGGGTTTCTGCCCCCTTTTTACTGAACACGTCCAGGAAATCCCGGTAAGGTTCAGGAAGATCTTGGTAGAGCTTAGTTTCAGAGTCCATGCACAGGCATTGGGAGGAGGTTGATGAGGTCCCCCGTAAGTAGTTTTGTCTACAATATTCAGAGGAAAACTGAATTTTGCCCGTAACCCAGTTGATGCTAGGATTGTGAGCCTGTAGCCAAGGTATTCCTAGGATAATCTAGACGTAATAGTTCCTGATGTTCCGGGCCAATGGTGGCCAATAGAGGAACCGTTTCTTGGGTGACGGGTCCGGAACGGAGGGTAGAACCGTCTGCTAGAAAAACTGCCAGTCCTTGGGCTTTAGTTTGAGTGGGGATGTGATGAGTTTCGACGAAGGTCCGGTCAATGAATCCACTGCATGCTCCCGAATCAATGATGACCGGTACTGGGATGTTCCTTTCAGGTAACTGTAAAACAATGGAGAATGTTAAATGTTTACCGGCACTAGGTAGGACAGGTGCACACAACGAGGAAGACGGCAGACACTTACGTCTTTTATTGGGGCATGCTCTTGCAAAGTGACCGGGCTCTCCACAGTACAAGCACAGGTTGAGTGTGCGTCTTCGTGTCTTCTCCTCAGGAGTCAGAGAGGGACGGAGCAGTCCCAACTGCATAGGTTCCGAGACCTCCTGGGCGGAAGCAGATGAGACAAGCGGAGCTTGGTTCGGGGCACTAGGGGCCCTGGGCAACATCCAGGTGAGACGTGGGTGACCAACAGATCTCTCAGAGCGTCTTTCCCTGAGACGGCGGTCAATTTGAATTGACAGATTGATTAGCTCCTCTAGTGTCTGGGGAACCCCCACTCGTGCTAATTCATCTTTTAGGGAATCCGACAACCCAAGCCGATATTGGTGACGCAAGGCTGCGTCATTCCACTCCGTATCCGAGCTCCAACGCCTAAACTCCACGGCGTAATCTTCGGCCGCTCTGCGACCTTGTTGGAGGGAATGCAAGGTGGCTTCAGCCGTGGCCGTTAGCTGAGGGTCCTCATACAGCTGAGACATAGCTAGGAAAAGATCACTCAAGGAGTCAAGAGATTGAGCCTTTTGCTCCAGTAGATGGTGGGCCCAGGTTTGAGGTTCGCCAGTCAGCAGAGATATGACGAACCCCACTTTAGTAGCTTCCAGGGAGAACGTACGGGGTTGCAAGGCAAAATATAGTTCGCACACATTACCGAACGCCCGGAACTTACTGCGATCTCCGGAAAACTTTTCGGGTGTAGGTACCCTGGGCTCTGGTGGGAGCATCACTACAGAGGGCGCTGAGGCAGGGTTGGACACTGCTCCTGGAGGAGAGGCTGAGAGGGCCTGGACCTGCCCTTCCAATCTGGTGTAGCCTTCTTGTAGACTTTTAACAGCTTGAGTAAGGCCCGCTAGGTGCCTGCACAGTTCATCCATGGGGGAGGCCCCCTGCCCGGACTCGGTCATGGCTGCCTGATACTGTCAGGTCCCACACTTACCAGACAGGTGAGTCTGCTTGGGCAGAGGGTAGGCTCCCTTACGTATCCGATTTGGGGCCCCTGGTAGAGTAGACAGGAGGCCACGAATGCGGAGTGGTATGAGGGCCTGAAGTTAGAGTCCTGGAGCACGGTGGTCTGGCAAGCAACCGGTGGATCTTCAGGTTAGATAGAGCAGATGCTGAGCAGGAGCTAGTCAGGCTGGTCACACACAGGCAGAGGTCGGCAATGGGCTGGCGGCAACGGTACAAGGGGTAAGGCAGAAACGAGGTCAAACAAGCCGGGGTCAGATTCAGGCAGCAGTCAAGGAAGGTCCAAAGGGCAAGCCGGGTCACAACGGGTAAACACTACGAGGATACAGGAACACAGGATGATCACGGAACAAGGTACAGAGCTGTTTGATCAGGCAGCACCGGGTCAGCATAGAGGCAGGCTTCAAATAGACTGATTGGCGCCAAAACGCAGCGCACGTGCACGCGCCGATTCGCCAAAGCGCGCCGCGCCCCCGCACGCGCCCGAGCGCGCCCCCAACACCGGCGTGCACGCCCACAGTACCTGGTCATGTCAAAGGCAACGCCTGCAGGCGGATGCACGCTAACGCGAACACCCGGACGCCACCCTGCACGCCACGGCCGGTCGGCCCAGACACACCGGCGCCCCCAGGGGCACGCGCCCCAGTACGGACAGGAACACGAGCGCCAACACGCCCCGGCGCGCCCCGGCGCCCAACCAGGTAACCTCTCTGACAAACATTCCTAAATTCATTATAGATAAGATGTCAGAGAATTATACACATAAATATATATATAAAAAAAACATATACATACAAATACAAATGTAAAATCAGAAAATATAATTAAACATGTCTAAAAACACATGAGGATGTTTAATGGTATTACTGCAACAAAGGTTGGGACTGAGATCACACTACCCCAACCAAACAAACTCAACATATTTCTTCAAAGTCAAGCCACACTGCATATTTTACAAGGAATCAAATCTGAAAAGAGCACCCCTTCTGACAAGTGAAGGGAAAGGCTGCACTATATATATTACGAGGAAGTAAGATCTAAAATAAAATCTGAAAGGACACCCCTCCTGTCAGGGGCATATCAGTGGCCGTCGGGCAAATATGCGTGCACACAGGTGCACAAGAAGCTCTTCCAGGACAATTCTGCTCAATTCCCCACCAGGGGGCGCCGGAGCGCTCCCGCGTGTGCCCGTACGAGCGTTCGCGCGCGCGCCCGTGCGCGCGCCCGTTCGCGCTAGCGCTGTTTGGCGCCAAGGCCCCTTTAAAAGGATGACAGGTGCTTCTGTCAGATGCTGTTTGTCTGCAGCTCTGTACCTGCGTTCCTTCTTTCCGCTTAATTTGTACTTACCTGTGACCCGGCTACGTCTGACTATTCTCCAGTCTCCAATCCGACCCGGCTTGCCTGACCTTGTTTATCTGATTACCTGTTGCCGAACTTCTGCCTGCCTGACTATTCTTGGATCACCCCTTTGCCATACCTGCCTGATCTCCTGCTGAAACGGACTGTCTGATTTGCTTCTGCCTGTGTCCTGGGACGCTGTTTCCAGCCTGCCTGTCAAGCACTCTGCCGCTGCCTTCTCAGCTACCTGCCTGTCTACCGGCCTGCATCCGCATACCTGCATCCGCAGCTCAGCCATCCCTGAGGGGCATCCTTCCAGACCATCATCTGCTTCTGCTGGAACCGCATCAGGCCCTCCTACCCACTGTGCTCAAGAGACCACTGTTCCCACTTCCAGTGGCTTCTGAACCAGCGCTTAAGAGAGGTCTCCTTCTACCAGTCAGGCTCAACTACCAGGTACCTTACAGTACAAACAGCCATGACTGAGCCTGCAGGAGAGACCTCTCCCATCAAGGAGATCTGTACGCACTTAGCAGCACTTACCCAGGCAGTACAAACCTTACAGGACAGTTACAACAGACTGGAGGGTCAAGTATTGAACCTCAGTGGGCCCAGTAATATGGCCCCTGCTGCAGCCGCTCCAGTACAGGCTGCTGCACCGCCCTCTGTGGTAATGCTTCCACCTGAGCCAAGAGTGCCTACCCCCGAAAAGTTTTCTGGTGATCGAACAAAATTTGTGGCCTTCCGCAGCACTTGCCAACTCTATTTTGCCCTACAGCCACGGACTTTTTCCTTGGAGGCCACCAAGGTGGGATTTGTTATATCCCTCCTTCAGGGGGAACCCTTGACCTGGGCCCACCGCCTGCTTGAAACCAACGCTGCACAGGTCCAGTCCCTGCCCGCCTTCTTTGAAGCCATGGCCCAGCTTTATGAAGATCCTCAACGGACTGCTACCGCTGAGGCAGCTTTGTTCGCGCTCCAGCAAGGCCGTAGGCCGGCCGAGGACTATGTAACAGACTTTCGACGCTGGAGCGCGGACACTCAATGGAACAACGCTGCCCTGCGTCACCAGTTCCGCATGGGACTGTCTGAGGGTCTGAAGGATGAGCTTGCTCGAGTAGGGATGCCTGATACCCTTGAGGAACTCATCGCCATTACCATCCAGATTGACCGACGCCTTCGTGAGCGCCGGTCTGAACGCTCTTCCCAACCAACACGCCCTATGTGGATGACTCCAAGAGTTCCAGTTCCTGCCTCCCGATACCTACCTTCTGCTTACCCAAGTCCAGTCACCCAAACAACCGAGGCTCCTGAACCGATGCAGCTGGGACTTATGCGGGCTACCCTGACCCCGGAGGAACGGGCGCGCAGACGCCAGTTAAATCTCTGTCTCTACTATGGTGGGACGGGCCACTATGTGAACAACTGTCCAGTAAAGACTCGTAAGTGCTTTTCTTCTACTCCAACCTGTTTATCTGCTTTAACCGCCAATACAACTCAACTTGTCCTTCCCCTCTCATTGCAGCTCCAGGGAAGAACAATCCAGGTCAACGCCATTGTTGACTCCGGGGCATGTAGTTGCTTTGTGGACTCTGCTTTTGCCACCCAACAGAATCTGCCTTTAAAGAACAAGACACATAGACTCTCAGTTTTCTTGGCCGATGGTTCCCATATAAAATCTGGACAAGTCTCTCAGGAAACCCTTCCGCTGCCTGCCACCTGCTCATCCCAGCATCAAGAGATCCCAACCCTGGATGTTATTTCATCTCCATTATTTCCAATCATCTTGGGCATGCCCTGGCTCCAGGCCCACAACTCTCTGGTTGACTGGGTCACGGGCGAGATCAAGTTCCAGTCACCCTACTGCCAAAGACATTGTCTACCAGAAGCCTCTAAACCTGCTGCTACCTTACTTTGTATGGACATTGATCCAGACCTACCCCAAGATGTACCAGAAGTCTATCGGGAATTTGCGGATGTGTTCAGCAAGAAGGGGGCAGACACCTTGCCTCCCCATCGCCCCTATGACTGCCCAATTGAGCTGCTCCCTGGGGCTGAAATTCCTTTCGGGCGCATTTTTCCGCTGTCCGAAAAGGAGCAAGAGGCACTTAAGGTTTATTTAAACGAAAATTTTGAAAAGGGCTTCATCCGACCTTCCACTTCACCAGCTGGTGCCGGAATATTTTTTGTTTCTAAGAAGGATCAGTCTCTTCGCCCCTGTGTGGACTATCGGGAGTTAAACAACATTACAGTCAAGAACCGTTACCCGCTGCCACTGATACCTGAACTGTTCCAGAAGCTGAGATCTGCTACTATCTTTACCAAACTGGATCTGAGAGGGGCCTACAATCTGGTCCGCATTCGGGCCGGGGACAAGTGGAAAACGGCTTTCAGAACCCGTTTCGGACACTACGAATACCTCGTCATGCCCTTTGGTCTATGCAGTGCCCCCGCCACATTCCAGCATCTGGTCAATGACGTGTTTAGAGATTTCCTGGACATCTTTTTAATTGTCTATCTGGATGACAATCTAATCTTCTCCAGTTCACTTGAGCAGCACAGGGAACATGTCCGTAAAGTCTTGATCCGACTCTGTTTGCACAGACTGTATGCTAAGGCGGAGAAGAGCGAATTCGAACAGCAGGAGATCCAGTTTTTGGGATTGGTAATCTCCCCAACCGGCATCAAAATGGACCCTCAGAAGGTATCTGCTGTGTTAGAGTGGCCTGCTCCCATGGACAAAAAAGGTGTACAACGCTTCATTGGGTTCGCAAACTTCTATAGGAAGTTCATTAGTTTTCTGCTATTATATCCCCCATCACGCAGCTGACTAAGCAGAACTCCCGTTTCCATTGGAACCCAGAAGCCCAGAGGGCCTTTGAGGAATTAAAGAAACGTTTTACATCAGCTCCGATCCTTAGCCATCCGGATCCATCCTTACCTTTTATCCTGGAGGTTGATGCGTCCGAAGTAGCCGTGGGTGCTGTTATTTCCCAACGACAAGGCAACAAGGACTTGATGCACCCCGTAGGGTTCTTTTCCAGGAAACTTTCACCTGCGGAGTGGAACTATGATGTGGGGGATCGAGAGATACTCGCTATCAAGACAGCTTTGGAGGAATGGAGGTACTTGCTAGAAGGCGCAGTTCACCCAGTACTGATTTATACAGACCACAAAAATCTTGAGTATTTAAGATCCGCCAAGAGGTTAAAACCCAGACAGGCCCGTTGGGCTCTATTTTTCACATGATTCTGTTTCCATATTACCTATCGGCCCGGATCCAAGAATGTAAAACCGGACGCGCTGTCGCGCATGTTCGATAACCCTAAAGACTTTTCGGTACCTGACACTATCTTGCCGGCAAATAGCTTCCTCCTTCTCCAAACAGATCTTCTGTCCATGATCAGAGAAGCATCTCCAGAACCTTCAAGCCTTCAGGGATCCTCTTTAACACCTCGTGATGGACTTTTGTGGAGAGGAAGTCAAATTTTTGTACCAGAGAGTGCCCGAGTCAAGGTGCTGACACTTCTGCATGACCACCCACTTGCAGGACATTTTGGGGTACGTAAGACCCTTGAGCTGGTGCAGCGCACCTTTTGGTGGCCTAACCTAAAGGAATTCTGCAAAACATACGTCAACTCATGTTCTGTCTGCATCCAGAATAAAACTCCCAGGAACAGAGCTTGGGGTTTACTGAGACCATTACCTATACCAGATAGGCCCTGGAGGATGATAGCGATGGACTTTATAGTAGAACTGCCTTGCTCTGAAGGATGTTCGGCGATCCTTGTGGTGGTCGACCGACTATCCAAAATGGCCCACTTTGTGCCCCTAAAAGGAACACCCTCTGCTGTGGAGACGGCCCGTGTATTCATCAAGGAGATTGTCAGGTTACATGGAATCCCTGCAAATATAGTGTCCGACAGAGGGGTGCAGTTTACATCACGTTTTTGGAGAGCACTTTGTGAGATCCTGAAAATTGAACTAGCCCTGTCCTCAGCATACCATCCCCAAACAAATGGGCAAACTGAAAGGACAAATCAGACTCTAGAGCAGTACATAAGGTGTTTTACATCTTTTGTACAAGATGATTGGGTATCTCTGCTGCCCCTAGCGGAATTCGCTTACAACAATGCCAGCCACTCTGCTACCGGTCAATCCCCTTTCTTTTCCAACTATGGTTTTCATGCATCTTTTTTACCAGATTTTCTTTCAGAATCCCCAGTTCCAGCGGTCCAGGACACAGTGCAGTTCCTTAGTCATAATAACCAGATCTTACGGGAAGCAATATCCAAGGCACAAGCAGGCAACAAAAGGTTCTTTGATCAGAAAAGAAGAGGAGACCTAAACCTTCAGCTTGGTGACAAGGTATGGCTGTCTACTGATAATATTAGATTAACCTGTCCCACTAAGAAGCTTGCTCCTAAGTTCATTGGGCCCTTCCCTGTGAAAAGAAAGATTAATGAGGTGTCCTATGAATTGTGTTTACCTGATTCACTCAAGATTCACCCTGTGTTTCACGTGTCACTCTTGAAACCTGCTGTAGATGACCCTTTTCCTGACAGGGGCACCAGGGTCCCTGAACCGGTTCTGGTGGACGGCAATGAGGAATATGAAGTGGAGGCCATCCTTGATTGCAGAAAGAGAGCTGGGCAAGTACAGTTTTTGATTAAGTGGAAGGGGTATGGGCCTGAAAATAATTCATGGGAACCTGACTGTAATATCCATGCCAGACGTTTAATCCATGCTTACTTCTCTGCTCATCCTGAAAAGAAGGGTATTCTGGGCATCCGGAGGCTGCCCGTTGGGAGGGGGCAATGTCAGGGGCATATCAGTGGCCGTCGGGCAAATATGCGTGCACACAGGTGCACAAGAAGCTCTTCCAGGACAATTCTGCTCAATTCCCCACCAGGGGGCGCCGGAGCGCTCCCGCGTGTGCCCGTACGCGCGTTCGCGCGTGCGCTGTTTGGCGCCAAGGCCCCCTTTAAAAGGATGACAGGTGCTTCTGTCAGATGCTGTTTGTCTGCAGCTCTGTACCTGCGTTCCTGCTTTCCGCTTGATTTGTACTTACCTGTGACCCGGCTACGTCTGACTATTCTCCAGTCTCCAATCCGACCCGGCTTGCCTGACCTTGTTTATCTGATTACCTGTTGCCGAACTTCTGCCTGCCTGACTATTCTTGGATCACCCCTTTGCCATACCTGCCTGATCTCCTGCTGAAACGGACTGTCTGATTTGCTTCTGCCTGTGTCCTGGGACGCTGTTTCCAGCCTGCCTGTCAAGCACCCTGCCGCTGCCTTCTCAGCTACCTGCCTGTCTACCGGCCTGCATCCGCATACCTGCATCCGCAGCTCAGCCATCCCTGAGGGGCATCCTTCCAGACCATCATCTGCTTCTGCTGGAACCGCATCAGGCCCTCCTACCCACTGTGCTCAAGAGACCACTGTTCCCACTTCCAGTGGCTCCTGAACCAGCGCTTAAGAGAGGTCTCCTTCTACCAGTCAGGCTCAACTACCAGGTACCTTACACCTCCCAGCGGATAAGGGGAAAGGCCGACTCAAGCAATAAATGTACAAAAGACATCCCTTCCTTATTAGGTTCTTCTGGCCAATAGCTCTGTATATAATTATACCAAAGATTAAACAAAACTCAGTAGTCACTTATAAAGCTGTTTATATCAAGCTCTATCTTTAACCCCTTTCAGGCTGAGTATCTACCAGAAAAATCCACTGGGTTTCTCTTTTGGAGAGCTCCCGCACCAAATTACATCCCCTCCAAGTTGGCTTGATATGGTCTATACCTCAAAATTTGAAATCAGAAGGATCTTGGTCATGATGCAATTTAAAATGAGACACGTTATGGTCCTGAAAACCAATAGCAATATTGTGCACGTGTTCTGCAATTCTGATCTTCAATAAACGTTTAATGCTCCCTATGCACATTAACCCACAAGGGCATTGTAAGGCATAAACAACATGAGATGTGTTACATGTAATAAACTGCTTGATGGTAAACTCCTTATTATTTGAGGTTGAGAACAATTTCTCTACTCCCCACATGGGTCTAGACACCTCCTTACATGCCTTACATTTTCTACATGCAAAGAATCCGTCTTGATCCCAGAAAGATGGGAATCGACTAGGAGGGTCAATTACCCTTTTTACAATCAGATCTTCAAAACTAGGGGCCTTATGGTAAATTAACTTTGGTTTAATGGGAAGTTCTTTTTTCAAGGTTTTGTCACGACACAGTACATGCCAATGTGTATGAAAAATGTTTTCTACCTCTCTGAACTGTGAATGAAAGGAAGATATGAACCCCCATTCATGGTCCATATTGTTGATCTCCCTAACTTTATCCCTCAGACACAATTCTCAAGGTAGGGCCCTAATTTCCTCCACTATAGGGTCTAGTTGTTGTAATTTATATCCCCTTTCTACAAATCTGTTTTTATACACCATGGCTTGTTGGTCAAAGTCTTCCAACATGAAACAATTCCTCTTTGCCCTCATCATTTGGCCTTTAGGCACATTCTTCAACCACAAGGGGTGGTGGCCACTATGTGTGGGTAAGAAGCTGTTCCTGTCCGTGGGTTTGAAAAAAACTTTAGTCTGTAGCCTATCTTCGACTCTGAAGATGTTAACATCCAAGAAGTGAATTTGTTCTGTGCTCCACTGGCTGGTCGGTTTTATATTACGCATATTATCATTCAAGTGGTCTAAATACTCTTTAAGTGAAGATTAATGACCACCCCCCTCTTCTGGGTAAAAAAATTGTTACCAAACCAAAAATAGTTATGCAAAAGACAAAAGTCTAATGCATTTCTTAAAAAAATCTTGGCAAATCCTCTCTTTTGCTAAGTGCCCAATTAAGGGCCAACAGAGCGTCCTCATTTTAAATCACTGTGTATAAACTGGTTACATTTGATGTAACAAGGTATACTTCATCTTTCCCCCCGTGAGGATAATATCTTGTAATTCCTGCAGTAAGCTTTTTGTGTCTTTCAGATAGGCTTTCGTGACCACACCGCTTTTTTGTAAAAAGGTGTCCAGGTATTGCCCTAGCCTCAATGTTACTGAACCTATCCCATTCATGATAGGCCTTGGTGGGGGATTTATGTCCTTATGAATTTTAGGGAGGGGATAGATCGTCGGTATGCGACTACTGCTTGGTATGAGAAATCTTTTTTATTTTACAGCGAGTACATGTGACTGGTACCCAGAGTCTATAAGGGCTTCAAGCTCCAATCTATATTGAAAGGTAGGTCTGCCCCTGTGAGATACATACCCTCTGCCCCTCCTTTGGCCTCCCCGGCCTCTCCCTAAAAAAGGACACGGTAAGTAAGTTCCATGGCCTATATTCTGGTCCCAGAGAGGCTCATATCTATTTGCAACAGGTACTTGATATGAATTATCATAGGGGGTTGGGGATTTCTCACCATACCTTCTCTTCCTCTCTTGCCTTTACCCTGACTCTTATTCCCCCTAATAGGGGTGCCGGGATTCATGTTAAGTAGAAGGATTTTCCTGTTCTGTTGGTGTTTACCTCTCACCTGCCCTGAATAGCTAGGGCCAGGGTTAGGTTGTTGCGATCTCACAGTTTGGGTCTGTGTTTGTTGGCTTTCCATTTGTTCCTCTTCTATAATAATAGAATCTAAGGAGTTTTGCCATAAATAAATAGTGTTAGATTGGAAGTCCTTCAGATCTCTAAAAAACTTTTTTACTTTCTTTTTTTGGGTGTCCTTATCAACCTTCTCCAATTTTTTAGTAATTCTGTTATTAAAATAAACATATTGTTTGGATTCCTTAACTGGTTCAATCTGTTGTTGCAGCTGTTTAATCTTAGCCTCTAATTTTATCATTTTCCTTGTCTTTCTTTGTAGTACTAATTCCTGTAGTTTCAATCCGACTCCATTGAGGAAGCCCAACTATTCAACCATGGAGTCGGAATCATCGAATCCATCCTGAGGTCTAACCTCCCACCTCAGGCTGAGTACTATAATATTTTCTTTTAGGTAGGGCTCTATGGTACAAATGTCCCACCACATTCTAATTTGTTTTTCTAGAGCACTACCCAAAGCAGTAAAAACAACATTAAAGTTCTCCTCAGCACTTGATTGCTCATTAGCCAAGAACAAACCATTAAGTTCAATTTGCCTGTTATGAAGAAACCTAAATACATCCATTGCTAGCTAGAGTAAAATGTGTAACAAATGTTAAAAAAAGGCGGAAAAAGAAAGAAATCTTGCCCTACCCCACTCTTCCTATCTCAGCGCTATGGAGTAGCAAATGACTTCAGGTAATATTATGTGCAAAAACTAAATGAAGATATATCTGCATCAGCAGTCATACATATAAACAATAGATGAATAATTTAAAACTATCAATCAGTAGCAAATAAACATCAAAGCAGTGCTCCCATCAGTTAATAAAAAACTGACTGGCTAGTGTATGGTCACTACCATATACGAAAAAGGGGTTAAAACAGATAGACAAGTAGATGGTGGTGAAATGACAGTCTCTAGTGGACACAGATGGAGTTTGTAGTTGATAAATGATGAGTGCACCTTTCACCAAAAATCCTCCACTGCGTGCTCAAAGCACCCCCTAGGGGTTTAAACTCACCAAAACCAAAGGGTTATCATGCCTCAATCAGCATCCTGCAAATCCAGGTATCTTTATGGAAACCTCTGAAATCCAGGCACATAGAAAAAGAGACTCCACATAGTCTAATTCGGTTTAACCATTTATTAAATAACCCAATAAAAGTTCAAATTTCCATGACACTGTGAAAGCTCAGAAGTGATCGTATAGTTTATTAATTAATAGTTTATAAATCGATATACAACAGTGCCTCCAGCATTTTGGCTTGCTAATTAGCGTAAAATAGAATAATAGATATAACCATTATTCCATCATTAAATTCCTGAGAGTAGTTAACTCCTAGGTAGAGATTTTTTTAGCACAAAAAATATATAAGTGAAAGTAGAGACTATGGGGGTGATTTACTAAGAAGAAGGCATTGCACCAGCTCATACATTAATTGGTGCGCTGAAAAAGTCATTAATCAAACGGACAAACGGGCGCACATTGAAGCGCAAATAGCGATAATAAATACCTGCATATGTAAACTGCAACTGGTGTTAGGGTAACTGCGGTTTTCTCATTGATAATAGCTCACGCCCAATACAATTGGTTGAATTCATCTAATTGGATGTCTTTTCAATTCGTAGGTGTTCTCAGTTAATTAACCCTTTTGATGCTAATCTCATTCCTATCACTTCTAACTTTCAAAAATTTTTTAAATTTTATTATTCAAGTAATAAGACAATGTCGTAGAAAGTACATTCAATGAACAGTAAAACATATAAGTGTGAGATTAAGCATAAGCTTTTGAGTGCCCTTCCATCAGGATATGCAGAAATACAACACCTCAAAACATTGAACTGAGAAATATAGTATATTTGGTGGAAGTATTGGTGAGGTTGACAAGATGAACTAACATAGAAGGATAAAAGTCGTTAGTGGCTAGGTCATGAAATATGTTTCTGATTCTTTAGGGACTAACTATGTACAATCCCCACGAGCCACTTAGACTTGTACTACTGGAAATGGTTATAGTACAGGGAAAAGGTATAGCGTAGGAACCGAAGGAGGGGGATAGAGAAGGGGAAGAGAGAAGAGAAAAAAGGATATCTGATAAACAGCAAGTATTAAAGAAAGGAGTAATGAAAAGAAGAAAAAAGAGGAGAAAGAAGAAAAAAAAAATAAGAAGGGGGGAGGCCAGCCAGAGGTGAATTAGGATGAAGATATATATCGTATCCAGGGGTCCCATATTGCATCAAATTTCTTAGTAGTGTTGCGGAGTTTATCATTAACCATAATCCAGTTAAGCTTATTCTTTACAGAGTCAAGAGGAACCACTGACTGCTTCCAATATTTAGCAATGGTTATTCTGGCAGCCAAAAATATGTATATAATTAGTTTCGGATTTTTTAGGGACTCCTTCGGAAAGCTTTTGGAAAAGTGCCATTTCCGGGAATCTAAGGATATTAATCCCTGTCACAGAGTTCACTAGGTTGAATACATGAATCCAAAATCTAGTGGACACTGCCACCAAATGTGGTACATCGTACCCACCTGGCCACACTGTCTAAAGCACATGGGGGATGCAGATGGATGCATCTTAGCGACCCTGGTTGGTACTAAATATCAGCGAAGGAGGGTTTTCTAATTAGCTTCAATTAGTGTGATATTAATGGATATTTTAGATAAAGCATAAGCCATATCTTGCCAGTCAGGTAAATCAAAAGTGGTATTCAAATCCCATTCCCATTGAATCATGTAAGGGAGTTCAGTATTCGGGTCAGTAAGGGTGGCATATACCGTAGATATTTGTCCCCGTAGGAGGCCCTTAGTTTGGCAAGATAATTCAAAATTTGTAAGTGTAAGAGGTCCATCTAATAATTTAGGTTTAGAACTTATAAAGGAAATAAGCTTATTGTACCTAAACAATTCACTAGGGGGCATCTGTATTATGACTTTAAAATATTGTAAAGAGTAAGGTTGATTTCCATCAAGATAGTCTCCTATCCTAAGAAGTTCCTTATTGAGCCACCATTGAAATAACAGTGGAGTCAGGCCGGGGGAGAATTCTGGATTACAAAACAAGGGCGCTAGTGGGGTATGTGGGGATGATAGGGGTCTACGATGTCGCACCCTGTCCCAAACTGCTAGGAAGTGAGACAGGGTGGGGCACAAAATAGGGAGGCGAAGGCTGTTTGGAAGCCACATTAGGGAGCCGATAGCAAAAGGGTGGCATTAAAGAGCCTCAATAGAAACCCAGAGGTGTGGAGACCCCTTGGCTGTTGTATAGGAAAGCTGTGTTATTTGAGCTGCTTGATTGTGAGCTTGTAAATTAGGGAGGCCAAGTCCACCACTCGATTTTGAAGCATATAACATCAGTTTGTTCATACAAGGCTTTTTATTAACCCAGATAAAACGGAGAACATCCGATTGTAGTCATTGTAGATCTCCCATCGGGACTGCAATTGGTAAAGTTCTAAAATAATAAAGTATCCTGGGTAGAAATGTCATCTTAATAGAATTGATTCTACCAAACCAAGATAAGGGATAGTTTGTCCATCGTTGAAGATCTCCCCGGAGTCGGTGAAAGAGTGGAGGATAATTAGCTCAGTACAGAGTGTTAATCGAAGATGTCAGTTGGATACCTAGATATGGATGTGAGTTTGATGCCCATTGAAAGTTATAGGTAGTTCGTAATTTCGGTTCCGTCGAGGGGGGCAAAGAAATATTAAGAGCCATAGTTTTCTGAGTATTTAAAGAGAGCCCTGAGAGCTGGGAAAATTGGTGATCCTATCACTTCTAATAGGAATTCGTTTTTTTCTTTTTTTTTACCCAAATCTTTCAATACATTACAAAGAACAGAGAAATGTTTCTAAATCCAATAAATTTATATTTTCAGATCTTGATCTTTAAAGGTGAGCATACACTGCAATCAGTTAGATCTTAAATAAATTAGATTTAGTGCAAGAGCCTGTTTGATTTCCAATAATTTGAATTAATTGTTCAAGTGCGTCTTCTTATTACCTATTTTTCCTAAATATCGAGTTGTACAGAGATTGACCAATCAGATTGCATAGTGCATGACCATCTTAAGTGCCAAATTTGGAATGTAGATGTGCCATGACCCACTTGTATTTTTCAAACGATATTTCTTGGGCATTATACAAGGCACATGAGAAACCACCTTTTTTCAAGACATGCTAGAGTGATCAAGAATCTTCAAACTATGACTCTCCAGCTGTTGCGAAACTACACATCTGACATTCACAGGCATGACTAGGCATGATGGGAATTGTAGTTCCTGAACAACTAGAGGGCCGTAGTTTGAAGACCCCTGTGCTAGACCATTATTATGCCTCCAGAATTGGGAGTGTGGTATCTACCCAACTTCTCTCTGCTGGTGGACACAAGAACCTACATCTATAGATAAATGTATCTATATATATATATATCTATAGACCACTGGGCACTTAAACCCCCTTAATAACCAGACCAATTTTCAGCTTTTGGTGCTCTCACATTTTGAATGACAATTACTCAGTCGTGCAACACTTTATCTATATGAAATTTTTGTCATTTTTTCACACAAATAGAGATTTCTTTTGGTGGTATTTAATCACCGCTGGGTTCTTTATTTTTTACGCTATAAAAGAAAAAAGACCGAAAAATCTGTAAAAAATGTATTTTTCTTAATTTCTGTTATAAAATTTTGCAAATTAGTAATTTTTCTTCATATATTTTGTCCAAAATGTATACCGCTACATATCTTTGGTAAATATAACCCAAATCTGAGGATATTATTTGGTCTTTGTGAAAGTTATAGAGTCCAAAAGCTATGATGCCAATATCTGAAATTGATCACACCTGAAGTACTGACGGCCTATCTATATTCTTGAGACCCTAACATGCCAGAAAAGTACAAATACCCCCCAAATGACCCCTTTTTGGAAAGAAGACATTCCAAGGTATTTAGAAAGATGCATGGTGAGTTTTTTGAAGTTGTCATTTTTTCCCACAATTCTTTGCAAAATCAAGTTTTTTTTTTTCTTTTTTTTTTGTTCACAAAATTGTTATATTAGGTTATTTCTCACACACTGCATATGCATACCACAAATTACACCCCAAAACACATTCTGCTATTACTCCTGAGTATGGTGATACCACAGCGTGGCCACATACAGAGGCCCAACATGCAGGGGAGCACCTTCAGGCGTTCTGGAGTGCCCAGGCCAACTCTGACATTTCTCTCCTACATGTAAAAATCATCATTTATTTGCTAGAAAATTACATAGAACCCCAAAACATTATATATGTTTTTTTTAGCAAAGACCCTAGAGAATACAATGGCGGTCATTGCAACTTTTTATCTTGCACGGTATTTGGGCAGCAATTTTTTGAACGCATTTATTTTGGAAAAAAAACAGTTTTGTGCTTTTAAAAAAACAAAACAGTAAAGTTAGCCCAATGTTTTTGCATAATGTGAAAGATGAAGTTACGCTGAGTAAATATATACCCAACATGTCACCTTTCAAAATTGCACACGCTTGTGGAATGGCGCCAAACTTCGCTACTTAAAAATCCCCATAGGCGACGCTTTAAAATTTTTTACTGGTTACATGTTTTGAGTTACAGAGGAGGTCTAGGGCCAAACTTATTGCTCTCGCTCTACCGATCGCAGTGATACCTCACATGTGTGGTTTGAACACAGTTTTCATATGTGGGCGGGACTTACGTATGCATTCGCTTCTGCATGTGAGCACACAGGGACAGGGGCGCATTAAAAACATTTTTTTTTATTGTTCATTTTACTTTATTTATTTTAGGTTGACGCTTCGATCAGCGGCCATTTACCTCTGGACCCGGCGGTCACGGATGTGTCACGGATGTGTTTGGGTGCGCGCCACTTATAAGATCCTAACTTGGGCATCTGGATATATCTTTTTGTAATCTCTGGAAGGGATGTTCAGCTTTTGGTAACACTTTTGGTAACAGGTAAAACAAGAAGTGGTATGTTATAAAAACAACTGTGAAGAACCCTGGCTCTATCCCATGCTCATTTACTAAGGCAGCCATAACTTCTTGTGACAGATGACACGGTCCATGTGTCAAGCTGGAGGGAAAAGAGTGGCTGGCAGACATAAATGATCACCTTTTAAAAAGTCCTGTTTCATAAGAAGTTGCCCCCTGTGGACCACTTGTTCTTCTCGTCCTGGGGTCCTTAAAGTTGAATTATTAATCCCAGCTATACTGGACCAGAACTAGGGTGGACAGGGAACATTTCACGAGTAGAAGGAAAAATGGATTCAATAAAATTTCAGCAAATTTTGGATGGTAACTTGATGCCATCTGTGAAAAAGCTGAAGTTAAAGAGAGGATGGCTTCTACAAATGGATAATGATCCTAAACACACCTCAAAATCCATGGGGGATTACATCAAGAGGCGTAAACTGAAGGTTTTGCCATGGCCTTCACAATCTCCTGACCTCAACATTATTGAAAATCTATGGATAGACCTTAAAAGAGCAGTGCCTGACAGACAGCCCAGAAATCTCAAAGAACTGGAAGACTTTTGTAAGGAAGAATGGGCAAAAATACCTCAAACAAGAATTGAAAGACTCTTGGCTGGCTACAAAAAGCGTTTACAAGCTGTGATACTTGCCAAAGGGGGCAGTACAAGATATTAACTCTGCAGGGTGCCCAAACTTTTGCAGATGCCATTTTTTTGTTTTCTGTCATTTTGAAAGTGTAAATGATGGAAATAAAATCTAACTTTTTTTGACATATTATAAGAATGTGTAATCTGTAATTTGATGCCATTTGGAGATTTTTCCATCTTTCTTTGGCTTTGTTATGCACATTAATACACATTTTTACATGGGGTGCCCAAACTTTCGATCCCCACTGTAGCTGTATATTTGCTGCACAGAATGTCGGACCATTAAAAATTAAATGTTTGACCAAAACAATATCTAACTTTGTCTAATAGCACCTTTGCATAAAATCTACAGCTCTGATATATCGGGGTAACCCCTTCATTACTGTGTCCAGATTGCATAAATATATTACAATGGCTTGTTTTCTATCACGCTGTTTGTGTAAGAACTCCAGTTTCATGTTTCAAAAGACAACTTTTTCCTGGCAATATTATAATAAATGCTAACAATACCCTGCGGTCATGGAGAGATGCCCATAAATCCTAAATATTCTTCTGCTTATACCACTGTACTTACAAGGAAAAGGGGCACATCATTTCACAATCCACACATTCTGCTTTGGATTTCAAAAATAAAATTAAATAAAACAAAAGGACCAGCAATCTGTATGATGAACCAGAGAGCATCAAAAACTAAAAAACAACTGTCTGCAGGTGGCATCTATCCGACTGGGTGTGTAGACTTGATGTGATGGGTCTGTTATATTTAAATTTTATTTATTATAACTCTCACATCATGGACCGCACATCAACTTATTATCAAAAACCTTAAAATTTCATTTTTGTAGAAAAACTTCTTATGTATCCCATCCATCTTGGCTTAAATATTATGGCAGCTTTATTACAAATAACAACCTCATCTTAATCTTTTTTTTCTCTCAATAGGGGCTTATTGTATAAATGTAAAATGACAAAATTGTTATCTTAATCTAAACTAATCCCATTTTTACAAATTTCCCCAATAACGTGGATTTCATTTCCAACCAAAGGTTCTCTAAACCAGTTTCAATATATCTATATTATTAATAAAATTGTTAAACTCATATTATAAATGAATACTCATTACTTAATTTCCCTTTTTTAAATGCACTTTCCACTATCAAAGAATATTCAATTTGTGTAATACACGGTTAAATGTAGCCTTCATTTTACCATGTCTGGAAAACAGATTCAAAATAATTGTGATCACATTGTTTACCATTACCATTAGGCACATTTTGTTATAAATGTTTTGTCTAAAAAATCTGGAATTAGCATGGTGTCCTTCCAGCTTATCACTGACCTCTCATCCCAGCCACATTTCTTTCATGAGAGCACAAAGGAGGGGGTCACATCTGCGTACATGACACACACAAGCAATAGAACTAAAGGTCCCAGCATTCGCACACACATACAACAATATCTCTCTAAAATCGCTTACATTTTTCCCACATGCATATCATTCTCTTACTTTCTTTTAACTCTCATTAATATTTCCCTGCCTTAAATTCTTCATTCCTTATTTTGTTCAGATATCCTTTATATCTAGCTTCTATGATTCTATGATCAGACGGGCAGCCAGAGAGCTCATCCTATCTTCCCCCTCTGACAACATATAAAGTATTCTGTTTTAATTCACATTTCTCTGTTTCTGACTCTAATAGTTGTAGTGCCTGACCCCAAATTCATCCCACAACTGAAAGCGGAGGGCCAGACAAAAAAAAAAAAATTAAAAGTCAGCAGCTACAAATACTGCAGCTGCTGACTTTTAATTGGACACTTACCTTTCCCAGGGTCCAGCGATGCGGGGGATCGAAGCCCCGCTCGTCTCCCCCTCCGTTCAGCAGCGCCGGCATTGCAACTGTGGGTGCCGGGCTGTGGCTTCACAGCCTGGCACCCACTGCGCATGCGAGAGCGGCGCCACGCGCCGTGATTGGCCGCTCAGTCACCTGGGACCTGTAATGGGTCCCAGATGATTGACAGGAGGGAGGGAGCAGAGCGGAACACCAGCCCAGGCACTGAAAGAGGCAGACTACGAGGGACCCCCTAGCAACAGGCATTTAGAGGTGAGTAAAAAAAAAAATATCCAAATGTGTTTTTGTAATTTTTTTTAGAATTTTTCATGTCGTTTTTTTTTTTTTTTTTTGGGTGGAAACCCCACTTTAACATGAAAATGTCCCTTTCTGTCTAGTGTTATTGTCACCCTTGATCCATCCTGTTCACATAGCTGTTTCTCTAGCTGTTTACTCTGCATGATTCTTAGTCCCTGTGGACCTTGGTAACCCAGTTACCCATTGTGGATCCCTGTCCACTTTAACCATTAATCTAGGGGCTCAGTATAGGCGGAACTGCACCTTCAGTTCATATATAGTGCTCCTCTTGCGCTGGGCATTTTTGAGGGTCTTTTACCCTTAATTCCCTTACTTAATTCAATGCCCATAATGACTGGCCAGTCTTCTCTACATGTGCCTATACCCTCTTGCCTCTAAACTACTTTATCTAGCAGATGTACTACATATACCTGTGAACAGCACTATTCTTCCCTTTCTTATCTATAACACTCCGATGGACAATAGACAGGGACAACATAACATATAACCACCAATCAATACAGTTTGATTAAGGGGAGTAAAATAGGTACCCTTTGTCCCGAAAATGCTTTACCGATCAAGGAAGTCTGATAACTCAAATGTAAGCAAAAGGCTTACCCCAGCCGGCTGATTATCAGAAATTCCCGGATCGTCTCAAGCTCCTCGTTTCGGATACTCAGGGTCACCTGGAATCCCCTCCTGGCTGGCTCGCCATGATGACTCGGTTAAATTGATGATACGCAAATCCTATCCTCATATTGATTAGTGGTTCTAAATTAATAATAACTACTGCAGTAGGGAACAGACACAAAAGATACGCTATATACAGAACGTACAAATTTCCATTACACCATGTTTGCAGGTTTTCCTATATCCTGCACAAGTGCTTTAAATTATAGTCAATGGCTTGGTATTTTTGACAGTTATTTTAGCTAACATAAATTCCCAAAACATGTCCTGTCTTGGGTACTTGAGGACTGCGGCTGAGAACCACTGCGCTAAAATGGAAAATTGAATACTTACCTCTCTGTAATTTTCCTTTCCTGGTGCCTATCCATGGCAGCATATGCACAATACATGCGTATGCTGCCATGAAGGCACCAGGAAAGTAGCATTTAGACAAATCACACCTTTTTTTGTTTTGCCATGCCAATCAGCCTAGTTAAGCTGCAGCTTGGAAATCTGTTGCATAAAAATTGTTTTGGGGGGTGTAAAATGCATTACTTAGATTGAGCATGCATTTGCAAAACAAGTTATTAACAAAACACATAAAACATAAAAATTTGCTACAAATTTTATTGTTCAACAAAACAGGACTTGGAAAAGAGCAAGAAAAGCAAAAAACACATGTATGTTAATTTGAGACACTAACAGAATATGGTTTTGAGGTCTGACCATTTTGCAGAGGAAATTAACAGCAGTTAAAAGGGCTGCGCCCACAAAGGGACAGTCTCTTAAGGATTTAAACATTTATTAGTCACAACATCTTGAAGAAGATTTTGCAAAATAATGCAGCACAGACAATTAAATTAAAGTGAAACTAACAACCTACAAACAACACACATTGACAACATCAAAAATATTTCAGGTAAAAATATCTCCCCCCCAAAAAATGAAATAAATAAAAATGTAAAAAATACTTGCTCTAAAACACATCTGTTTTGCAAAGACATAAACAAAATACTAAAAGAAAATACATGTGTCACAAACTCTATAAGGACACCCAAATGTACACACACGCACACAAACCCTGTCAAGGATGTCCTTAAATTACTAACTCAAAAAACACACACTCTGAGCATGCACAGAAAAATCAAAGTGCTGTTCACACACAAAAAGCACAAAAAAAACAAAGTCCCTGAGCATGCCAAAACCAACTGAAAAGCAGCTAGCACAAAATAAGCCACCCCCTGTCCAAAACTAAGCACATCATGCAGCATGTTACAAAATTACAGATGGGACAAACACCTCCCGGTCCAGGGGGGCAAACAAAGAGCCTAACATGGGCAAAAGTTATACAACAAATACCATTGCAGTCTATGGGAACTGACTTTTTAATTTTGCTAGTCCCAACTTGTCTGTCTTATATTCTAGATATTGGCCTTAAAATGGATATGGGGGCCCAGATACAGGCCATTCAAAACGCGGCGGCAAAACTGCTAACAGGAAAAAAACCCTGGGAGTCCATCTCCCCATCCCTGAGGAGCCTACATTGGCTAACGGTAAAGAATTGGATCACATTCAAGACCCTCTGCCTCAGCCACAAATGCATACAAGGTAACGCCCCTCAATACCTCTGAGAGAACATAAAACACTACACACCCAATCGCAATCTGCGATCATCCAACCAAAACCTCCTCCTCGTTCCCAAATACCGCTACAAAGCAAGGGGAGGACGCAGATTCGCAGTCCAGGGACCTCGGCTATGGAATATTCTTCCGACTCACATCCGCATGGAAGAAAACCATCTGGCCTTCAGGAAAAAATGCAAAACCTTCCTCTTCTAAGAAGCTGTTCAACACAAATGCATTTAGCGCCTTGAGGCGATTCAGTTCGCATGTGCAGCACTTTACAAATCATTCATTCATTCATTCATTCATTCAGATCCCACCCTGAGGGACATATATCCATGTCACCAATTTGGACAACCCCAAAAACGAAACAAGGAGAAGTGCCTTTAAAAATGCAAAATTGCTTAAAAGCTAGTAACTTGGGGGGGCTTACTCTGCCTGTAAAGTGGTGCATCTGTAGCATGTATCCAAAATTCTGCTTCAAAGATGTACTGCTTTAGAGAAAACATACAAATCTACATTACAGCTGCAAGATTTTAACCCAAAACAAAAATTAGCCCGCCCCACCCCCCCCAATACATACAAGGCCATTTGGGTCTGTTAAGGCTTAAAATGAGAACCCCCACATGAAAAAAACCCACCCCAAACTAAAAAAATATTGTGCCCCTCCCACACACTAACAAACCCCTAGCCAAACACACAGCAAGCCAGCCCATGAAAGGGGGTGAATGCTTGGGGGCAGGAGGGGCTTGGGCACCCCAAAAGTCAACCACCTTGTTCCCATATTCAGGGGGACAAAGGCCTCTTCCACACAACCCTAAGCTGACATGGGCCTTTACAGAATGTGGAAAGCTCCTTTAAATTAGCGGGTACAAGGTGCTTTGTGGTTGGCATTGGGCTGAGCCCAACATGTCCCTTATTATTTCTTTATTATTTCTCGTGATCTCCTGAATATTTTTTTTTTTGGTTTTCGTCAGATCTCCATAATAATGTATTTCATTTTTGTTTATAGTGTTTTGTTTTTTTATCAAGATCTCCTTGTTTTTTTTTTCTAATGATCTCCATAATATTGTTTTTAGTTTTGTGTGTCAAGTTACCACAACACTATTATTATTTGGTGTTGGCGTCCCTTGTTAATTTGACCTTGTATTTTTGAAATGTACCTGCTCACTCACAAATAAACTGTCCTTTTTGAAGTATAACACATAGGCAAGTATTTGTGAAGACCACAAATGCATTTTTTGTCAGACCAGACTGAACCCAGGCCATCACTTTCTTGTCTTACTTCCACTCTTCCTTCCCCGATTGTTTCCAGGCTGTGGTGTTGGAGCTGTGGCAGGAGGAGGATGGTCCAACTCACACAGGTGTGTTTTGATTGTGAGTTGGCCCCTTAACCCCTTATTTAGGGTTGTATACATAATTTCCTCACACAAGAGGCATTGGCCTTCCTCCATTTCCTGCATTTTGCTGGCAGTCATGCAGCTAAAGGCCCCTTGAGGAGTGGGGGTGGCTCTGAGGGCCACCTTAGCCTCCCGAATCAGCCCAAGCGCTGCCTCCTGCACATTACTCCCCTTACTGGGCCTTTTGGTTGGAAGGCGGAGGGGAGGGACCTGGGATTCTGTCAGGCTGCTGGGCACGGCCACCTCCTGGCTGCCACTTACCCCTGTCACCTCCTGGCTGCCACATTCCACAGCCTCTTCCTGGCTTCCACATTCCATGCCCTCCTCCTGGCTGAGGCTTTCCTGTGTATGAAAAAAGTACATGGTTTTAGTTTTTTGTTCATCAATCACACACAATTTTCAGCTCATGACTGTTGCAAATTGAATGTTAACAAATAGAAAAGACTATCATTCTGAGTCCAGCATTTTTCCTTATTGTCCCAAATATTTTTGGCCACTACTGTCTATTAATATGTAAAACACTTTACTAAATCAGCAATTAATGATCAATAATAACATCTAGTTAACATCATTAATTTTTTGACCAGAAATATGTTGAACAATGCTATACCTGACTCAAGCCAGGCTCCTCCACTTCTTCTTCCTGGCTGGAAGGCCTAGGTTGGATGTTGGAAGCCTCAGCTGGGGTGGAAGGAAGCGTGGAATGAAGAGTGGAAGGAAGAGTGGAGAGTGATTGCCTGACTTCAGTCTGGTCTGACAGAAACCGCAGTCTCTCATAGTACCACAGCCTGGGGATGTAAATGGCATCTGCTGCTGCTCCAGATCTCTGGGAATCCTGGACCTTATTGCGCTCCCTATTATAAGTGCTCCTCAGGCCACCAATTTTGTCTTTTAAATAGGGGATGGTTGCTGTGGGGACCACTGGCTTCACCAACTCCAGCAGTTTCTCCAGTGCTGCCTGCCTCTTTTGTTTATGATCATAATGCGGATGTTTCACCTGCTACAGACAGGGCAGCTCCCTGTACTTGTCTATGAATAGGGGGAGGAAGTTGTGGTCATTGAAGCCATCCATGCCCCAAGTTCAAATTGTACCTTTGTTCTAATGATTAACGCTTCCGATACTCCTTCCTCCTCTCACAGATCGTATGTATCATACACGCGTGTTACGCTTTATATACACTGTGCAAGTGTGAAACTCCGCCTGCCCCTGACATTCTCTCTAGTCTATTCCCTGCCCCTTGTCTTTCGGCGCAGTGGGAGAGCACATGGCGGAAACAGAGCAAGTGCATGCAGACAGCAGAAAGCCCAGAGCCACGAATGTCCCGATCCCGGAGGAGATTTAAGGCCTCAAATATGTCCTTTGTAGAGATGGTGGAGATGGTGGACATCTTGATGAGGGGCGACTATGATGGGAAGTATGGACCTTACCTAAACCCTAATGTTAGAAAGGCCAAGATCATGGCTAAAGTTGTGAAGAGTCTGCACTGGAATTTTGGGGTATGGCGATCCGAGGATCAACTGAGGAAACAATGGTCAGACCTGAAATTGAAGGAGCACGATCAGTACAGAAAGCTCAAGAGAGTTTTTCAAAAAAGTAAGTTGTTGTCAAGTAAGTTTTTGTCGTGTGTTCCTATTAGTATTATTACTTGCATTCTGCTCCATGTGCTTTTCTTTACTGTTGTACAGTTTAAAATCGCAACTTTCAGGTTCGTGGTTCACCCACTAATACGATGTTTGGGGCAGATCCAGGTTAACTACATTTGTTCATGCCTATTTGCATTAAAAGAAGTTTAGTACATTGTTGTCTAGATTGGTTTGTAACTAGAATGAAAAGCAAACATGTTTCAGTGTAAGGAGAGGACACTCAGCAGCTGTTTACACATCTGGACTAAGGAGCACTGATGTGGGACACCAGAACAAACTTTTTAGGGTGTCCCACACAGGTTCTCCAGTGGATACCAGAGGTGTCTCCATGTGTAAAAATTATACAAAAAAGGTAAGTGTTCCAGCTTTAGAAAGAGAAAAAAATGTCTTCAGTTTGGAACTCTGCCCAAAAAGACAATTGTACGACACCTCCAAGCGATGTTTCAGATTCATATTTCTGCCCTCAAATATCTGTGTGCTAAGTATACCATTTTTTTTTACATGTTGAGAAAAGACTCGGGACATCTGAGGACCCAAAACCTCCTAAAGAAGGGGAAATACCACCAACACAACCAGAGGATGTTGAGGGAGACGTTTATGAAGTTGGTGAAATAGTGACCAAAACAGGTGAGTTTCTGAGACCACAGCTTCAGGTAATAGATGTATGCCTGCATATTTTTAATACTGGTGTGTTTTTGAATTTTAGGTGATGTGGATGTTATGGAAGAAGAAACTCATTTCAAGTGCACACGTCCTCATCTGGGAGATCATGGTGTGCAATTGTGATTTACAGAAGATCAAGGAAGACATCAATGATGTTGAAAAAAGACTCAAAAACATCATTGATGTTTTAGGCAGAATCTAAAACACACCAACATTCTTTAGTTTGTTGAGATTTTCTAAATATTTAAAAAAATTTTGAAGTCTATTGAAAGCCAAATTTTGAAGATGCACACAGTGTGTCAACATGTGCTATCTGCCATCATGGAATATCAAGGTACGCGTTTTGTGGGTGCAACCCCTTCCTCACAGCTAAAGTAGCTGAGAGGAAGGGGTTGCACCCCCAAAACACGTCCATTGATCCCCCATGATGGGAGCTAGCACATGTTGACATTAAGCATGGGATCAGGAGTGAAATCCCCATTTTGACTCTTAATTTGTGTGCATCTTCAAAATTTGGCTTTCACAGGGGTGATATCACCCAATCTGATGAAGGCAAGATCAACACAGTTTGGACATACTAATGTCTGATATTGCCTTCAATTTATCAAAGTTGAACTTTGTAAGTTCCTGAGTTGTGTATTGTTTTATGATTTTAAACATGCCTGTTTAACACAAAAAAGGGCTATTTGTTCTGTCAAAAGCAAAAATGTTATTCCAAAAATATGTTGGTTTGTTCAAAAACCCTTTTCTAAAACACATGTGAATGTGCACAGAGTAAAAAATGTTAAAATCAACAATGTGTGTCTTCTTCTTTCAATGCTCAATAGCAGTTTTGGTACTAAGTTGGTGTTTGCAGTGACAATGGGGGATATTTACTAAAGGCAAATCCACTTTGCACTCCAAGTGCACTTTCAGTGCAGTTTCAAGTGAACTTTTGCAGTGCACTTGGAGTGCAAAGTGGATTTTCCTTTAGTAAATAACTCCCACAGTGCTTTATAATTTGCCACAATCACGCCATTTTCCTGATTCCCAAAAATTAATTCATGGTGCTGAAAATGATTAATCTTTTTATCATTAATGCATTACATACATTAACAACAAAAACAAGGTGTGTGTGTAGCAGACCCACAACATAATAGTTCGCTGAAGAAGAGATTGTCACCTCATTTATCAAATAAATTATGTTTGCACTATTGAAGAAAATGGGCAAAAAGAAAAGCCCATTGGAGAACCTAGGAGACAGCTAAAAAAAAAGCAAGCTTTAAATCAAAGGAATTATTATTTCAGTTTAACTAAAAAATGTATTTTTAAAATTCTTCTTTAAAAAATTCTTAAACATTGTCTGGCATATCAATGGCCCTCCTACCCACAAAGTACTCTAGATACTTTTCGCGAACTTCGTGGGCGCAAGCCAAGACGGCCAGCTTCGAGAGACGTCAGATCAGTGCTGGGACAAGGCCATTTGGTGCCCAGGGAGAAGATGGCAAACTGCCCCCCCCCCCCCGGTTTTTAATAAAGAATCAATGTCGTTTCAAAACAAGCATATACTTAACAATACAAGTTCAATTAGGTTTAATGTGATAGAAACAGTTCACTCACACATTTTAATTATATGTATTTTTATTGGAGGCACTTTGAAGTAATAATGGAACAAATGTGCTTGTAGAAAGGCCTGGTTAACTGTTTTTTCTGTCAAGGTCCATGTGAACATACTAAAGTTTTCAGTTTTGCATTATTTTGTGTGAGGTAGTACCCTAATACCAAATATTCACATAAATAGGAAAAATGCAAAAAATATCACAAACTTCTCAACCAACATACATGGCCTTCAGCAAAAAAGAACCCTCAATACAAAATACTAATATATAAAAGTGCA
Source organism: Lithobates clamitans (assembly GCA_037952925.1). NCBI lineage: Eukaryota > Metazoa > Chordata > Amphibia > Anura > Ranidae > Lithobates > Lithobates clamitans. The sequence continues at coordinate 440,763 of JBBGZY010000644.1, forward strand.
AAATCAAGGGATTACACTATTTCTCACTGAAACATATAACATTCAACTGTAATCTTTCCTAGGTAGTCAGTGCCCAAATACAAAATATTCATATAAATATGAAAAGTGCAAAAAACAAAACAAAACAACAAACAGACATATTTTAAACAACATACAGGGCCTTCAACCAAAAAGAACCCCTCAGTACAAAATATTCATTTAAAAAAGTGCAAATAAGAAATCAAGGCAATACATTAAAATTTCTGTAAACTTGCTGAAAACAGTTGCAAAAATGTCAAGTACAGTGGGGACGGAAAGTATTCAGACTCCCTTAAATTTTTCACTCTTTGTTATATTGCAGCCATTTGCTAAAATCATTTAGGTTAATTTTTTCCTCATTAATGTACACACAGCACCCCGTATTGACAGAAAAACACAGAATTGTTGACATTTTTGCAGATTTATTAAAAAAGAAAAACTGAAATATCACATGGTCCTAAGAACTCAGACCCTTTGCTGTGACACTCATATATTTAACTCAGGTGCTGGCCATTTCCTCTGAACATCCTTGAGATGGTTCTACACCTTCATTTGAGTCCAGCTGTGTTTGATTATACTAATTGGACTTGATTAGGAAAGCCACACACCTGTCTATATAAGACCTTACAGCTCACAGTGCATGTCAGAGCAAATGAGAATCATGAGGTCAAAGGAACTGCCTGAAGAGCTCAGAGACAGAACTGTAGCAAGGCACAGATCTGGCCAAGGTTACAAAAATGTTCTGCTCCACTTTAGGTTCCAAAGAGCACAGTGGCCTCCATAATCCTTAAATGGAAGATGTTTGGGACGACCAGAACCCTTCCTAGAGCTGGCCGTCCGGCTAAACTGAGCTATCGGGGGAGAAGAGCCTTGGTGAGAGAGGTAAAGAAGAACCCAAAGATCACTGTGGCTGAGCTCCAGAGATGCAGTCAGGAGATGGGAGAAAGTTGTAGAAAGTCAACCATCACTGTAGCCCTCCACCAGTTGGGGCTTTATGGCAGAGTGGCCCAACGGAAGCCTCTCCTCAGTGCAAGACACATGAAAGCCCGTATGGAGTTTTCTAAAAAAAAAAACACCTAAAGAACTCCAATATGGTGAGAAATAAGATTCTCTGGTCTGATGAGACAAAGATGGAACTTTTTGGCCTTAATTCTAGCATGGTGGTGGCAGCATCATGCTGTGGGGGTGTTTTTCAGCTACAGGGACAGGACGACTGGTTGCATGTGAGGGAAAAGATGAATGCGGCCAAGTACAGGGATATCCTGGATGAAAACCTTCAGAGTGGTCAGGATCTCAGACTGGCCGAAGGTTCACCTTCCAACAAGACAATGACCCTAAGCACACAGCTAAAATAATGGAGTGGCTTCACAACAACTCTGACTGTTCTTGAATGGCCCAGCCAGGGCCCTGTCTTAAACCCAATTGAGCATCTCTGGAGAGACCTAAAAATGGCTGTCCACCAACGTTTACCATCCAACCTGACAAAACTGGAGAGGATCTGCAAGGAGGAATGGCAGAGGATCCCCAAATCCAGGTGTGAAAAACTTGTTGCATCTTTCCCAAAAAGACTCATGGCTGTATTAGATCAAAAGGGTGCTTCTACTAAATACTGAGCAAAGGGTCTGAATACTTAGGACCATGTGATATTTCATTTTTTTTTTTTTTTTTATAAATCTGCAAAAATGTCAACAATTCTGTGTTTTTCTGTCAATATGGGGTGCTGTGTGTATAAAATTTAAGGGGGTCTGAATACTTTCCGTCCCCACTGTATACTCTTATGGAAAAGTTAGTATTATGACATAATCACAAAGACACCTTTCTTGCTTTCATAGAAGCAAAATCATCTATGACACTATCAAAAGTAATCTCTTTTGCAGTTGCATACTCAATAGAAAGTATACTGAGATATGAAAGCCTGTATTGACCCATCGTTGATCGTAAATAATTTTTAATGAGTTTAAGCTTGCTAAAGCTCCTTTCACAAGATGCAACAGTAACAGGAAGAGTCAAAAAAATGTTCAATGCTGTTTCAATATTCGGATAACAAGCAGTAAGAGAATAGTCATGTATTATCTGACATAGATCAAGAGGTGTTGCAGATTTTAAATTTGACGGTATAGACTCATTGAAAAATTTAAAACTTTCAATCTCAGCAGAGATTTTCAAGCCATCCAGATCTTTGTTATACTTGGAAGCCAAGTTAAATGCAGATTTTTGTAATTCTGTCACAGTCATTGTGACAAGAGCAGGGCCAGAGAGGAACTCAAAATCCTGGGATGTTTCCATTAGTGTTTGTGACTTCCATGTCATGTCGGCGATTAGAACATCAAAAACCTGGTTAAAGTCAATTCTAAAACGGTCTTCTTCGCTTTGGTTGACCTGTGCATCTTGGGACTCGTATAAGGCTCTGGTTTTAGGTTTTCTTTGCCTCTTTGGTGGAAATGTTGCAGGAATCTGAAGTTTTTCACATGCTTCTGCAGCATAATTAAATATTTCCTGGACATCCATATTACGCATTTCTTGAAAAGTGCGTCTTAAGCCATAAATCATATGAGATGCCTGTAGTATGGAAATCCCTTTGGCCTGGATAGCTTGGTTTACTCGATCGACCTGATTCAAGATTCTGTTCCACACAAACAGCGTACACAACCTAATTAACCTGCAGCAGAAGAATTTCAGATGTTGATACAGATTCGGGATTTGATGAGTTTTTTGTATAATGTCCGTAAGAGCTTCAATATATCGGTGATCTGTGTAAATAAAGCTTTTATTGCATTTGCTCTTGAAGACTGTCGAGTATCTGTATGACCCTTTAGAGTTGTCTTTACAAGCTTTGTTAGGGTTTCCCAGCGGGATGTGGAACTGGAAAAAAGTGTAAACATTCTTTGAACAGTTCTGAAAAAGGTTTTAACTTCTGGACTCACGGAAGCTGCATGTACCCCTGCCAGGTTTAGGCTGTGGGCTGCACATGGAACAAATCTTGCATGTTGATTTTCTTGCAGAATTCTTGCCTGCACACCATTGTATTTGCCAGCCATGTTAGCTGCATTATCATAGCCGTGACCCCTTGCATCCTCAAGGTTAATTCCATCGGTTTTTAACTTGTTAATAATTTCTGAAGCTAGACCACTTTCAGTTTTCTGTATGAATAAAATCTATAAAGCTCTCTTCTATTGTCACCTTCCCTTTAACAACAGTGACATAACGTATAATTTCACTCATTTGCTCATGATGGGAGATGTCTGGAGTATAATCAAAAAGCAATGAAAAAACTTTGCCTGCTTTATCCTTAATAAAATGGTAGAGCGAACAGTGTTGGCCAATAAACTGATCAATTCATTTTGAATTTTATTGGAAAAGTAACTGACGGTGTGCCTCCGATGTGTTTCAATTTTTTCTTTTAATGACATGTTCTGATGTCTTATTACTTCTAAAATGTCAAGGAATATAACAGAATGTGGCCTACCAATGACATCTTCGGAACCTCTAAGTGCCAGATTGGTTTCGGCACAAAACAATATGCAATCCAAAATACATTTTAAGACATTTTGCCACTTCTCTTTTTCAATATTAATAACTTTCTCCAGTTCACTGCCAATTACTTTCCCATCTTTTAAACTTTTTTCCATCATTTTCCACTTTTGAATAGCATTCACGATGTTCTGGTGAATTTTCATGTGTAGGTATAGGAGGATTCAGGTGTTTTCATGCACAGAATCCCTTTTTTGTGTCGGTTAATGCATAGTTGTGCTTGCCAAACAAAATGCATTGAAAGCAAAATAGAGAATTTGAGATTTTTGAATAAATCAACCATGCACAATCAATATTTTTACCACTACGTACATTTTTAGTAAACCAAGTGGCATTGAAAGTGCGTCCTTCTTGTGGTTTACATTTTCCAAAGTCACCATCTTTTCCTTTATCTGGGCCCTTTTCAACCAGATAACACCTAATCTTGTCTGTTAAAGTTGGCCATGAGGGAGGATCGTTTGGGTTAATCGTAATATAAGCTTCAGCTTCAGGCAAAGTATCCTCTAAAGAGGGCTCACTTGGTGTTGTTTGCTTTTCTGCTGCTTGGGCTTCAGAAACAAATGGCTCGCTGTCACTCTCTTCTGTACAAAACATGTTCTCCAAACTTTTATCAGCCTCACTGACAGCAATCATCTCTTGATGTAGGGTGATGATATTGATATTTGTGGCTGAAGTATTGTCAGTTGCAG